>BMAV01015184.1:215072-258767 GCA_019973955.1 Trichonephila inaurata madagascariensis
AACATTGTTTATGCATACATATTTAATATCTCATTCTCAAAAGAAAAAGGAGGTTTCTTTAATTTTGCTTGAGGATGGAATCATATATATACAAACTCTGACAATACAGTTCGGTGAATAGTCCTGTACCGTTAACATAGAGAAAATATTAACGAAAGTTACCTTACTGGCCTTCAGTATAATCGCCTCCAATAACTATGCACCACTGAGATCTGCCATACATTTTCTGGAAACTTTGCAATAAGTCTTCTTTTGGAATGGAGTTCAAAAGCCTCGTCACGTTTCTTTGGATGCCAGGAATATCGTCAACTCTCTTTCTTTTCAAAGCGTGTTTGAGTCACTGGAATGGGAAGAAGTCTGGATGATTGAGATCCAGCGAGTATGGTGAATGTTCAATTTGCACCCACCCCTTTTTTCCAGGAAATGTTTGACGATATTGGCTGTGTGAGAGTGAGCATTGTCGTGAACAAAAAACCATAAACCTTGTTGTGCGTACTAAGGTTATACCATGCGAGTTATCCACATTTTCCTCATCCCTAAATACTGGGTACAGCTATTATGCGCACAGTTAATCGAAGATCTTTTAATTACCTCACTTTCTCAATGTTTCCTTCTCTGATGGAGGTTTCCGGTCTTCCCCTACGTGTTTTGTCAGAAACACTTTCCCGGCTTTCTGGAAAACGGGCTGACCACTCGTACACACATTTCATGGAAAGTGCTTGACCTTCATGAACACATACCAGCATCACATAAGTGTCTTGCCAAGCTTAAAACAAAACTTTAAGCTGATCTTTTGTTTATTCATTTTCCTGTTCTCAGTTAAGAACCAACGCGCACTTTGTAAAACAAGTCTTACATGGAACATCAACGACGCTCATCTGAACAACGGTGAGGGCAGATGGCCAACACCTTCCGCTATGCATGTGCAGTGTTTTGTTTCGCGAGCGTTAACAGATCGGCCGTTCTGACTTCATTCACCGAATATTATTGTCAGAGGCTGTATATATCATCACGTTTAACGAGTTTTAAATTAATTTGATGAGTTAAAAAAGCTCATTTTAAAAGAAAAAATATGCACATTCACACACATTTGCCATAAAATTTTTAATAAAATATTTAACTTTCCTACGAAGGAGGAGTTTAATTATAGGAGTTTAATTTGTAACACTAGCCATGAAATACAAAAAAAGAAAAAAATATTGAATTTTGATCCTTTTGGTTAACCATCGTATAATATTATTTTTGTCTAGTATACTTACATGGCAAAATCATTATTATTCTATTTATTTTAAATTAAAATGAACAAAATAAACTGAATTACTTGTATATATTTTTATTGCTTCCAAATACTTTACTATTTACCTGTGAATTCTTAATTGAAATAAATAGTCTTCTTTCTTGGAATATTTAATGCTTGCTTTTGAAAAAAAAAATCTTTTGTTTAATTTTCATAGTAATTTCTAAGTGCCTCTCAAATCCCATAAGAAAATACTTTTACAAAATAATAAAATTCCTAGAGTCTTGAGTCATTCAGTTCAATCTCAAAAAGGAAATAATTTAATCATGAAGTTACACATCATTATAATTTTTTTCTTTAAACATGTTGATTTTATAACCCTTGAAGAATAAATACGAAAGAGAAAACGATAGAATCTCTTTTGCAGAGTTTTTTTTTAAATGCGAAACAATATTGTAATAAATTAAATTTATAACAAATCGACTTGTAGATCGTTATATGCATGAAATATATTATAAAAAAATTATGAAACCTGGAGTATAGAAATCCAAAATTTACTTATGCTTAGTATTTGTTATGTATCATAAGTTATTTTTTATTATTTTCGATAATCCCATTATATCAAACATCCAATGAAACCCACTTCATGAAAGGCTTCAAAAAGAATTTTTATAAAATTTTTAATAGTAGCAAGAGAATGATCAATTTAAAAACAATAAAGATGTCCATTGCTTTTACTTTTGTAAAATTTAAAATTCTTTTGTTAATATATCGCAGTTATTTAGTAAAATGTACACTCAATTAATTCTTTCTCGATTGAAATGAATTCTTTTTTAAAATTTTGTATTCAAGATTAAACATTAAAATTTTTGAAACGTTTACTATATTTTAATTATTATGAAATTTTAAACTGTGTATGTGCTTAGTATTAGCTAATTAGGATGCATATTGAAATAAAAATCATAAATCTTTAAAAAAATCCATATTACACGTTTATTGGGGTCTAAAAATTATATTCTGGTTTGTCGTTTTTAATTCCTTTGAAACTTTATTGACTTCAAAGAAGACTAAAAATATTCATAATTAAAATATAATTGTTTTAACTCATTTTCTACCGACGGTACTTATAAGTACCACTCACTTTAAAAAATTATATAGATCAACCATTTTTACTAATATTCTGATGATACTTAGCAGGAATATTCTTTTAAATCCACTCTTCCAAGATTTATGGCAGCACAGGTTCCAAGATGAGTATTTTAGCCGGGAAGACGAATAGTTTTATAGCAGAAATTATATATACGTTTTCAGCTGACATTTTGATTGGATTGCGAAGATTGTCCTTTTGTTCCGAAAAAGTAGTTAATGTCAAAAGGTGTCTTATTTTTTTTTGTATGTTAATGAAGACCTTAGAAAAGGATTCGACTACTTAGTTTGAACAATATGTATAATTAATTTTACAGTTGAATATCTTTAATTAATTAATTAACTCAACGAATTAAATTTCCCAAATTTGAGAATTTTGCTTATGCATATCTTTTAATTTTCAATGTAGTGATTCAAAAAAAAAAATATTGCATGAAAAAAATTGCAGTAAATCATATAATGCGGTAGATAAAAGGTTAAAATGAAATACTATTAATTCTCGTGGCAAAATATATTAAAGGCATAAATTTGAAAAGCATTTATATTTGGGTAGTATTTCTGTTTAGATATACACTTTTAGCCCTTATATACTTATTGCCCTGAAATTTATGACTTTAAATCCTTCTTCTGAAAATAAAACTTTAAGAGACATAAATATTTTAACAATTTACCGATCACTTTATACAAATAAATATTTTACTAATTCTTTTTTGTATAATGCTTTTATATGTACGTTACTTCCATTTCAAACAATTATCAGATTTTTATTTAAAATAAATAACTTACCAACTGGTAGAACAGTTACATAATTTTGCATTTTGCCTCTTTATTCAATCAAGGTCTGTGTATCATGCCCAAAGCATAATACTGACGAGTTAAGTATAGCACACCAGTTAAACATAAGATAGAATTAACCCAATCATCGAATGAAAAATATGATTGTTGATCTCTAGATTGGTAATATATAATAAATATTTGAATACGTGGAAACTTTAAAATAATGTTAAATAATATGATGTGCATTTAAAAGAAAAAAAAATGTTAAGAATAGTATTCAAATTGCTTTTTGTTGAACAAATACAATTTTTTAATTCGAAGAAAAGTCAGTGGAAAGATTACATTCTAATTTTTTCCATTAAATGTAATGATAGTGAACGTAGATATTTAAAAGCTTTTGTGAATTCAAATATATGTTCATTTTCAAAGTAAAAAAAGAGAAGATAGTTTAACTAAAAAAATTAATTAAACATAAGGTAGAGTGTAAAGAAAAATGAAAGAGAAGAAAAATCACTAAGCCTATACATATGTTTCAGGATAAATAGCGGATTACTTCTGCTACTTAATAGATTTTTTTTTAAAAAAAAAGAATGCGTTCTTTTTATTTTGGTTTCTATTCTTATTTAGTTTCTTATTCAACTTCAGCTGTTGTCTCTTTTTAATTTTTTTTTAAAGAAGATATTTTGAATTATCGCTTTAAAAAAATTAAATCAGTTTAGTTTTTTACGACTTATTAAAAATACTTTATCTTTAAGTTTCATTTAATTACTGGAGATAGATGAAATTCTTTTTCTTTTTTATTACTATAAAAATATTTTTTTAAAAAAAACGTTTACATATGACTTAGTAATGTATTGTTTCTTCATATATTTTCATTTTTAATTTATATTTCATTAGAAATTTTAATTTCTCTTAGTTATCATGTCATCTGAAATAATATGTTAAGAAATATTTAAAGTAAATATAAATACTTCACTTATATAGCACAATAATTTATTAACTATTACTTAATATAATTTTATTTTTTTTATTATTAGTCTAAAACTTGTACGAGAAAAAATAACATATTTGTAATTTTAATTCAAAAATGTGGAAGCCGCACACAAGAAATATTTTTTCAGAATCAATGATTTAAAAAAACAATGGTCAAAAAAAATTTCATGGCACAAATTTTAACATAGTTCAAAAAATTGTTCATTAAATAATAATCAATTTTTTTTCTACTTTAAATGCATTTACACACAGCCTTCGTTTAATTTTTAATCTTTTGGAAGAAACTAAGTCAAAATAATTACTGAATGTTTAAAAATGTATTACAAATCAATTATAAGATAAGAAATGGCTCACTAACGGAAACTTAATTTCTGAAGAAAAATTGAGCATAACTAGGGAAAGTAATGCTTTCTAAGAAGATTTATAAATAAGTTAAAAATAAGTTTTAAGGTTTTTTTTTAGCTGTTCATGATTATTTATAAGTATGCTATAGATCTTAAATTCAAATTGGTTTTTGTTCAAAAACAGTTATTTCTAAAAATAGATTATCAAAGAAATAAAGACATTATAGTTTGTAATTTGTGAAAAATTATGAAAATATTTAATTATTTAAAGAAAAATTATCACAAATGTTTTTTTTAAATGATATACCTTTTTTGCTTGAATCTAAGCAGCGCTATTTTTATGAAAATCGGTGCGGCTTAGAATCAAAGGCTAAACATTTGTTGAATGGGGGATATTGAGTTTTAACTTCTTTCAGAAGAAAAAAATGTAACTGACCATTCCGGCCACTTGCTTCGATGATATATCCCATTTCGCAGTTTATCTCTAGTATTCAGTCTATCTTAAGCATCGTTGTGTGCTCGTACCCAGGAAATTTTTGTGTATACATTTTCTTTTAACCACCTAAACATCAGAGATGTCGGTAATAGCATCATGACGAGTTCATTATGATGCAAATATGAAAATGACGACAATTTCATACGCAGAACAAAACGGAAACAGAGCAGCAGCCACTGAAAATTTGACACGGATGAAACAGGTATACGTCGATGGAGGAAGCAAAATGATATAGTTTTTGAATGTAAATGTTCAACTTTTTTAATAATTCTTTAACATTCTTCTATAATACATTCTTTTAAAAAAACGTTGCATAAAAAATACGTTGGATGGCACGGAAGACAACACCGTGTAGGAAAATGGCGACGCCGGCCCCAATATCGAAGTCAGCTTTGACAAAGGGAGGTTCGAATCATTTTTGACAAATGATGCAGACGTTTTTACTAATTGTAGGTTCCTGTATGTTTTTCAAAGATTTTAAAACTGATAAAATAGACAAATTATCAACTCCTTATTATTTATCATTAACTTTTTTTCCCCATTTCTTAAGTATCGGACATCTATAAACGTTTAACACATTTTTTTTTTTACTTTTTATCAAAAATGTGTAGAGAATCAGGAAGTGGCTTAGAATCGATGTCATTATTTTTTCACAAAAACAGTTTGAGAATTTAGGGGCGTGGCTTAGAATCAATGGTAGCTTAGATTCGAGTAAATACGGTGACTAATAATTATTGTAGTATAATTAATATCTCTTTCAACAAGATAACAACACATGTATTTAGAGAAATCTAAGAAATTCCAAAATCTTACCATTTAAATTTGTCTTTCTTCAGCAGTAACATAAAATGCATGTTGATTAAATATCCAAAGAGAGAAGTCATATTATGTCAGCGAAAGGAACTGGGCAAGGAACTTAGTTAATTGCTTTCCAAATCACTAAGCAGATTATTTTAGTAATCAACAGTTGTAATTACAACTTCTGAAGACGTAACGTTCGAGAGTATCTCCGTAAACATAATTAAAAGAATGTATCCTTCAGTCGGTTTTGGAAGATTCCATGAAGAAATATGTGTAATCTTAAGGCTTAGAATCACCGGTCATGAATTAGTTAGTAGAATTATTATATATTCAAAGTAAATGATTTCTTATAGACGTTAATATGTAAAATGATTAAAGCTCTGATGCATATTTGATGCTTTATTTCAGTAGTTTGTTGTAATGACTTCCTTTAACATTAAATATTAATGAACTAAAGTATTTACCGTAAAATCCAGAGCATAACGCACAATTTTAACATAAAAAAATAAAATCGAAATTTTGTGGGTGCGCGTTATCCCTGGACATAAAAGTGATCACTTTAAAAATGAAAAAAAAAAAAATAAAGATGAGATAAGATAAGAATTAAAAAAAAAAAAAACACCAGATATTTACATGTATCGAAATACTTTGTATTTAAGAGGAATGGCATTCCAAATGAACTTAAAGAGTTGTAGTTCTGGAAAAGTATTTCAGGTCTCCTCGTAAAAAAGAGAGTGCGTATTATGCGGCAACTAAACATTAAAATTATAATTTGCAACTTGAAAGTATGGGGGTGCGTTATACTCTGGATTATATGGTAATTAAATACAATAATATAAAATGTAATCTGATAAATATAATGTAACGTTTTACCTTAAACACCTTAAACAATCTATTATTTCGCCCAAAATGCTTTAAAAAAATCCATTTTTTTACTGTATAACAAAACATAATACTTAATACAATGAGTATAAAATTTGCTGGCTGGGTGGCTTAGTTAGTTTGTCGCTGGCCTTCAGCAGCTATATTTTCGGCTTAAGTCGATGGATTTTCATGATGCAGAAAATCGACTGCGTCCATGTAGTATGAATATGCGCATGCACAAGATCCATTGAGTGTCTGTTTGACTTGGGTTCTCCCGGCAAAATTAAATTCCTAGAACTAGTTCGCATCGTTAGAGCTCAGGTGCCTCCTTCATGGGAGGAAACTGGGTGTCAAAATTACGTGCGACAATTGATATATTCGATATCAGCGATACTCAACCTATGGCCCACCGAGCCTTTTTAAGTGGCCCGGTCATGAAATCATTGCTTTGAGAAATTCACTTATTTAAGAAGAATGTGGGAAATTCTTTGATGAGAAATCAAATATATCAATTTTGCTTTTTTGGTGTCAATGTCGTATCACTGCGAATTGATATTCCTTTTCTATTTGTAACGCTTATGGTTAGTAATAACAGACAACAGTGGTGTAGCGAATAATTTATGGATGGAATTAATTTGTAACAATCTTTCATACCTTGGAAGCGAAAAATATTCGAACGATTTGAAGGTTGACTGTTTTGTAGTAAAAGGCAACATGAATCGATTTGTTAATGGATACTTGCTTGATTTGTCACGAAAGTGTTGTATTAAAAAAATATCAATAAATAAGAATCACACTTACATTCAATGACACTTTTCATCCAAGATCTCTTTTAAAAGGTGATAAATAGGTTTTATATTGAATATTCCTTGAAAAAAAAACAGTGTTTTGTCAGTGGTAATTCACAACTGTAACAAAGACATCCTATGAAGTTTGTAATATTATTGATAATCATATGAAAGCGTTTACTGCAAAAACTTTGTAGGTGTATTTCTTAAATTCTTTTAATTTTGTGTTAGTGGCAAAAATAAAAAAATATATATATATAAAAAATAATAATTAAAAAAAGCGAAACAAGAGATAACATTTTGATCAATTTTCCACATTTTTAAAAAAAAAAATTCCACTGTTATCTTGGTCCTGAAGCACCCCCACCCTTCCTTCCTATATCCTCATGTTGCGGCCCACGGAAAATAGATAACATATATATGCGGCCCGCGTGAAATTGCTGACATGTATGCGACCCAGTAGAAAAAAAAAGATTAAGTACCCCTGGTCTTTATGATGAAACACGAAAAAATGATATCAGCTCCTGGGGAATGTATTAGGTCAGCAATGGTAAAAATACCAATCTGCCACCCTAATGGGGAAAAAAAAGAAACGGAAGAATTTTATTTTTATTTTCAGTTTTAAAGTTTCTACACCATTTTTTATTTTATAATTGTGGATCACACAAACCCTAAGTGTTTGCTTTTTATTCATACACTTTACATTCCATGAAGACTGTTCCATATATCTTAAAAGAATTTCTCTTATACTTAGCAAACATTTTTACGTTCGTGCCTAATTTTCGAATGGTTGAGTGTGTTTTGTGTGCAGGTATATTTGCATACACAAAATTTGAAGCATGGTGTAATACAACGTCTTACATTACAAGACGTGTTTGAACATGAGTTCGAACTCCTTTTCACTACTGGCAATGAATAGTATCATTTGATGACGTCTTTTCATTGACGAATTGGTCGATGGCACAATAAACTAGTACCCATCTTGCATAATCTTACAATTAAAAGTTGATCTAAAAAATTGTCGCAGTAAAAGGTGATTAATTTTTAAAATTATCTATTTACAAAAAAGGGAAAAAAATTCTGGACGATTATAATAGCATTGCATACTGTAAAAACTCATAACGCATAAAATTTATTAGTTTTCGTAAGGAATAAAATATATGATTGCAAAATATCCTATAATAGTCCATAAAAGGATATATCTGAGAACAAAATAATACAATAATGCTCTAAGCTAACAAGATTTTTTAAATATTTTGTGAATGTTTGCTTAGATGTTATATTTCACTTGTATATTTACACAAAAATTTATGATTACAACTATTTTTCTCTAAAATAAATAAATATATAATTCATAAACGTGGGAAAAACTAAAATATTTTTGCAAAAAAACCATGATTTTTTTATTGATTTTACTATGTTTTTGAAACAAATAACTTAATAAATTATTTTATACTGTTTAATTTTTGTGGAGAAAAGAAGTCTACTTCTCTCTCCAAATATAATAAAAGAAGGATTATTTGGAAAAAAAAATATCTGACCCTTTTTGTTCAGTTACTTCAACAGATATAAGAGGATTATGATATTTTGCCTCGAGATATATTCCATTTGTCAAAAGATATCCGTATGAATTTCACGACAGTGCATTTGTTCTCTTTCGAATGAGCATACAGTTCTCTTCAAGGGAAATAAATCAAGTTGCAGGTAAATTTATCACGAAGAATGCTTTTGCTGTTTTTATTTCTCACCCATAAAGGCATGCTAAAATATTCTTTTAGTACATTTAAGGCTATATATTTCCAAGAAAATACATTGCATGTGCTAACTTTTTGAGGAAAAATAAAGGTTTTCGTGACAGATGGTGTTACGTAAAAAAAAAAAAAAAAAAAAAAAAAAAAGAAAATAACCTTCGGAGGAACTTCACTTAAAAAAGGGCAAGAATTCCCTTTGGTATGTGTCTAAAAGAAAACAATATATCATCTTTAGTTGCTAAGTTCTTGTACAAGAAAGAAATACGCCAAAGAAAGATACTAATAGTAACACAGATAACCCCAGAGAATGTGAAGGTTCGAAATCTTTACTATTACACAAAAAAAAATTACGGGATCATTACGAAATTCATAGCATTGAGTGTCGAAGTAAAGATCAAAGCTAGAACTTAAACTTTTTCTTCAAATTTAGAAAGTATAGCAATTACTCATATTCACTATTGAATAAACATTAATTGAACTTGAATTTTTAAGAGGACTTGGCCCCTTTTGAGCAATTTTTTTTGTTTCTGAATTTAAAAATTATATTTTCACATTTCACATAATATTTCTATTCAAGAAAATGATACGGGACGAAATTTTGCAAATATTTATCACGCAATTTTAAAAATTAAAATTTTTTAAAGAAAATTTAGAAAATTTTGAAATTGTATGCCTTTTGTAATTATTTCTTTTTTGATCTGGAATTTTTTTTTTGTAATATTCTACTTTAGGGATCAATTTTGTAACAAATCTCTCTTGATTAGTTTTGGAGCTAAGAAATAAAGTGTTGATATGTATACTAAAATTAAAAATAAATAAATAAATAAAAAAAGCGCCAAATTCTCCTACATTTTAGTTTTTTTTTTAAAAAAAAAGCTTTAGGTTTACTGCTGAATCGATCCCTTATTTTGTTACAAGCATTGGAAGTGATTCGTAAATAATTGTGGAAAGAGAAGCATTTTGAATGCAAAAAAATTCGAACTGAGAAAAACCATTTTTATGATTATAATCCTAAAAGAATAATTATTATAAGCAAAAAGAAAAATAAAATGTCACTTTAATATATTTGCTACATATTTTTCTTAAATATAGCATTTTCATATTATTTCAACCTATATGTTCTATGAATTAGCCTTTTTTAGTGAGTATTAATTGCATAAGAAAACTCAAGGAAAATGTTAAATAAAATTGTTTTTGTCATAACAAAAATTTAAACAAAAACTTATAATGAATATGAACTGAAATTATAAAAACTATTAATACAAAGTGCATTAATTAAAAAAAATCATGGACATATTTCAAAAGGAAAAGAAATAATAATACATAATCTTCAAAAATATCCTGCTTTATTTGCAGCGCTTTCTTTTTTTAGCTATCTTTTCACATTTAAAATTATGTTTTCTTTATCAAAAAGTTTTTTTAGCATTTTTATCTAAACAACGGGGCTTGGTCGAACTACCCAATTCGTTCGTTTACATTTTTCAATTGAAATTTTTTACAACTTCTAATTTTCAGGCATACAAAAGTGATATTTTAATCGAAAGATAATAATGCAAAGAATAGAAGTGAATAAAATACAATAAATTATGTTAGGTCACATTTTTAAGGTGAAAAGTCCCCATTTTCAGGAAATCAAAATTTGAAATAAAATTGCAATTATCGGAATGTTATTTTTGTATTTGTATGAGAATAAAACTTTGCCTTTTAAAGCTAGTAACAGTGATTTAAAGCTAATGTGATTTGTCATAGGAATATATTTATCCATTGAAAAATATCTTGCTACAAAATTTAATTTATTAGCTACATAAGTTATTGACTAAATGAATATTTTTACTCAGTATATCGAGCATGGATATACATATAACTTTAACTATTTATTTATTTCAAATCAAAAGAATATGTAACATCACAGTATATACTATTAAGGCGCAGATAATGAGGAATAAAATTTTCCAAACCATACGGATTACCTAAAACAAAAATATTCTAAGCGTTCTTTGAACAAGGTTTTAATACAATGGAGACATCCGATCACAGACAATGATTTTGTGCATCTTTTTCATACTTTCAATTATGTAGTTCTAACTTTAGACACTAACACACAATCGAAAATCTATTTTCTAAAAATTGCATTCCTTACAAACACCATAAAAATATTTCAGATTGTTCAAAAATATTTTACAATAAAATTAAGATTTTTAGTTAAGCATCTCAACGTTTCTTTTAAAATTTCAAATAAGAAATATACACACAAATATATACACATATACATTTTAATTATTTGGTGGAGACATCGCTTTCTAATATAGCTGATTTGAAACCGAATAGAATTTCGTCTTCAAAACATATAAATACAAACGTAAAACTGAAGAACTGAAACATGCATTTTTTATAAAAGTAAAGAAAAAAAGAATCGAATTGTTTTCGAAGTCAAAATTTTATCAAGTATTATTGATTTTGCTACTCAGATCTAAATATGATATTTTGGTTCTCATAAATCATGTGAACGGAAGTTGAATTGTGTCCCGACTCAATGTTCTTATATAAGACACAAAACATCGTACGGAATAGAAAGTAGGAATTCAGCTGAAACTAGTTTTTGTGTTGCAAATGGCTTTTAAAATAAAATATGCCTTAACAGAATTATTTAACCCTTTATATCTACCGACGGTACATATAAGTACCACTCACTTTAAAACTACATAGAATAACCATTTTTATGAATACTCTGACGATACTTATCAGAAATATTCTCTTAAATCCCCTCTTCCAAGATATATGACAGCACGGATTCTATGGCGAGTATTTTAGCGGGGAAGATGAATAGTTTTAGAGCAGAAATTGCATTTTCACCTGACGAACTTTTCAGCCGATTGCGATGATTGTCATTTTTGTTCCGAAAAAATAGTTAATGTCAAAAGATAAGTGTCTTATTTTTTTGTATGTTAATGAAGACCTTAGAAAACGATCTGACTCTTTATATTAAGTGAACAGAGCATATAATTAATTTTACACAGTTGAATATCTTTGATTAATTCATTAGCTGTAATGGATTTAATTTCGCAACATTGAGTATTTTGCTTATGTATATCCTTTAATTTTCAATGTAGTGATTCAATAAAAAAAAGTATTGCATGAAAAAAACTGCAGTAAATCATAACGCGGTAGATAAAGGGTTAAACGGTTGTACTTTGAGCAATATATAAAATTTAAAACTCGATTGTAGGGTGTTGATTACTTGATTGGGCTGTAGCAGCGTTTCTCAAACTGATGGGCACCCCCTCCCCTCTTGAGGAGAGTGATAACTCTACAAGGGGGGGGGGAGCGAGGATATTAAAAAGTCGAAAAGAAAAGATTATTTAAAAAATTATTAATTTGCTGAAAGGAAACAAGCAAAATACATTCTGGCATAATAAAAAATAAAATGCACTTTTATACTAATATAATACACTTATAAATGTATCAGTACTTCACAATGTATTTTATAAGTAGGTGAGCAATATTAAGTTAAGAGCAAGTTTAATAATTACCAGTGACTCCATGGACTTGTGTGTGTCATATATACAATTATATACAAAAATTAACACTTATCTTGATAATTTGCACGGTTTATAATTAATCCCTTGAGACTGCCGAGATTGAAAGATATACGGTTTACTCCCCAATGCCACTGTTTTTTTATGTAGCCGCGTGTATGAGATGTATTGGAGGAGGGGGGGTGGGATAAAACAGGAATAAAGAAACAAATCCTCTGAAATACGTAAATCCTTCGCAAACACTGTCAAGTTTATTTTATTGCATTACAAAGCTTTCGGAATAATTCTATATATATACCGTACTTCGGAAAGACGTATATATACGTCCGAACTAATTAATACGTAGGCTGGCCAAGGCGTTTATATGCGTCAGTGGGACTTAAGAGGTTAAAATCGTATTGTAGCTTTAGCATCAAAGCATAGTATTACTGAATTCAATACATTGTTATTGTATGGAGCAAGGGGGGGGGGGCGATGGAAATTTGACTGAAAATTGGGTCATAAGAATCGAAAGTTTGAAAAGCACTGGGCTATAGGGAAGAAATGTGCGTATTAACACTAGAATGTCCTTCGGTGTCAATTGGACACATGGGCCTATTTCCTTTGTTCTCCTTTCTGCAATTTAGCAGGGAATTTGTATCTTTTTCGTGACTTTTAATTATTTCTCCTGGTGATTACACTGATACGGGTATGTGGCTCTAGGTTAATTAGGAGTAATTTTACAGCTAAATATACCTAGAACGTCCACGTGTCATTTCGACACCTAGGGAATTTATCATTATAAATATAGCTGTCGTTCAACAAAATATAAATAGTTAAGTTGATACTATTAGTAAAACAAACTTCCCGAAGTCCTATCGCACATTTATTTGACATTGAATGCAATGTTATTGGGTTCACAGTAGAAATGAATCAATTATACTAAAATTGTTGTGCCTAATTGTTTCGTTACATAGTACTTGTTTATCTGCTCATAAAAAAAATTCATTCAGTTTTTGAACTTAGTGCAGAGCATATACCCTGAAATGATGGCTTATAGAAATGGTCTAAGCCCTGATGAAATTGCTAATTTTTGGCGTGAGCCTTCTGGGAATGAATCGGATGGTGGTGGTGTGTGTGTGTGAGAGAGAGAGCTCTCTTGCTCTAATTTAGACTCCGATGAAGACATAAGACTGAGTGAAAGTTCTTGAGAAGAATCTGAAAGAAAGTGTGCAAATGTATTTGATAATATTCCAGTAAATCTTGATATATATGTTGCTAGGAATGCTACAGAATGGATATCACATAATAGTAATGTTACTGGCAGATTTACGACTCGAAATGTGTTTTGCGACAGATCTGTGATCCAGCAAGCTTTGCGAAACATAATGTCAACGTCAGTTTTTTATGATGTAAAGTGTCATAATATACAATAACTACATGAAATAATATTAACAAATCTTTAAACTAAACCCTACTGAACAGTAGTTCTGAAAGTTATAGTTAGAACAAATATTTTATATCGCGGTGTCGGAATGACACCGGGGACGTTTAAGAGTAATCGAAATCTCCGACGTTCTAGTGTTAAACCAGTGCTTCTCAAAGTTTCAATATTCCCCACCCAATATTCAATCATGAATTTAATCATGCCTCCCTCATACAATAACAACGCATTTAATTCAATAATGCTATAATTCGAGGCTAAAACTACGATACGACCTTAACCTTTTTAGTGCCATCGGCGTACATAAACGTCTCGCTCAATCAAAGCGTTAATTTACCCGAACGTATATATACGTCTTTCCGAAGTACGATCTTTTATCTGCACTGCTATCCATAAAATTATTCAGAAGGCTTTGGAATGCAATAAAAGGTGACTTTGATAATGTTTGTGAGGAATTTACTTATTTCAGAATATTTTTGCTTCTTGATTCCTCCTCCCCCCCCCTTTCAATACATCACATATGAGGAAAATGATTGGCATTGTGAAATGTGAATCACGTAACTTTTAATAGGCAGTTAAGGGATTAATTATAAACATTACAAATTATCATGATAAGTGTTAATCTTTGGATATAATTTTTTATATGTGACAATCCTATGGGGTCATTGTTAATTATAAAACTTGTTCTTAACTTAGTATTGTTAAATTAATTATAAAATACATTGTGTAGCACTGATACATTTATAAATATAATATATCAGTGTAAATGTGCATTTTATTTTTTATTATGTCAGAATGTATTTTGTTCGTTTACTTTCAATAAATTAATAATGTTTTGAAATAAATTTTTGTTTTTTATTTTTCAATATGCTCGCGCCTCCCTCGTAGAGTCGTCAAGCCCCCCAGTTTGAGAAACGCTGTGTTAAACAAAATTCTCTTTTCAAGAAAACTGATAACGATCGCGTGCATTTTTAATTATGATCAAACACTTTTGAACATGGGAATTACTTATAAAATAAATATATTTTATAACAATATATTTTTAAACATATAAAAAAAATTTTTTTCTAGATATTTATAGTAAATTATTAATTTCTTCTTCTAAAAAATATTATTTTAAGTTTTAAGTAAAATTTAACTATAAAAAAATAAATTGCTTAGTAATTCGATACTGCTAATGATAAGTCAACTTTCGATTTAGAATAGTTATCAATTTCATTACATCCTCAGAAATATGAAACCTTTTCAAACATGAAAGCATAAAAGGATTACTTAAATTATTTTTGTAGCCTTCTTCTAAAGCTTCTCATTTCAAAATTTCTGTCTTTATGTTAAAATACTATTCTTGTACAACACTCCAGCATTTCAAAAAGGTTTTGAGCTGAGAAATTAATACATGGTGAATTTAATTACTTATCGGGAAACAAAATAATCATGATTATAGATGGAATATTTATTTCAATTATTATTCGAACTTTAATGGTCTAATAATTTAATCATTAAAGTTTCCCTAGCTTATTTCAGAAAAGAAGGGGATTTAGAGAATAAATTTTCTGCTTGTTAAAGTTCAATTCATGTATGTGCGATATTTTATTTATTTATATTTTGCAGAAATTCAACGACCGCTTAAGAGAAAAGGATTATTTACACACTAAGCCGAATTAAAAGTTCGGTATACTAGCAACACGTAAGATAACATTTTGAGTTTCCGGTTATTTTATCTATTTACTTATCGTACATCATGTTCTTTTACTTGCTTATTTCAGGAAATGTAATATCATCAGATACTTATAAGAGAAACTAGAAAATCGCAGACGAATATAGTTAAGCTGGTATAGGAAATACTTTACTTTATTATTTTGTTATAATTCATTTTTTGTAGTAAGCTGAGTAGACAGAGTGAGAGAAGTTATAAATTTAGTAAAGTGCAAGGACATTAACTGCAGTAATGGGAAATTTAATTACGTATCTGAAAATATCTAGCTGGATACACATAACTCGAAAACAATTTGCAAGCTTAAATTTATGAATTTAAGTAAAGTGAAAGAATGCCTTCAAAAAGCTCTCGAAAGAACTATCTCAAATAACTACATATGATGATAGAATTAAAATTCTAGTTTTAGCTTAGAAGTGGAGCAGAAACATTCATTTAATAAAGAAACAACGATGTAGTTTTGATTTCCATGAAATACAAAACCCATATAAAAGATACGTGTTACAATTTTTTCTGGATGGATCGGAAAATCTACTAGATTGTTAAGTAATTCATGAGGTAAAAAAATGAAATTCTCTTGGGTGTTACATTCTACACTATATTAAAATTACAATTAACATTTAATAACGCTGACAAAGTTCTTTGTTTCTTCGCTTATTTTTGAGGAAACGTATCATATTTATATTGTTGCAAAAATTAGTTCACTTTGATTGTCATGGACACGATTTTCTGCTCGGATTCATGCGCCCGGCTGCGGGTGACTTGCCAAAAATAACTTCTTTCGTTTTCTATGTTTTAACTTTAATTTTTGAGTCTCGTGCTTGTTTTTTATTCATTGCAATTCTTTCTTTCTCTCATGCTTTTATTATTATTAATTGTACTTGTATTTTTAAAAGGTGACTGAAACTATAGTTATGGAAAGTTCTGGAACTTTAGATGGAAATATATAAGAAAAGAAATATTCAGTCAGTGGAATAAAGTCCTGAGTTTTGAATAGAGCAAGTTGTCATTTCACTTAAGTATCGAATTACAATATTAATTTAATTTTCGCGACAATATTTAAAAATGTAAATCTACTCAAAATGCATTTAGGGCAGATTGTTTTCAGAAAGAGCTTTGGAGGCTTGAATTTTGGAATACTTCTCCTTTGTTTCATAATTCTTTTTAACAATTCATGAAAAATTTTATACGTTAAAGTGAAGTAGTTAAAATATTAAGAAAATAGAAGCAAATATAAATTAAAAAAGCGCATTGTATTTTTACATACAAAAAATATTTTCAATTATTAGAGTATTTTATTAAGCAATTTTTTTTTAATCCTAAAAAATATGAAATTTAATTCACTGTATGAAATAAAACAAGTTATTTGCCACACTTTTGATAAAATGTTATGACTATAGTACTAAATTTAAAATTATAAACCTAAAAATAAGTATGCCTATCAATGTATTTTAAAATAACTTATAACTGTCACTTAGTAACCTGTT
Source organism: Trichonephila inaurata madagascariensis (assembly GCA_019973955.1). Taxonomy (NCBI): domain Eukaryota; kingdom Metazoa; phylum Arthropoda; class Arachnida; order Araneae; family Nephilidae; genus Trichonephila; species Trichonephila inaurata. The sequence continues at coordinate 232,430 of BMAV01015184.1, forward strand.
ATAAAAAAATTATCCGAAGCAATTTAAGATGCTAAGCATTGTTTGTATTTGATTTTCTTAAAAATTGTGAAGTTAAAGTAAATAAATATTATATTTTAACTAATTTTTTGAGGACTTTTTTAATGAACTATACGTGTAAGAATTTGAAATTTAATATATCTCATATTACTAAAAATAATTGTCGGTTACATAACTATTATTCATTAATTACAGAATTCGTCTGAATAGGAAATAGGCAAACCTTTTATTCCGATAAAATTGAAAAATTATATAAACACAAGATTATTGGGTAAAAGTTAATTAAAGTTACAAAGCAAAATAATAATAATCATCTTTTTTTTAAAAACGAGTTTGTAATTGATTGCACAATTTGATAAAAGAAACTTCTTTATTTTGTTGTCTATTTTGACGAAACATTTTTAACGAAACTTACAAAATTCAATGTTCATCTCTTAAATGAAAATTTTTAAAAAATTCTGAGCCCAATTAACATTTTCTCATTATTTAAAAACAATTTTCCCAAAATCCTAATTAAAGATAGAAATTACATAAATAAATTTTAAAAATGCAAGTTAAATAAAAATATCCTTAAAATCATTGAGGAAAAAAAAGTAGATGATTGGAAAATACATTTTAAATTTGAAGAAATGAGTTTTTTTTAATGGGCAAACATCTTTGTTTAGAGAAAAATCTATATTAAAATTATAATTTGCATCAAAATCTCAAATAATTTGGGAATGAGAAAAATAATATAGCAGATAACGTATTAGTCTCGTCTTCTGAGAATTGAAAAGAAAACTATACTGAATTCTTAATCGAAACTAATGTACTTAAGCAAATACTTTTAAAATATTAAAATTCTTCTAAATAAAAAATAATAATAAGATTAGTGATGTTAAGAATTCTAATTATACAGAAATATGCTGTTAAAGTTCTGTATCATTTGTTTAATATTCGAATATTGTAACATACCTCGAATGAATTTTTTGTTTAAGCTCTTTTAATATTTATATGCAAGAATTTCTTCAAGAAGAAAAAAAAGAGCATTGTAAATTAATGATTGAATTTCAAAGAAATTCCCTTTTGGTATAAATAAAACAAGTAATGAACTTTATTTTTTATTCAGATTTTTATCTTTAACTTATTTTAAACTTAATTATTTTATGGCTCAAATGTATTGTTTTTTATTGAAAAAGAAAATTCTTCATTGATTTTTGCATTTGTTTTAAATTGTCTTGGTTCGACTGTTTTGTTTATTGGACAAGGAGTTTTTTTTACTTTTGCATAGATTAATTTAGCCGAAATGCAGTTAATTCATAATTTAATTTAAATAAAAACTTCAAAAAATTTTTGGTTATGAATATTACTAATTCTCTTAAAACTGGATAGAATATTCAATTACGTATCAAATACAGTGAAAATCATTTAATATGAAACTGAGGGAACTTAAACGTTTTCGTGTTAAAAATATTACAAAAAAATTAAACATTCGAAAAAAAAAGTTTATTAGAGTAGGTTATCTTAACATAGGTAAGTAAATAAAACTTATAATAAAAATCAATGAAACAAAAACATTCATACTGTGACGTCTCTCGCGTCCTTCTTCTAACCTAACTCCTAAGTTCTTTGACGGCCACGATTAATGGTAAAACCTTTCCAACCCAATACCAAGAAGACAAACGGATCGAATATGTAAATGAGATATACTTTAAAAGGATAGAAGCTTTGATGAGAAGGAGTGACAAGTCTAGAGATAACCTAGTGTGGAATCATTCAGATCAAGTGTTAGTCGTCTTATAGCTCTGGAAGAAGGATACGTTCATATCTATTAAATTATAAGAAAGTCTGAATCTTCTCATCTAAAGTTACGTTATAGGTATTACTCAATCGCTGAAGGAAGGTGACTCTACAAAAGGTGATATTTTGTATAGGAAGTTAGATTAATCAGTTAATTTATTAAAATTAAGATAAGTGATCTAGTTGCGCGATCTGACTTGAATATAAAGTTTAATTGGGTGTTAACTCTCACTTTAAGAAAGTTGTTAATTAGAATTAAGTAATTTAAGTTATTCTTAATAAAAGTTGTGTTAAGAATCCAAAATGTCTCATCATTTAGATAATCCCACACCTCTAGCTTACGCGGATCCTAATAGACATAGTCATCACAGGATGGCTATGTCTCAATACTGAAATGTAATATAAAATTTTGAAGGTTTGAAAAACAAAACATTTATTCAGTTTTTGAAAAATATTCAGTATTCAGATATTTCTCTTTGCAATGCATTTTTAGTAACAAATTATCAACAAAACATTCGACGTCATCTATTTTGTTATTCTTTTCATCATTAGAATGTGTGCCTAAATATATCTGCATACTTTTCATAATGCTCCTCATTTCAGATGACGTGGGATCAAGGACTGCATTCTGCCTTAATTGAGTCTATAAACACATTATCACCCTCTACTGCAACGAATTCTTCCGATAATGAGCCTACATCAGTGGTTCTCAAACTTTCAACACTTGCAACCCAATATTCAAACATAATTTTCATCGCGCCCCCTCCATACAATAACAATTTATTGAATTCAATAATATGATACTTTGATGCTAAATCTACAATAGGATTTAAATCTCTTAAGTTCCACCCGCGCATATAAACGTCTCGCTCAGCTAAAACGTTCCCGTACGTATATATACGTCTGTCAAAAGTACTATCTTTCCTGTGTACTTCTAATATTCCGCAGGCTTTGGAATACTATAAAAGAATAGTGTTTGCGAAGGATGTACTTATATTTCAGAGGATTTGCTTATTTGTATTCCTCCCTCCCCAATACATCTTATAAGCACGCCTAAGTGGAAAATGGTGGCATTGGGGAGCGAATCGCATAACTTTTAATTGGCAGTTAAGGGATTCATTATAAACCACAAAAATTATCAAGAGAAGTATTAATTTTTGTATATAGTGGCACAGTCATGGTGGTAATTATTATACTTATTCTTAACTTAGTATTGTTAAATTAATTATTAAATACATTATGTAGTACCGATACTTTTATAAGTGTATTATATCAGAGTAAATGTGTATTCTATTTTTTATTACGTCAAGATGTATTTTTTGTTTGTTTACTTTCAGTAAATTAGTATTTTTTTTTTAAAACTATCTTTTGTTTTCGACTTTTCAATATGCTCGCGCCCCCCTTGCTGAGCTCTCAAGCCCCCAAGGGGGGCGCGCCCCACAATTTGAGAAACTTAAGCCTACGTGGCTGGTGTTTTTCGTATTTTGTTCATTCCCAGAAGGGAAATCTTTTTTGTCGGATAAAGAACACCAGATTAATAATTTTTTTTAGTATACTGTGTTGTATAAATTAAAATTTTTTTACAGTAAAGATTAATGTGCAATGCAATAACACCCCGAATTTAAGGTATAGGTGGGACTAAGGGATGACCGCTTATGTCGGCGTATGATTTCGCATATAAATACACATACATTATTTTTATTTAGGCCCGGAGACAAAAAAAATAATAATTTAGGGAAAAAAATGTTTAATAAAATTATAGATAACACAATCACAAAATAACAAATTGGAGTTATTTTATGTGGAAGGTCTTAATTATCCAATAACATAATCAACCGGTTCAAAGATTTATTTTTTCTCCCGCACAAAAGTTCCTCGTACCATACGAATAATTTTCTTATTACTTGTTTGTTGAAAGAATTTGCTCTTCGTTGGAGATTGTAATTTCCAAAATTTGAAACAATTGTTTAACTAAACTGAGGTCTTCTGTCAAATTCATAACCATCACACAGTCTTCTGGTTGAACTATGTCTAAAGACTCAAGTTTTTCAATGTCTTGCTCATACATTTCTATGAGCTCATCAATTGTCAGCTCCTGATTGTGGGAGAATTCCTCAGTTCTTGAGCATCATTACTATCTACTACAGAATTTATTTGCATGGCAAGATCGACCATTTCTTCAATCATATTACCAATTTCATCACTATGGCAATGATTCTGCCTGAGTTTTAAGGATATAACAAACACGATGCAACAATTACTTCATGTAATAAGGAAGTGAGTGAGGGAATATTAACGTCACACTGTTCAGCTACACGAGGGCTTTTGGCGACAAATCTCGTAATTTTGACTAGGAAGACACCTGAGCTGTCACATTCTTTCCTAACTATCACACCACACCAACTGGAGCACGTTTGAGCTCTCGACAGATTTAACGTGCATTTCTCCCCTACATGGTGGGTCTGCAGTGGTACTGGGCTCGAACTCATGTCACGCCAGCCACGAGTCCTTTACTTTGACCACTAGGCTATCATGTAATAACACAAACACTCTCAGTAGATATGAAATAAATAACATAAATGACTTATTATGGCGAGATGTTTATTCTGAGTGATATGTCCGAACATTTGCATTAGCTAAACAGGAAGCGGGAAGTGAGTAATTGAGTTGTATAGCACTCAGACAAAAGGCGAATCGACCAGATTTAAATATCGCGCAACTCCGGATTTATGAAAGTAGGTGCAGCGTAAGTTGACGTATTATTGTATATATGTTACTAATTTTCTTAAGAATAGAAAGAATAATGGATGATATATCAAATGTTAATTTGAAATTTTTGTAGAAATTTATAAAAGTAGTTTTATGAATCTTATTTGTGGGTTTTTGCACTAAGACACTTACTTAAAAATATTTTTCTGAATTACAATCCAAAAATAATAATTGTTTTTTAGTTTAAAACTCTATATGGATTTCAATTTTTTTTTTTTTTTACTGTAAAGATTAATGTGCAATAGTTGAATTGATTCTTTGTTATTTGATTTGAAAATATATGTAAAAGCAGAAAACATCACAACTTATTGGGGAAAATGATGATACTTGATAAGAGGAACATTTTGAGAGTGTTGTAGGGTACTTACTGTTTTTCTCTTTAAAAATCTCTGTGGTATTTTTACTGAGAGAAAGCAACACATATTTATGAAAATTAGTTTTTATGCATAAAGATTTTGTTCTTGGATTAATATACTGAATAGGAAAGGAATTAACTATTATCCTTACTATTTGTCTTTTCACTCATTTAAATATTATCCAATAAAAGGTGCACATCTGTTTACTGTATCGATAAATAGCGTAAACAATTATAATTATATTTTCTATTTAACTGAAAGAAAATTGTTTTCAAAACATATGAGAAACTTAATAATTGTGCATAAGAATAAACCTATTGAACTTCAAGAACTGTCTCTTTCTATAGCTACGTCTTCTATAATAATTTCTTTAATTATCTGATGGCTCTTATAAGAGAACCATTTAATAGAAACCAATGCATATGAGATGAATACATTATTATTAAATAAATTCCTATTCCATAAGACAAAGAATACTGTTCTTGAAGATATTATATTCTATAGACAGATTATAAATGGTACGGATTATTTCAATGGAAATGTTAAGTAAAATATACAACTATTGTGATTAACTTAACTTAACGGCTGGAGCTTCACCATCCAGAGATGCTGGTGCACGCTAAATTTGTCAAGGTCCAAAGTCCTCAAGTCGCCAAGAATTGAAAGTTTGAAGAATAGAATATTAGATCAAGTGTCTCCTCGTCACTTCAGGCTTTTGAGGTGTCACTGAAAAATTACGAGGTTCTATACCAATAGTTCACATTAAGTTTCTACATGCAATCTATCAAATCAATTAATCGAACACGTGCGTCATTTATATTAAAAACAAAATGACCACTTTTCTATATTATACACCAGTGGTCTTCCGCCTGTGTTCCATGGAACACTGGGTTCCCCGAGTCACAATACAAAGTCAAAAACAAAATTATAAATATGTATACAAAACGGATTCACGTTCTCTGTGAAGTTTTTATAACTACAAGAATTCTAAAGCTCAACCCAATTATTAAAATTAAAAATTTTATTTATACATAACTTCATTTTGCAATACTTTTTTTTAATTTTATCATAATATAGTAAAACAATACATTAAAAGTTTTTTTCCTTATACGTTCTACCTGCTGGATTGGGAATATTTTATTGCTTACTATTTCCATGAAATAATTTTATACTTCTAAAGAACAATGTTTTGCAAAACTAAGTAGTTTTGGAATGGAAAAAGCACCTATTTTCATTTGGGGGAAGATACCGATAATTAAAGAGAGAGAACAGTGTTTATCGATAGATCAACAGATTCAATGCTAAAATCTAAATTTAATCAAGAACAACTCCTAAGTTTTAAGTAATAAATTCATGCAAAATACATAGGATTTCTAACACAACTGAAAACATTTTAATGCTGTCCAGAACAACATATTTGAATGAAAAAATTTTTTTCTGTGTGATTGGCTAAAAAAACAAATGAAATGCAGAAGATGAAATGCGATTGCAGATAATTTCAAAAGATCTAGATACGTAAAAAGGAATGCAAACATATTTGACTTACTAGATATAATGTTTGCATAGGGAGATACTTCGAACGTAAAATAATATTATTAAATGAGTAAATTATATTAATAGTTTTAATAAAAAATACAATATTTTTCAAAATACATAAAGTACCTACAACATGTTGATTTACTTTAAATATTGTTTTAAGATATATTCGTCTAAATATATGTGGAATGCGATTCCACCAAAACATTTTATAGTTCTAAAGGTAAAACGAGTCGAAAAAATTTGAGGACACCACGTCAATATAAGAGATTGTTCGATATATTTAACATGTTTTAGCCTTGCTATAGGTCGCATCTGTAAAAAAATTGGGACTCGCAATTCTAGCTTTAATGGAAGAAACAAAGCTGGTCATGATTCAAGATCCCAATCTCTCGGCTACTTTGGCTCAGAAACAAACAGAAATTAGTATTTCAATCAAGAATGAAGAATATTTCACATTATCATATTTTCAGAATTAATTAAATATTAAAATGATTAATGGATTTAATTAATATACACAATCAATAAGAATTCTCAAGAGCAGACTATATCATCTTTAGTGAAACGTAACTCTTTAAGCATTCAATGTACGTCGGCTCGGTGAATAGAGCGCGTTTCGTAACTACGGGTTCGATCTTTGCTGGAGTCGATAGATTTTCTGGATGCGAAAATCGTAGGCATACATTTCATATGATTATGTGGCATGTTAAAGATCTCATGAGTATCAATTTGGCTCTGGTACCCTCGGCAAAATGAAATCACGGTAATACTTAACATAAAACAACAGCTTATATTAAAATAAATTCAAGCGTCAAAATTTGGTAGTGAGAGAATCTCAACTATATGATACCACAAAAATATATATATATATAATAGTTCTCACATTTGACACTCGTCATTTCTACGAAGTTGCCAATATGCAATCCATTAGGAGGAAAAGTATTCAATACTCACAACACATTTATCATAAGAAGTGCGAAAAATTGGAAATATTATTGCAATAAGAAAGGAAAAAAAGACTTAACTGTATAATTAATTGCAGAAATTATTTACACGTATTGCTTTTTTTTTCATGGTAAGTGTGCTTAATAACTTGTAATGTTAAATATCTTCTGTAATTATTTTATACTTTCCTATTCAGCCATTTTTTACTTTTTATCATGTTATGTTAAATTTAAAGTAAAATAAAAAAAAAAAAATCATAGAGTTTAAACAGAACACGCATTTTTCTCCCTAGTACTTAATAGCACAACACGAACACCAAAATAACATTTTTAGGCAATTATAAGTTGTTGGAATTCATTAAATTCTTAAATTTCATTGCTTTTATCTTTGTTTCGAAAATAAAGTTTTGTACAGAAGCAATCACAAATAACCGTCGGTAAAACTTAAATGTCTTTAAACGAGAAAGAAAGAAACATAACAGCATCTTCATTTAAGATTACACAAATTAAACTTTGAAAACGATCCCTATCTTTGCTATAATATTATTTTTGACTTCTGATGCCTATAGCTAAGCCTGTTTAAAAAATGCGTTGTTAAGCAGAATAGTAAAATATACGATAATTGAACTTGAAAGATTTCTAAAAATGGTCTTGAGTTTATTTTTAGCATTATGTAAAAAAACTAAAATATCATAAAATTTATTTGTAAAATTAACTTATGCATGCGTTTAGATTTAAGAAGTGCTTAAATGGTGAGGATCAAAATTAAATGTATTCATAAACTTAGGATAAAATTTTGACTTTCAAGAACCTGCATTTAATTTTTTACTGAGAAAATTTATGAAAAAGAAATATTAAATGCTATCTTTGAACATCTCCTGCAGCTCGATGCAGTAAATTCCAAAGAGTGTTTTTCATGTTTTAGCAAACAATTTAATTAAAATGGTCCTGTATATTTACGCATGGACAAGAATGATTTCAAAAAACTCCCTCGTAATTTAAAATGCGATGACATCCTTTTCATAGCCAATTTTTCCTTCAGCATTGGAAAAATTACCACATATTAAAATTTGACTCCCTGTTTATAATACTAAAAAAGTTCTGAAAATGGATTTTGTCGGTTTATTCTCAGAAACTTCAGCTTTTTTTACTTTTAGCATATATTGCTCTTAAACCCGAAAGTTTTCAAAATGATTTTTAACACTTTTGTGAATGAATAACTAAGCAATTTTTCAAATACTTGAGAATCTATAATTAGATAACTTTTGCTTAGAATGCTAGATTCGATGGTGGATCAAAAAAGAACTGGAAATGTCAATCTACTTGCTCTGGTGAGTGCTAAGATGATAGCCCTTTTGTACGTGATGGAGAGGGTTGTTAGGAGTGTTAGAAATATCGCTTTATTCTCTGCACCACCACTTTTTCGAGATTGTAGCATTAATGAGTTTGATGGAATTACATCCTACAGAGGAGCAATGCATAATTATAAGATTTTTGACATTTGGAGGTGTAAAATCAAGTGGGATTTTTTTCCGATTGCTATAATGTTTGAAATAAGGCATTACTGCGAAAACTCACGTCTATAATTGGGCTAAATCTTTCATTAGAGGACGAAAACAATTGGGCTTGGGTGACGGGCAATGTTAAGCATGTCTTCTATCTCTCTATCAGCATCACACTCAACAAAAGACAGGCACAAGGGCTATGTATTATTGCCAACTTACATTATCATCCTTTATAATGAATTGATTAATACTAGTAGCAAAATATGAGCTTACTATCGATCAGGGACCTTGTTTTCATACTAGTGTTCCTCCATGGAAAGCATGCAGGTTAGTTCGACCACGGAAAGAGATGTTTGCCTAAACCGTTATTCCAACCGTTCCTTTCAAATACGTTAAATTGGTTGCCCGTGGTACATTGTTAATTCCAGATAAGCAGATTACCTGAATTGCTCCAGAGTATGAATAGGGAACATGTGTGAAGATTACAGAAGCCCTTTACTTTCTTGTTCAAGAAATACGTTCCCTTGCCAAACATTAACTCGGGAGCTGGCGCGCACTCAATGCTATCGTCAGTGGTCATGCGGAGTGACCGAGTCACCCCAATCCTCTTTTTTAATAATTATTTTTCTTTTACACGATAAAAAATCGTAATTCCAGTGAATGATTTAACTAAGAGAAAATATACTATTCAATTTTAAGGTCTTTTCAATTTTTCTTCGATAATTTGTGAAGAAATCCAATAAAACTGAACTACGAGTGAAATGTTTCAAACGTGCGTGCCTTTAATAAAGGACACAAATCACAGACAATTTTCCTTAACATTAAAGGAATAATATTTGCAGGCAAAACTGTCATTTTGTTCAAGTTATTGTAGTTTTATTCTTCTTTGATGATTCATAAATAGCATGTTGAACTCTTTCTTGCTTGTGTTTTTTTGTCAGGGCGCTATGTGCCTTGAAGTACGCTTGTGACTTCATATCTTGATGAAGTTTTTTATGTAGCATTTCAAAATTTTACTTTCAACTCAAACGTTTCATATTCAATGCTTTTCACAAATTTACTCTCGCTGTCATGCTTAATATGCATTTTTTTCAGCATGTTCTTCACTTGCTTGATCAGCTTCAACCTCCTTCAATGGAGATCACAGATGCTCATTTCTTTTTTTATATTCTGCTCATTTACATTTACAGACCATAACAAGTCGTACAACACAGCGATCAAAACAACAAAATTATTCACAGGTGAAAAATGTAGCATATTCATAGTATATATTTTGGAAATAAAGTGGTCACGCGGGAAACTCAATCAAAACTAGTACCTTAAGTTTGTAAAAAAAGTTTGACACTCCCAAAAATGAAGTATACGGCGAATACATTTTAGTTCCCATGAAGACTATCATATATAGGATACTGTCAAGGTTATTGGTAATAAATAAAGAGTTCTTTCAGAATGAACGATTTCGTGAGCCTCAGGTGACTCTGTGCCCCGCGCGGTTTCTTCCGGGTTAAGAGGCACATTTTTGTGGATGGTTCAGGAAGATAAGCATAATTGCTTGTCTTGCATGTATATATTTATTAAGAAGACGCATTTGAATTGTAATAGCGAATATTCTTGTTCCAGATGAGATTAAATACTCTAAAACGAGCTGATGCACGACTGTGCTTCTTTTTCGGCCCAAAAGATGTTACAGATGTTGTATTTTGAAATCGACGGGAATATATCTTCTAGACACAGTATCTTCAGATTTAAACTGACCATAATGTTGTTGAACCATAATTGAAGTTGCGCAGAGAAGTCTAACGACCTCAGCTTGCAAAAACCCAATTTCCACCCATTCAAACTTCTGGCACCATGACGAATCAGGTAAACGACTTCAAAACTATGTTGGAAAGAATAAGAGCGTTATATTTTTGAAACAAATTGTTTTTTCATTATAATTATGTGAATAAACTTACAATTTATTGTTCGGATATCTTAAACGTTTTGAACAATATTAATTGGTATTAATTAGTGATTAAGGTTTCAGTTAAAATTTAAAGTGTTTGGTTTAAAACTTTACATATAATAATTTTATCACCAAAAGTAATTTTTTTCATTGTTCAAATATTTGTTTGAAAGTGCAATGACAGTCTCTTTCTATATATGAGTGTAAAGTATTAATTTCAATTAAGACAATATCAGTTGTAAGTAATTTTGAAATAAAGGCTAGTTTTACATATTTAAAATTTTAGCAGAAGCACACGCATTCAGAAGGTTGTATAAAAAAACACAAAAATTGTCAAAATTTTGGCATTTTTTTAAAGTATATATTTATTCAATTCCTACTATTTTAGCTCGTTTTCTTTCTATATATTTATCTTGTACAAATTTTCAAGCGTTAATAAAATACTTTCTATGCATCCAATCAAGTTCAAATACATTTTTTTTAAATTGTAGTGGATGATACTTGATGTTAATACAGTTTTTTCAAGTATTAATTCATTATTTAAAATATACAAAATTAATTACCGATTTTCTACGTCAACTTAGATTCGTCTCCATTGTTGTAACAATGTAACTGTTAAAACAATGACAAAAGTTGACGTCGAAAACCAGCTTTTTCAACCAAACCGGGTGTCCACTTTTACAACAATGCAGACAAATCACACATGCTCTTCTTTCAATTTCTATTGCTAGTTCACTCTCTCACTATATATATACAATGGCGGCTAAAACTGAGGAAACTTTTTTAAAATTGTTATGTTTTTTTATGTTTGTATGCTTATAAAAAATATTACGTTGCACAAAATGCAACGTATTTTATTTCATTGTAAAGAGAATTTAATACTAAATTCAATAAATAAAAGAAATTTCAAATATTTGCAAAGCAAAAAAAAGTTATGCTGCACAATAACTGTCGATATACGTTAGATACTGATGATAGCCGTGAGTTATCGGAGCTTAGTGAGGTTGACTTTATTCTTTATTACAGCTTCACATCGATAATTCATTGAGCTGAAAATAGTTTTAAGCTCTTCCTTCGTAATTACATGATGTCAGGAAACAATGATATCTTCAATTAGTTCCTTTTTTAAATTTTGGGCAAGCGTTTTCTAACGTTGCCACAAGTTCTCCATGTGATCGAGGACAGGACTGTTTCCTGGCCAGGATAAAAGTAATATTTAGTCAAAATCAATGCCATCAAATAAAAGAGTAGTTTGGATATATGTGTGACAAGAAAGTGGTATTTAATATGCTAAAATTACATAACAGGTGGGTAGTTCTGTGACTACATCTGGAGACTGAAAGTTTTGTTTAAGATGTCAGATTACATATTTAATTAAAAAAAAAGCAGCAAAAGGCCGAAAAATGTGCACCACAAGTGTTGATGACAGAAGAAAAAAATACTATGTTTCAGAGATAAAACAAATTTCATGGACATCCATCAGAAGTGATCTAAGTAATGCTGGTGTCTGGCAGTTCAAAAACAATCAGGAGTAGATTAGCAGATGTAAGACTAAAAGGTAGAAATACACACACACACAAAAGTAGCTCAAATTGAAGCAGAGCTAAAAGGTACTACAGTGGGCAATGGAACACATTAATTGGACAAATGATTACTGGTCACAAGTTATATGGAGGGATGAAACTAAAATATCATTATTCGATAGAGATAGTCTAAAATATGAAAGACGAAGAATAGCAGAAATGCTACATCGTGACTGTATCTAGGCAATTGTGAAGTACCTACATAGTTTTATCATTTAGTCATACATATCAGCAGATGGTATCGGTTGCCTTCATATCATCGATGGGACACTGAATGTCATAAAATACACTGACACCATTCTAGAACCCTCACTTCTGCCTTACATCAGGGATCTACTTACCAACAATGCTTCATTTATTTTTCTGCAATATTTTGCTCCTTTCCACACAATAAAGTAATTGAAAGACTGCTACCGTTCTAAGATCATTGGGTTGTTGGTCTGGTTAGAAAAAAGTCCTGATTTCTATCCTATCGAAAACTTGTGGTACCATTTGAATACTCTTGTCCGAGTGAAGTACCCATGAAATAAAAAGGAACTAATTGAGGATTAATTGTATCCTAACATCATGAGATAACGAAGGAAGAGCTTAAAACTATTTTCAGCTAACTGAATCATTGTTGTGAAGCTATAATAAGGAATAAAGGCATCCTCAATAAGCTTTGATAACTCACTTCTATCGTCAGTATCTAATGGATATCGATAGTTATTGCAGCATAACTTTTTTTGCGTTGCAAGTATTTGAAATTTAATATTTTTTTTATTGAATTCAGTATTAAATTATCTTTATAATGAAATAAAATGTGTTGCATGTTTTGCAACGTAAAATTTTCTATAAGCATACAAACTTAAAAAAACTTAAAAATTTTAAAAAGTGTCCACAGTTTTGTCCACCGTTGCTTATAAATTTGTTATCGTATACATATATCTTTTTCAAATTTTTAATCTTTAATAGAATACTTTCTGTTCATCCATTCAAAGTAGAAATTGACTTAATTTTTTTATATTACTTGTTTTTATATATAACAAAGATTTCTCGACAGCTTAATAATCATTATGAGTTACTATTATAAATAATCTATGCACACAAAATTATTTTCTGAATAAAATTAAAACTAATGAATTATACGTTGCTGAATTAAATATGTTGCATTGGCCTTGTAAATCTCTTAAAACTTCTACAGACTACACATAACGTTTCTGTGAACTTTTACGAGAACAAGAAAATTCACTTCGAATTTTAGACTTTTTTTTTACGATAAAGGATTTTTGATATGAGAGTACTTTATGGAAAACTACAAACCGCGAAGACCAAGTACTATTTTTTTCTTTTTTGTCTTATTTGTATCCTTCAATACGAGGTTGCAGTGGAAAATATATCTTCTGCGAACAAGAGAGACGGAATTGGATTTGTATTTCTCTGATACAATTTCTTTCTCTTTAAGGACAAGAGAAATATGTTTAAAACTACTCTTTCAGGATATGTCAAATCATGAGAGAATGCAATTTTAAGTCTTTTTTATTCAGTGTTTGTTTTTATTTCAATATATATATATATATATATATATATATATATATATATATATATATGTGTGAAAGATAATTTTTTATAGGTTACAAATTGTTTTTAAAATTATTTCTTCTGATGTTAGTTCTTAGGTGTTGTATTACGGATGTATTACCCCACAATGAAGTTTAAATAGGCTGTTGTAATTGAACTGAATTCGACTACTTGCGACAATTTTAAAAAAAAAAATAGAGATATGAGGTGGGTTTTAGATTTATTTTGTACATTTTAAGAAAAATATGTGAATATTAACTATGTAATTGACAAAAAATACATAAACGGGGCCCATTCTGTACAAACAGTTTATGAACAAATCTTCAATTTTTCAATTTTGATGTGTAGCTTTGCTATTCGTTTATTAAATGTTCGAGAGAAAAAATATCTTAATTTTTTCAAAAACAAGAGAATTTTACCTTGGTTATTATATGAATTTACATACAAAAACATTGATTATATTTACATAAAGGACTGTAAAGTTTGTAGTACCACAGTGATTGATAAATTGAAGGTTAAAACACTTATACTATATACAGAACTACTATTTTACATACACAAAAAAATGTCAGTTATTTTCAAAGCTTTGTGAGCCATCGCTGTCCCCGTTTGTGCATATTCAAAAACGTATTTCCAGTAAAATGCATTTTAAAGTATGTTATCTTGTTTAAAGTAGTGGCATTTGCTTCTACTAAAACATTTGTAGTTTCTGTTCTAGTGAATGAAAAATAATACACTTGGTATTTTTACAAAGCTAATAAATGGCATATAAAATAGAATCATTGGAAAGAATTGTCAATTTTTGGCACATTTAAAGATTTTAAGTTAGTATTTTAAGTAAAAGACCTTGATATTCATATTTTGAGATGATATTAAGTAATTTGTTATGTCTATCAATCATAAACATTTCCAGTGACAGATATTTCCATTTCCATTGAGTAATGGATTTTAAATTTTTTAACTAAAAATATTTAAGTTGTATCTCATATTGATACGTAATAATATAAATAAAATTATTTTATACTTAAAAAAAATCAAACTATCTGTTCGAAACATAATTTTAAATTCGCTTTTGAAAGTGTCATTTCACCTGGATATGAAAGTTTTAATCATTGTTTCAAGATTTAAAATTAATTTTAGTAAAATATAATTCTTCATATACTCGCATTTTAATAAATCTACAGTATAGCTATTAATATAATAACTAAGTGTATCTGAAACAGATAATATAGTTTATTTGTGTTATGAAATATCAATGTAGTAGCATGATATTAAAAATACACATTTGTTATAATTCGCTCCATTATAAATCAGATTAAAAAAAACCAGACATTTTTCATCCATTTGTTAAATTTCTATCACTCCAAACACTTAATAGTATTGTATTTACTTTTCTTCTATATGAAAGGATCAATGTCATAGTAAGCTTATATTTTATCAACCTAATAATAAGCTTATGTTTTGTATCCGATAAACTGAATGTAATAGTATTGGTATCTTTTATCGACTGTCTCCTGGAGGCTCCATTACAAGAACCGAAGAAAAGAAATTCAATATTAGTACTGGTCTCCTGGGTTTGCGTATGGAAGTAGCTTAATTTCTTATTACAATGTTTCCATGTTGGGGCCTGAATTCGGGAGTTAATATTTATTATTTCAATTACCCTTATTACTAAAAGTTGAAGCAATTCAAAGGCATATCCCATAAAGATATCGTTCTCACTTTTGAATATGTATCTTTATTGTTACAAATCAAAAGTGAAATAATACTGTTACGAATTTTGTGTAAATAGTGTAAATAATTTGTATTTGTGTGTCTAATGCATTTATATTACTCTATGTTATGTTTATTTCATGTTAAAATTGTACCATTCACAAGCAATGCCGCCCCTTACGTTATAATGGCGATTCAATGAGAAGGCGAAATCTTGGCATCATTTTTGGCGACCAAGTTGGCGGCCAATTTGGCGGCCAATTTGGCGACATTGGTGACCATGTTGGCGAGTTCGGAACCCTCTGGAATCTTCTAGAAAGTAGTGGATCTCTCCACTAATGTCACGAGCGGCTATATTTCTGGAAGTTTCTGTCACGCCTATAAATAAGATGCTCGCCGGGACGGCAAGGAGTCTGGATTAAACCAGCGAGTAGTGAGGATTGTTTTGACTAGCGATTAGCTTGGCTATGCTTGTGAATAATCTTTTACATACGAGTATTTTTAAGCACTCGTTATTGTGTTTTATTGCTTTTGAAGGTGTGAAGACCTTCGGGGATTTACTCTGTGAATATTACTGCTGAATCCTGTATTTAAAGGATTGGATTTTTGTTAATAAATTCGCATCGCTCTTAAAGAACTGTTTATTTTCTTTGTGATTGTTTTGCATAAAATCCCCAAACCCTCGGATCTACGTAACAATACTTTTGATCATTTGCTTGCTTAAGAAACTTCTGTCATTTTGTCGAGGCATTGTTGAAAAATTTCAGTACGAGGTGCGGCTATTAAGTTACGAGACTGACACTGCTGCAGAAAAAGTAAGCATATGATAAACGCCAAAGACCGACAGCTATTGAGTGTGAAGCATTCTCTTTCAAATGCAGCGCTTCTTGTTTCTGTAAATAAATCTATTTAGGCGTAGTCTTCGTTCGCATTAGAATTGTTTTTTTAATTTGACGAGATAAAATGATAAGTGGAACCAAGAGCAACGGATTGAGTGTAATTCCGCTTGAAACTTGAAAAAACCTCTACTGAAAGGGATAATTTATTGAAAGAAGTGTATGGCAAGGAATGTTTATTGTGTGTTTTAATGGTTTAAGTATTTTCAAAATGTTCGAGAAGAAGCTGAAGATGATTTATGCCCTGCTCATCCTTCCACGTCAAACACCGACAACGGCATGAAAAAAAATCAGCAATCCGATTTGATTTGACAATCGTTTAAGTATTGGTGCGATTGCTGAGACTGTAGGAATTTTAGAATAATACTTACACATAATTTTACGTAATAATTTTGTCACGCAAAAAGTGTGTGCCAAAATAATGTGTTCAATCCTCACGTCTGAACAAGAAGAAGCCCACAAAAATGTTTGCTTTGACGCCTTAAAGGCCACTGAAAATGATCTAAGCTTATTGCAAAGGAATTTAACATGTGAAGAATCATGGTTTTACTTATGAACTTGAAAAAGAGTGCAAATCCATGTACTGGAAGAGCCCATTTTCCCTGATAGCCTAAGCTGCTCGAATGAGCAAATCAAGATTCAAAGCAAAAATGATTGTCCTTAAGGAATTGCGTACCTTCACAAGTTACTTGAAGATCAAACTATTAATTAATATAACTACTTTCACTTTCTTCCTGAACTACATGAAAGAATAAGTTAGAAACGTGAAGGACAAGCCATGGATTCTCCACCAAGACAATGCCCTGGCTCATTCTGCGTAGTCTGTTAAGAAGTTTCTTCGCAAGTACAGAATTCTAGTGTTAGACCATACATTTTATTCACCAGATCTTGGAATATGCGACTTCTATCTGTATATTAAGGTGAAATCTGTATTAAAAAACAAGATCTGAGTCCATTGAAGATTTGAAAGAAAAAGTAGCACGCTTCCTAGAGGAGCTGAGACGAGATGACTTACAGCAATGTTTCAAAGAACGGGGGATTCACATGGAGCGTTGAAGGGATAGATGAGAGGTGTAAGTTGAAAGTAATAAGAAGTAAACATGTATGAAATCAAAACTAAAATATTTTATAACATCAATCTCGTTATTTAATGACAACACCTTGTATGTGTATATATATATACATGTGTGCTTATGAAGAATTCATTAGCCATTTTTAAAAAAGGATTGTCGAAAATATATTTACAAATTTTTTGGGTACTTATCCTTATTAACTGCGGAGAAGAGTAACATGTAAACATTTTTAAATTCTAAAAAGCATCTACACTACTATATTGTTCAAATTTCTTATAAACTATAGAAACAAAGAAAGTTTACTATTGTTTTCTAAAGGAAAACAAATATTTTCTTTTCATTCCAAAGAATTTAAATAAGAATCTTTATTTGGTACTCTTCCTCTGAATACGCTGGTGTATTCAAAATTATTTATATCATGCTCTTTTTTTATTTTAAATCGAGGAAGGAAAATATAAAAATAATGCCGAAAGAAAAAGTTTGACTAAAATATATGGAGGAAAGTAGAATTTTCAAAGTACTTATACTTTTTTAGAATTCTGAAGAAAATAAAGAAGAGTGCTGATAATAAAAATGTTTTACTATTTATTTTATTATGAAAAATGACTTTCTTCCGAGTATTTATGCAAGATTGTTCATAAAGTTTCAGTTATGTATCCCTAAGGAACTTTATCAATATGATTTATATTATTTTTAAGTTACCTTCCCTGCTTACTATAGTATACTGGCTACTAGCATATTGCCTTCACACGAAAACCTTTTTTTTAATTTTACAGCTGTTATTCTTTTTTAAAAGCCTACTTGTTCTAATATATTCTTTTCAGTTTTGTGTAGATTCTGACTCTAAAAATTTTAAGGAATGCCAACATTTCCCACTGTATATATCAATAAATGGTAACACCTAAAGCAACAGTTGCCAGTCTTTAGAACTTCGTCAATCACTAAATGCATAATTTTATGCTTTGGTGGACCACGAATATAATTGGCCACTATATGGTGGACTACTAATATGATTGAACACTAAATGGTGAACCACTAATATGACTGAACACTAGATGGAGGACCACTACTACGTTATTGTTGTCGTGTGTTTTTATCCTGGGATACATAGGAAATACAGAAAGAACATAAATATACAATATAAACAGAAGAATATAGACATTTATTACAAATGACGATCCCAGCATATAACAGAAGGGGTGAGCTGCTTTCCTTTCGAGACGGGAATCCATTACAGGTGAAAGTCCGACATCTTTTTCCGAAGAAAATACATCCATACCGTTACTAGGTATTCGAACCCGAACCCACTCGGTTACAAGCCAAGGGTCATATCCACCATACTGGCTGGGCGACTCACTAATATTTTTAAACACTAAAATGATTGAACACTACATAGTGAACCACTAATATGATTGAACACTATATAGTGAACCACTAATATGACTGAATACTATAAAAATTGAGCTTTATAATGATTGCATACTATATGGTGAATCACTAATATGATTGAACCCTGTATGGTTGACTACTAATATAATTGAATACTATAATGATTGAACATTATATGATGAACCCCACTAATATTATTGAACAATATTTTTGGGAAGTACAAATATGATCGAACACTATATGGGTTACCCTTAAAACTGAATTGTAACTTATTTCTGTCTCCATTTACATTTCATATCATTGAAAAGTAACTTCCCGAGAAAAGCAAGTTCAAACCAGCAACCCAAAATAATATCAAAAAATTGAAGTGTAATGCCAAAAATTTGCCCTGCCTGCCAATTCTCACTGTGAAATGTCGCTAAATACAACTACAAAAAAGCTAAAAATTCGCTAAATTCAGATGGAATCTTGTTAAAAGCAATGGCTAAAATTAAACAAAAAATTATATTCCGTGTTCCATATTTGTTGTTTCTAATCGTCATTTTTGAAACTGAATCTTTACAAAAAAAAATAATGTCCCAATTTTACTGCGGACCATTAATGGTGCGTGGACCATCTGTCGCGACAACCGCTTGCTTAAAGAGTTTTAAAATACGTAATGTTTTGTATTTTTATGACTTCAGAGCACTTGAGAAATCTATCACCATTTCAAATGGCATGTTTGTACAAATCTTATGACTAATGGACTTTTTCTATTCTGTTTTTAAGAACACCTGCTCTACTTCCGTATTCCTTTTCTCCCTTTGCGATAAAACTTGTTTTTCTGCAATTTAAGTTATTCCATATAATTTTATATGATACTCAACTCCATTTTTTATGACACACGCAGATTCTTACAAATAAAGAAATACATAATCAGGTTTTGGATTTTCATTTCCCGATTATGCAATTCATCTGCATTATACTGGCATATTACTTTATTTCGCGTAGTTGAGAGCAGTTTAATCAGAATATTTCAAATAATGGATCCAAAAGTTTCAAAATGAAAAGTCCTTTCACGTGTCCCCCTCAAGAATTATATAATTATATAAAGAATTATAATATGAGACTGTATATTCATTTCGAAAGGAGGTTAGTGACCTTAGTAAAGTGAATAAAGAAGTAAAATGTATCACAGTGCTGAATCTGATCAGTGTGTACTATGACGATCATGAAGAATTATTTGAAGACGAAAATTTTTATTTTAGCACAGGTAAAACGATAAATATGAGAACTCAAAAACTATAAGATTTATCACTGTACACGTTATTTCTGGCAATGAAATATTTATAGGAGTATAGAAAATATAAAATTTGATTGCTTTTATAAAAGTACTGAGTATAATTGCATAAAATCTGGAATACGAAAACTGAAATGCAGATCATACAAAAATCTTCACATAAATAATACAGTTTTTGTTTGCCTTTAATACTTGATTTTTATTGCATATATTTATAACTGTTTTACCAATTTGACTTTTACTTTAGTAATTAAATGTTTTTCATCGCAAAAACAGAACATACGAAAACTTCTATGACGTAAGAAAAGAGGTATGGTACGTTTCTACTATTACGGTCTATTAAAATATATATATATATATATATATAATATATATATATATATTTTATAACTAAATTCAGACAATATTTGAACTTCGTATTGCGACATAGCCATCCTGTGATGACTATGTCGTTCCGGTTCCGCGTAAGCTAGAGGTGTGGGATTATCAAAATGATGAGACATAGTAGTTCTTAATACAACTTTTATTAAGAATAACTTATATTACTTAATTCTAATTTGACAACTTTATTTAAAGTGAGAGTTAACACCCAATTAAACCTTGTATTTAAGTCAGATCACGCAACTAGATCCTTTATCTTAATTATAATAAATAAACCGATTCATCTAACTACCTATATCAAATATTACCTTTTGCAGATCTCCTTCCTTCACCTATTGAGAGATATCTATAAATTCACTTTATATACGACGATTCCAACTTCTTTATATTGGGCTTCTATTCCTTCCAAAGCTATCGGACTGCTAACTCTTGATCTGAAAGATTCCACACTAAGCTATCTCTAAACTTGCCGCGCTATAGATCAGAATGATTCCACACTAAACTATCTCTAAGCTTACCGCGCCATATCTTATCATCAAAGCTTCTATCCTTTTAAAGTATATCTCATTTACATATTTGATCCGTTTCTCTTCTTGGTATTGGGTTGGAAAGGTTTTGCCATTAATCGTGGCCGTCAAAGAACATAGGAGTTATGTTAGCAGATGGACGCGAGAGACGTCACAGTATGGATAGAAACAACGCATATTTTTGCACATCTATGAAGAGATGTACGTTACATATTATAAAATTTCGAAGAAAATGTAAAAAAAATAAATAAATAAAATGAAACGTCGAATAGGTACACTTTATATAATGAATTTTAAGGAATCAGTCGAAGAGAGAAAGGATTTCATTCTCCATCTAATTATCGAAGTAAAAAAGTAGGTTTTTATAAGAAAAATTTATATTGTTTTAACTAACCAAATTTTGATAGAAGTTTCAACATGATCTTGTACTTTTTTGGGAAGTAGCCTATTCAGTAGGGACTCTGACTGCTGTGCCGTAGGGAATGGGTTCGAATCCCGGAGAAAGTTTTTGATGTTTGTAAATGTATAGTGCCTTCGCGGTATGGAGGTAATCTAAATAGCCTTCGAGCCACATCCTCTTGCTAGGTTGGTGGAAGGGGACGAGAGGTGGGAGGCCCTTGACTAATCCCAAGGTGTTGTCTCTCAAAATTGGAGTGAAACCCATCAAAATCGTACTACCATCTGCACGATGCTGAAAGCTAAGGCTAACGACAGGCGAAGCTATCTAGCCCATAGCCGCGATGAATTTCGTGGACCTTAATCTGATGTTATGTTCAATCGAAAGGCATAAGTAACAACAATAACTTTTTTTGTTGAGAAATTTTAGTTTCAGTAATATTAGTATTTTTTTAAATTGTGCCAAGATTTCCAAAAATTCTTTGATGTACTTAAAATCACATTTAATTACATAAATAAGAAATAGATTCGAAGTAAAGTTACCAGAATATTTTTAGTAACTGAAATTAATAAAAAATAATGATTTTTATTTGTTTATTTTTCGAAGTTTTGAACTAAATAATTTCAGAATTTAACATTTGTTTCTGAGAATAGACTATTATAAATTTATAAAAATTTTAAACGCATATATAATTTCATCAAATAATACCTTATGAAGATACAGAGTTTAAAGCTGACCTGCAGCTTAAGCGAAAAACTGTACCTTTTTTTATCAAAAAAAAAAAAAAAAAAACTCCATTGCATTGATCCGTGTTATCCTCTATACCATATGAGATAAATACTTGGATTTCTTCGATTATCAAAAATTACAATTATAAAACTTTACGCATGTGAAAGAGATAGAGAAAGTTAATTTAAAATTTTACTGGAATTAAAACGCAGTTTTTTCACCAGCATTTCAGTTAAACACTTATCTAAGCACTGTGTGTGTATATAAAAGCTTGAAATCAATTTTAAAAACAAAGTAATTTTATTAAAAGAAAAACATGTATTAATTATGAGTAATTTCAATTAGTGTTGATGACAAATTGGCCTCTATGTCAATATTTAATATTTTCCATAAATTCTAATTAATCAGTTTTACTTGAAAATTAATGCCTTCAGGATGCAAAATTCGGTGATTTTATTATTTACTTAACTATTTTGTTCAATTTCGCAAAAACCATTATATATAGATAATTTATGCTAATTGTAAAATCACTAATTGAGATTTAGTTTTTCATTGAATAAATAATGACTAAATCAACTTAAAATTCAATTTAATGCTAATCATCTACTTTGTTTACACTTTTATATATATACATACATAAAAAAAAAGGAATTGCTACTCATATTTTATAGTTCATTACTATGAAATATATCTTTATATTTGTTTCGAAAAATTTTCATTAAAAATTAACTTAATGCTTTTTACATGAATTTTGTAACAATGTATATCACGCTCGAAATGTGAGAAATTATTTATTTATGCATGAATTCTTAATGACAGCATTCTCAAAGAAGATACGAACAAATTTAACTTTATATGCTGAAGGAACGCTATATATATATATATATATATATATATATATATATATATATATATATAATACAGCAATCTATGAATTATAAGGAATAAAGGTACTTGTTTTAGATTAATGATTTCCAATAATAATAAAATGATAGCAAATCAGTTATATAATAATATTGAGCTATTAATTTACAAAAACCCTGTTAAATATAGTATGTCTATAGAGGCATTAATAGAATTCAAATGTAATATTACACAACAGCTTAATAAATATAACTTTGATACAGATAATAATATATGCTTTAATAATATTATATAAATCAGATTGAAAAATTGCAAAATCGATTTATTTTAGTTAATGTTGATAAAGTGAGATGTTGATAAAGACAAATTATTTTTATTGAAATCTTTACTTTGGTTTGAGTATTAAATTAATCAAACGGTGATCTATATCTTAAATTTTATGAAACGTTATACTTTGAATGAGCTTTGCATTAATCTGAAAAACATTTATGCAATGTTTGTAAAAATCAGACCATTTATAAACCTTGATTTAATAAGGTTTAATTGTTTTGTATGCCGTCTAGAATACGTATGTTACGTTTTGTATGCTAATATTTTTCCGTAAGTAATTATATTTTCAATTTTAATATTATAATGTATATTAAATTAAAGATTATAATACTTGAAAAAAAACCATGTTACAAATTCATCAGGGTCAAAGAAATTGTCTGTTGTTTTTAATTCATTAGAAAATATATTGTTCTTAAAGACGGTTACAAATAATTACGTTTGAAATATAATTGCGTTATAATGGAATATTGTTAATTCGAGTCAAAATATTAAGGTAATAAATTTGAGAAATTTTTAAATATACATTTTCAAAAACGTTAGTACTGATACACGTTGCTTTTAAATCTACGACTGCAAATTATTGTCTGGAAATAGAGTTTTAACAGGCACATATATATTAGAAATGTACCCATTACTTTGTACAAATGAATATTTCGCTAATGTTTTTGTTTTGTATCTATTATACATGTTTTTTACTTTCATTTCGAACAATTCTAAGATTTTCATTTCAAACACATATCTTAGAATATAATAGCTTACTAATTTATTAGAACAGATTATATATATATATATATATACAATTTCCCACTTTGATTAATTAATATCCATGTATCTGAAAACATGTTGCAGACTCTAGTTTAATATATCACCCATTAAATTAGTTAAGATACAGTTAAGTCAGAAAATGTATTAAAACTATAATTGTTAATCTGTAAATGAAAACATGCAGTAAATAACTGAGAATGTAGAGACTTTATGTTAAATACTTGCAATATATATATGGGGTGTCTGGGCTTGAAATATCCAAAAGTTTATGGCTTATTAATACGGAGTGAGTGAATATTAACGTCACACTGTTCAGCTACACGAGGGCTTTTGGTGACGGACCACTTAATTTTGAACCATGCTCAAGTGATGTGGATGACACCTTAGCTGGCACCCCCTCTCCTATCTACCACACCACACCAATGGAAGGACGTTTCACTCTCGACTGATTTAGCGTGCATCGCTGCCCTACATGGCGGGTCTTTAGTGGTAATGGGCTCGAACTCGTGACAAAGCCAGCCATTATCCGACACCTATACCACTCGGCTACCACTGTCACTTTATTATTACGGAACTACACATCAGAATATAATAAACTATTCATCCCTGGATTAGAAAACTCTCCGAGATTTTTTGGGTTTTCTCCAACTGGCCGCACTTCCGCGTATTATTATCTTACGCACCGACGATAAACTTGTTACACTGATTTCGTTAGTAAAGATGTGGACACTACAGCAAATGGTTCAGTGCGTAATGTGGTTAACGGAATTTAAATCAGTCACACGTGTACAGCGTCGTGTTCAAACAGAATGGAATGTCGTTACTGGCTTGTATAATAGACTCATCAGGACTCCTACAAAATGAATCAGGCACACTATTAGCATTGTCTTCTATCCCGAAAACTTAAGGATACTTGCCAGTTTGAGGTACCAAAGTTCCCGACTCCTTTTAAGTTCCTTCCCATGGGTGGAAGAAATTTGAACCAAAGTAGGCATTGCACCTTTTGTTGTGGCATCCACATCTTTACTAATGAAGTCAGTGTAACAAGTTTATCGTCTGCGATTGCCGAATCGTGCGTGCACGTGCGGCAGAGCGGACTGGACCCAAAAAATCTCGGAGGGTTTTCCAATCCAAGTCTATTAACAGTTTACTTCATTCTAATGCTCCGTAATAATATATCATAAATTTTGGATATATTAAGCTCGGATGTGTATTTTCCATTAAATATAATGCAAGTGAATGTTGATACTTAAAAACGTTAGTGAATTCAAATATCTATAATCATTTTTAAAGTAAGATAGAAGGTATTTTAAGTAAAAAGAAAATAAAAACACACACACATAGGGGAGAGTGAAAAGAAAATCAAAAGAAAAAAAAACTCATTAAACCTATACATATGTTTTAGAATAAATAGCGGATTACTTCTGCTACTTAATAGAATTTGATAAAAAAAAGAACATGTTCCTTTTATTTTGGTCATAATTCTTATATTTTTATTTCCTTTTTCTTCATCAGCTGTTGTTCATTTTATTTTTTTATTAGAAGATATTTTGAATTGATCTCTTTGAAAACATTAAAAACTCTTTCGTTTTTTACCCTTATTAAAGATATTTTAAATTTAAGTTGCATTTAATTGGTACTGTGAAGATAATTGAAATTGTTTTTCTTTGGTATTATTATCAAAATATTTCATTTAAAAATGAACACACATCAGTAATTAAATATGGTTTCTTCATTGCTTTTCATTTGTAATTAATATTTCATTTGAAATCGCAATTCGTCTTTATTATTTCCTCCGTAATAATGCATTAAGTAATATTTTAAATAAATATAAATTCTTCATTTATGCAGTACAATAATTTAGTAACTATTTCTTAATATAATTTACCTTTGCATTATTCATGTAAAAGTTTTATGAGAAAAAATAATGTAGATGCAATTTTAATTCAAAAATGGAAGCCAAAATTTTTTTTTAGAATCAATGATTTAAAAAAAAAAAA
>BMAV01015184.1:268501-279582 GCA_019973955.1 Trichonephila inaurata madagascariensis
AAAAAAAAATTATTAATCTTAAAATTTAATTTGTGTAGTTTTGGACGTTCTGCAAACCCATAATGAATAAAAAAAATAGTAGGATGTCTAGAACAAATATTAGTAATTATACAAATTGAGTATTATGTAAAACTTTTATCTTTTTTAAAAAAATTTCATGAGAATTCCTAAAATTAATATGTAAATCTAAATATATGTAGTGCCGTCTGATATTACCAGGCCTCAGACGGTGCTCTGTCTGAACGTTTTTGCGCATGTCGGATGGAGCCCGTAAGAATCCTTCGTTTTGGATCCTGGCTGCCAATAGACCCTCGACGTTGGAGAAGCCATGACGTTGATGAAGACGACGACGTCTCGTGTTTGTTAGACGATAGACGAGCAAGACGGCTCACAGAATAAACAGACAACGCGAAATTATGAAATCAATTAACCAGTGATTGTAAATAGTAATATCTTGATAAATTTAAGGAAATACATCTGCAATTAACTTTTATTCTACTGGCCAACTGTCTGTCTATATGTAGGAGAAAAGCAACTTACACACTCATAACGAAACCTCAGCAACTATTCGATACACTAACTTGAAATTTGATGGTCATGTTTCTTTTGTTGAATAGAGATCTGCTAAAAAAGAGTTTTGCAGAAATCGGCTCTGGGAGTATGAGGGAGTAAATGAAAATTATACTTCTGTTTTAGAAATTCCTAACCTTTATAAATCAAGAGGTGATGGCTATTAGAATGTTTTTTCAATACGATTGAAAGCCAAATGCTGATAATTAAATTAGTAACTTGAAATAACATATAGTCATGGCATTATGAAATATCCAGCAAGGCGGTCGGGTAATGGGTAATGAGCTATGTGGTTTAAATTTTGTACTAAGTTCCATTTTAACTACGTCAATTAGTTATAAATAACCTTTATGTTACAACCATTTAAGGTCTGTGAATTATTAAAACAGGATTGAATAAATTTAACTGTAATTTATTAAGTATTGTTATCTAAAATTGGATATTAAATAATCTTTTGGTTTATCATCATCACATAACATATTGCGCAAAAGTTAAATTGAATTGATACACCGCTTTGGGTTTCTCATTCTTGAAAATACCAGCAGTTTTCAGTATTTCACAATTTTGTAGAAACCAAATAATTTAATTCGACCTTTCTGGGAAGAGGAACTGCCGTTCGATTAGCAGTGAAGAAATTTTTCACTGAAAATTCCAAAATGAAAAATTCTTTGAGAAGAGACCCTGTGTGAAAAACGATTTGAACTATCGCATGAAATATTCATTCGAAACTCGAAACTGTTGCTTTGAGAATGCCTATCTGAAAAAGACGATTTTTTTCTCCCTATTTTAAAAATATTTTTTAACTTGAGATTTTATTTTATTTTTTTTTTTTCTTTCCCCCTAACGGTGTGGCGTTTTCCCGTCTCGGTCCTTAATGCTTTCTGGAGGAATTGAATCGGAAATTCTTGTTTTCTATTGCGTATTAGATTTATTCGACCGTCAATCTATTCATCTTCGAGAATTGAATGTGGGATTATTGAAGGTTTCAAATAAAATGTAATCCGCGCTTTCATAGGAAGGAGTGGGATACCTTTTTTTCCTTCCTTTTTTTTCGCCCCTGGTGATACACCACATACCTGTGGTTTGATTGTTTTTTTTTAAAGTACACATTCCTTATTCGTCTCAAGGTCGTCTCTTTCGATAATGGACTAACAGACATATTCAATTGAATATTTTTGTGCGTATTTTTTTTCAACTAAGTTGAGTTAGTACTTAATTGTGAATTAAGCTGATTTGATATTTTCAGGAAGAAATACAATGAAAATCGTTTAACACGAAACTGAGGAGGCGGAAATATTTTTTCATGTTTAAGGGGGGAGGGAAAGTATCAAAGAAACAAAAAACATTCATAAGAACTTAATAAAATTTAATACAAAAGTTTAAAGTTTTTTGCAAAATGAAACATTTTTTATTTTTTTGGAAAATAATGCTGCAAAATTTTTCTCTGCGTTATCTTTTTTAGCATCAAATTGCCAACAAATCGTTCCATTTTGTTTTTCGTTTCACCATTGGAATGTGAGTCTAAATAAATGCGCTTACTTTACATGATGTTCCTCATTTCGGATGATGTGGTAATAGGAGCTGCATCATTCATTTCATTTAGGGGTGGTGGAGGGTGAAAGTAGATTAGATAAACAAAATTGGCTCGTGTCAAAAGCTATTTCGAGGGTATTTCAAAGGTAAGTTACCCATCTTCAATACATGTGAAAACACCTCGCTTTTTTTCATTTCACACCCCTCCTAAACCTCGCCTGCGCAGCAGGTGTTTTCCGTATTTTGTTCATTGCGAGAAGGAAAATTTTTCGTGTTAAGAGAAAAAATACATTAAAATATATAGTAGTTCGTTTGTCTGGACCGCTGTATTATTTCGTGTTAACCGATATTTCGTCTTAAGCATTTTCGCCTTAAACGTATTTCACTGTAGTAAGAAAATTTATTTATGTGGCGTTTATCAAACTCTTCCTGCAGAATCAGTATTTTACAGTATTACTTTTCATCGAATTATTGGCTTTAAGTAAACGTCAATGATTAGAAACGTCATTTTGAGGAGGTCTAAATATTGACCAAGAACTTTGATTGACATTAATCAAATAGAGTATCAAAGGTCTTTTGTTTAGTCTTTTGAAAGGACGAAAATAAAATATTAGATAAAATAGAAATTAATATGAAGAAAAGAGAAAATAATTTCGTAATATTTATTTAATAAAATAAATTCCCTTTTATCTATCAATCAAATGTTATAATTATTAATAACACTATTTTTTTTAATCTGTTTATTATTTTTTTTCCTCTTTAATTTAATCCATGTGATCTTGGAATAGGGTAAAAAAATAATAATCACCGATAAATCACTTCATACTGTCAAACGCATTTTAAAACTTTAGTTTTCCCATTTGCGTTTTTAATAAAAATTTCATTAGTATGAAAATTTAATTCGTTTTAATCGACAGTTTTAAATTTCTTTTTTAAAGAAAGTTCTCTAAATAGATTATAAATAATGTCTATTGGAATATTTCCAATGTTGTCAATAATATTTTTATCTGTATTCTTTTTTAATGTTAACACTGATTTCACTATATCTTTGAGATCTTAATCCATTGCTATAAATACTAATTTTTAAAAAGAGTTTTATTCGCGCTTTACTTCCACTTTTAATACAGAAACTTATTGAAAGTAAACTGAAATCTAAATAAAAATATATCTTTAGTCTTTTTTTTTTTTTTTGTTTGTTTGTTAAATTACATATTCTCGTAAAACAATCTTGACGAGGTTTCAGACTAAGGTTGGTAGAAAATCTTATTTTTCTTACATCATCTTTTGTTTGAAGTTCTTAAAATATAGCTCTCCCGAATTACATCTTTTAATGATCTTCTTGGACATCCAGTATATTTTACTTAAATTATCTTTCAAACAATGGCTTTTTTTTTCCCCACTGTGTTTACTTTTCTTTCTGTGGTAGTCCCCCCCCCCCCTCATTTAAACTTTTTTTTTCTCTCCTGATGTTGTTCTGTGGCCGCAAATAACCTTAGGATGCAACTAGATTTAAATTAAGGAATGAAATAGTATAAATAGTCATTTGTTTGAAATGGAATAGGTTGACCACACTCTCTCTAAAGCGTGTCTTGGAACTCGGTGACCTCGGAACAATAAAGGTTAAAAATTATATTTACTTAAAATCCTTTCTAATAAAAGACACTGTGGCTTTTTTTTTAAAAAATGAGATGACTTCTGAAGTACTTTTGCATAACATTGTTCTCCATCTTTAGTTCATGTATTGAAAACTTGATTTATACGAATCTAGAACAAATTTCGTTTACACCCCCCTGTTTGCTGTATCAATTAAATCAAAATTTGGAAATGTATCGTTTTCTGAGTGAATTTATAAATTTGTCAAAATCTTTACTTTTCCGCTAATGTAAAATAAAATCCGAACACCGAGGAGGAATTAGGCTTGATAAACGAAAAATGTGGGAGGCGTATTTGCACATCTGAAAGATGACGTCCATTCAAATTTTGCGCTAGACAAATAAGCACTACTGTGAACATACGCTACAATGAACATTTGCTTTTAATATGTGATGTAAACATATTGAGCGTTATTTATTTTCAGGGTTAAGTGTTGTGAGCCGAATTTGAATCGAGAATGCTTTTAATCCCTTCATTACCATGATCAATCATATGCGATCACTTCAGGGAACATGGTATCAAATGTGAGATTGCGTCTTCGCCATGATCACATCGGTGTGATCTGAGTTTGGAATGATTATAAACTACAGATTTCGGCGTATTTTATTACAATAATGATAAAATTTGAATTTTTAAAAAGAGTTAGGCTTAACAGGAAAAACGCCAGGTCCTGAACCGGTTAAGGAAATGGGAGAAAACAGTTTAAGCTACTTGGGATACCCCACGGGCTGTGGGTATCATCTCTTCATCCACGCGACCTGAGTTTGTGGGGACAAAAGATTGACCACTCAAAGCTTCCCGTAATAAAACTAGTTTATTGTTATTTCAAATAATACTAAGCAAAGCAACACAAGTCTAGGAGGCTAATGATCAGGAGTGATATGACATAAACTACAATTCTTAACAAATAGCGCATTAAACCTTACTCACTACCTTTATGATAAATTAACCACCGAATCTCTATTTATAGACGATTCTTTAACTTACTAGAATCCGCTTAAAGTTTAATATAATCTTTCTTACCGATATTCCACGGCGAACAGCTACCAGTCTTTATATCGTCAATATAATACTGTATCCAACTTGATCCAGCCAATGGGCAAACTTCTGGTTTCGAACCCACTTCTATATGATTCTTATAATACTTCCTAAGACTCTTCTAACCTCTCATTAGAACTCCTCCTTCCTTGGAACTTCCGCCTTCTAAGGCCTTCACTTCGAACTGCACGTGAATATTAAAGCTCCAATATATACACAATCTTAATCTGCATAATCGCGTTCTCTTCTTGAGTTGAGTTGGATGTCATTCTGGCCCCAAAGATTTCCCAAGAGGGTTTTAGTGGAAGACGTGATAAAGCCCCGTCACATACTTTCTGCTTGTAATAGGGCTATGAAAAGGTGGATTTTTCTTTCCACAATTTTGCAGAAAGACTTTTCAAGATCTATCCAGTAAATGTGATTGTTCGCTGCTGAGTGGGAAGGTGCGGTATCAAGAAGACCAGAGTCCGGCTGCACGCGGGTAGCTGCGGTAACCAAGTGTTTGTTATGGTCACGAACTCGTGGCTGGCATGTCATGAGTTCGAGCCCTAGTGCCACTGAAGACCCACAATGTAGAGGAGCTGAAGCACGTTAAATCTGTGGAGGCTCAGAGTCCTTCTATTGGCTTGGTGTAGAAGTAAGGAGAGGGGAATGCCAGCTCACACAGGTGTCATCCCGGTCATTTGACCATGATTCAAAATTACGAAGTCCTTCGCCTATAGCCTCAGTGCCACGTTAATAAACACTCATTTACGTACCCACCTGGCTGCACACAGACCACCACTGACGGAGAAGACCGCCGTATCACGGTATAACTGTGACCATTTCGAATGGCTCTTGTGTATACTTTAACCTCTGACCTTGAAACTTAAAAGAAATAACTACGTCAAATGCTTTATTTCAATTCCGTGCCTCTAAATTAATGAATTTCTTCGTAGTATTATGGTTTTCACACGCGCGTGTTCAAATTCATTTGGTCATTTTTTGCTATTTTCCATTTTTAAGCCCCTCTTTTATTTTCAGTCTGCATTTGTCATTATTTTATTCTGTTTTTATTTCAATTTTTATCCTGTTGATCTCTTATTTGAAAATTATGAAAAACATTTATTCAATCATGAACGTCCGAGCCGATTATGACTCAATATTTTCATTGCTATTATTCATATTCCAGAATTTTTAGTATCAATGTTGATGCACTAGGAGAGTAAATTCCCAGTGCAAGTTGTGATTTCATTTATCAAAATTGCAAAGTTCCCTTTTAACATTCCTTATACAGGAAAGAAAGCTAGAACAACGTTTAATTTAAACTAAATTTCGCGGCTATGCTATAAGTACTTTTTAAAGTATCGGTTCTGAGGCTGTTTGTAATGAATAATTATAGTGTGGCTGTATACGTCACATAAAAGTTTTCTTGAAGTAATGACCATTTAAAAACATTGGAACTGAAGTTTCTTGAAAGCTTCCTATAAAAACTCGATATTTTATATTTTTAACGTGTCTTAATTTTTTTTTTAAATTATAGACCGAACTTTCCACGATATTACCATAGAATAATTCTGTAGAATCTAATCTATCTTTTTGGAATCGAAATAGAAGGCGATTTAAATAAAACGAGAAACTAAACACGAAACAACGCACATTACCATATGCAAAATGATGCATACCATACCGGTTCTTTGCCAAATATCCTACTACATTTGCAAGAAGAAGAAAAAAGGATCATATTGTAACTTTTTATTACTCTTTAGAGTTGTCCTACGGATCCATCCTCCTACACAGCAACCGGTTTAAAATAAAGAAAAATGCGTCATATAATACGGGGGAGACTTGGAAATACCTTTTAAGTTGGCGCTTTTCCAAACAGCAAGGGTTATTACTCCTGGTGCCGTTGTCTGATCGATTATGTATCCGTCTTTTAGTTTGTTTTGGTCCTGGCTGGAATTCATGTTGTTGCAGCTTTTTAAAATTCATGTATTCTTCTATGATAACCTTCCCCAAAAGGTATCATTATTACCCCTATATTAGCATTAGGCCACCGTTACGACGATCCTTTATTTTCATTCTGCCAGTGTGGATATACCTATTGATCCATTAGCAAGACCACCGAGTGCAGAAAGGAGTGTTCATAAGACGCCTGGCGTCACAGAAACTGCTATTTCATTGTCTTGTATTAACGTGACATAATTGCGTTCGTCATTCTTTCGTTCAGAACTGGTGCTCAAGCATGGATGTAACGAGATTCCTATCGTTGCCTCAGTCGCGGAGTCAATTACGAAGTCGATGTAGATAGCCATCTTGGGGGCTTGTCTTACAAATCGGATGCGTGTGCATATTCATCAAAGAAACGGTCTACTGCTTCTTCAACGCTAAATATAGATCTCCACGGAGTTTTTTTTTAATTCGCTGTTGCTGTAATAGATGGAATAATTATGCAGTATTTGAGAGCCGTCATTAAAAATACGTAGATTTGGCTTCCGGGAATAGTTCTGAAATCTTCTAATTAAAGTGTCATCAAGAACCTAAAAAAGGGGAGTGATAAGAAATTAGATAAAATTGGATTTCTTTTTTTTTAATTTTTGATTGATTTTTTCGAATTTTTTTTTTTGAAAATAGGCAATTAGTTATGGTGCAGTTTGGGACTGTAGAAGAGAGTACAAAGATGGACGTTTGTTGCTCTGCATTATTTTTTTTAAAATTGCGTTTTCGTTTTTAAATTACTGGCATATCAGCTTTCAGTGATTTATAAACATTTGACCGAACACGCGCCCATATGTAATAATATATACATACTTGAATAAACAATAAAATATTTCATTTTCGTACGTACAATCCAGACTTCAATATGTTAAAGTAGGCACGGTAGCCTTGTGGTTGTGATCACGAGCTCGTAGCCGGCGTTTCATGAGTTCAATCCCCAGTGCCACTGAGAACTCTCCTTGTAGAAAGGGCTGTTGCACGAAAATTTGTCGAGGCTCATAATGCTCCTGTGGCGTGATGTAGTGTTTTAGATAGAGGGGGATGCGAGCTTAAGGTGTCGTCTTCGTCACTCGACCGAGGTTCTAAATTACGAGATTCGTCGCCTTCAGCCCACAACACTCACTCATTTGACAGATGTTAAACAATTTTTTCAAATATATGTATTGTAGTGTAAGAACCATTTGTGTGTATATCTTGATTGATTTCAAAACATAACCGGAATAGTTTTGTTCAAATTGTATTTCGTTGGCTGACAAAATTTTAAATTTGAATCCCCGCTGATTTTGCTGAGCAATTTCTGTAAAATATTTGAAGCGTTTGTTAATATCGATGGAAGATCATATACTGGTTAACTAATTAACACTATCTGACTGTTTCCATCGTTAAATATTGTAAATTAACTTTACTTATTTGTTTTTTAATTCACTTCATTGATACTAGTCTTAAACACAAATAGTGTCTTAGTATTATTAATTTGTGCATTAAAAGAGAAATAATTACTATTGTACCATAGAATATATTTCGATTCTGTGTTAATTTGTTTATTCATCAGTTTTTGGACCATTAGCGTTAAAGTGCACATGTGATCTCATACTTCAGCGAAATATTACTTATGTCGTCATCTGCAACCCGAACAGGGCGTCGACGAATTCCCAACTTGTTTGCTGATGTCCCTACGAAGCAGGAAGGAAATAGGGGGGTTCATTCACTTCACTCAAAACCCTCCGCCAGTAGCCTCTATCATAACATACCCTTCAAAGAGCCCTTAAACCATTTTTTTGCCAAAAGAGCACTTTTTTTGTTATGATTCAGGTACTTTTCCACCAAGTTCCTTGAGTAGTACTCGTGGCGGTGCTGCGTTTTCAGCAAGATGGCACCCAGCGATAACGGGCCGATACGGGTGAGTGAAACCGATGTAATCCGATATCTCTTCGTTTTTTTCCCGCCAGACAAGAGGGTGCTCTCGGGCGAACAGACTTTCGTTCGATTCTGAGCATCCCTCTCTTTGTGGACCTTTTTTCACTCTTCCTCCCACCACCACCACCTAAGTACTTGTTGGAAGGAACGATCGATTTATACAAGTTAGAACATGAGATTAAAATCCACTCACGCAACATTTGTGTGTGCCCATGGCTCGAAGGGATGTAAATCTCGACTTCTGCACTTATTAAGCTGCTTTGGGGTGTTCCGGGCTTGTATGGCAGTGGGAGTACGGTGAAAGATTAGTGTTCCATTTGTTGGTAAGATGTGCTAAGGCTAGGTTATATGGTTCTTTTCGGTATCTGTGCAACTTGGTAGAGTTTTATTCATTAGCAATTAAGTAGGTGGAGTAATTTAGATTTTGAAATAGAGATGTTTTAATTGTGTGTGGAATTCTGAATATCTAAGTAATGTATTCTTTTTACTGCTGTTTTTATGTCTGGTACTTTTCTTGAAGGGCAACTATGAAGAAAAGAGTAAGGATATCTTTGTTGTAGCAAGCTCAGTAATTTGTAGCAACTTTAAAACTGTAGAGAATAACATTAACTTAATTTAAATAATTGTTGAAATTTCAGATAATTTTTGTCGTGTGTTTAACTCAATGAAGTTTGTTAGGTAATTTAATAAAGTGAAATCTTAAAATTTAAAAATTAGTAAAGATATTTTTAAACTTTTAAATTATTAGTATAGAAAGCTTTTGAAATTCGACGACTGCGTGGTTTTCATCGAGATCTAAAGAAAAGCTATTCTCCTGTTAAAATATATATATAATTATAATTTTCGTTGATTCACCTGCCAGGAACTTATGACGAACTCTGAACTCCAACCAGTAAGCGGGACTGTCGTTTTACTGTAGCTAAATTTCAGGTTTCCTCAGTTGTGTTAATTATAAAAGGGGATATTTATTAACTGTAACAACATGTTCATGCTCATGTGTATAAATAGTTTTAGATAGTGATAATGCTCTGTAGAATAACTATTCAATATCTGTATCACCCGCAGTGTAGAGGGCTGATGCACGTTAAAGTTGTCGAAACTATTGTCGTGGTGTGAAAGTTCGGAGAGAGGGAAGTGCCAGCTCAAGTGTCTTCCTTGTCATTTGACCGTGGCTCAAAATTACGAGGTCCTTCGCCAATAGCCCTCGTATCGCCGATCCCTCAGTATTTGTACCATTAATGTTTATACCTTTACCTTGTACACAAATCACGTTTAATTAATCGGAAAGAAATGTGAAAATAAATATCCTTTTTTACTATTCAAGTAAAACTATTTTCAAACAAGTTAAAAGTATTTTCAACGTGATTCATGATTAAATAGTTGAGTACCTTTAATCTAATACGCCATTAAGTAAGTCCCTGATAATAATTTAATAACATTGTTAATTGAAACGCTTTTAATTTCAATTCGCACTTTTAAAATTTTCTGTAAAAATAAATCACACTTTTTCAATGTTTTCGTTCCAAAATCCTTATATTTGTTTTTAAAAAAATTATTTTTGTACAAAAATTGATCTTTTATTTGAGTATATATCACACTATTACTTTTCTACTAAATTTCCTATTGCTTCATTTTTTTACGTATAGTTTTATTTAAAGCATATGATATGTAATTCACATCCAGTCTCCTAACCCAATCTAATAATATTGATCCGAATTACTAATGCCTATTGCACTCATAGTTGCCACTTAAGACAAGGAAGGTATTGAACTTATAAATATGACAGGAGCCGCTGGAGCACTCTTTATTAATTCGCCGTTTCCCTCCAAAAATGCGCAGTATTGAGTTATTGCATAAATCCTAATTACTCATTGATGTAGAGATCTTGGCTGCGTCACACTCCTAGCTATTAAGCAGGAAATGCTTTATTTGTCCGACGTTGGAAAACTTCCTGCCGCCTCTTTAAGGATGGACGGTCCTTGATTGATTCATAATTAATGAAAGTTCGTCTTTGTTATGCATTTATCATGTGTGGCTAACTTGGAGAGAGAGTGGCCGCGGCATATTTTTATGCGCTGAAAGTAAAGTAGAACAAGTGAAGTGACACACAGCATTGGGGAAGTTTTAAGAGAGGGGCAATCAACACGCAGATTTCTAGAATTGAATGATGCATAACAGTTTTTTGTGGTTGGAATATACTACTTTAAAAGGTGAATGAGCTCTTTATCGTAATGAGGTTTCGGTAACGATGCAGTATGTAAAAATAGTTGCATCGACATATTATATTAATTCAAAAACATTTATCGAAATCGAGGTGTATTCTCTGGTCTTTTTTATGTCAATGTTTATTTTGCTTTAAAAAAAAAAATTCTCCATTTTGTAAAAACCAGGGG
>BMAV01015185.1:0-17166 GCA_019973955.1 Trichonephila inaurata madagascariensis
CCTTTTTGCCTCTAACCTACGTTTCACCGGTTTTTTTCTTTCCCTTTTGTGACTCTTTTCCGGGTACTTTTTCCAAAGTACGGGTTTCCCTGACTTGATTTTATCTTTTGGGATACCTTTTCCCTAATTCGCCTCGTCCATTTCCTATGACGATATATTCTTATTTGATCTCGTTAACTGTTAATCTTTTTCCCGATTTCCATATTACAATATTTTAAATTTCCCTAACTTCTAAGACTCTATAAGGCCCCTCAAATTTTTTTTTTAAATTTGCTTTATACTTTGTTAGCAGCTGAACTTACAGGGTGTGTTTCTAATAAAAAATCATTTACCTTTATTTCCTTTTATCTTCAACCAGTGTATTTTGAATTTTAACGTTTTCTGATAAAAATCTAACTTTTTGACGCTTTTTAAATCGATCAGAATACATGGGTATTCTAAATTTTTCCCCTGAAATGCCCAAATTTTCCCGTTGTCTGATGGGTTTTTTAATTCTACAACCCCCTTTTTTTGGCATTTCGCACCCTGTGCTGTTTTACCGGGCTCGCGATTTTTTATTTTTTTTTAAAAAAAAATTTTTTCTATATACCTTTTCCCGATATAAAAGATTTATCTGCCCCGGGTGCCCCATACCTTTCAAAATGTGTTATTTAATAATATAGGTACGGGGGGAATTTCCCGGGTGCTATACATTTGGAAAAAATTTTGTTCTCTTGTCGACCCCCTCTTGGGTTGATCTTTAAACCCTTTACAATATTTAATCGCCCCCTTTGCGTCCTACCCCTGATTGAAATTATCCTAAACCCTTATTTCTACGGTCCCTCTTTTAAAAATTATTTTCGCTCATTTCGAAATGGTAACTATTGTTGAATCTTTGATCTTATTATTAAATCTATTCCTCCGAACCCTCTATTTTTTTTGACGGCTATTCTCGTAAAAAATCATTTCTGTTATTTTGGGCTACTCCTTTTTTGAATTCCCCCAGTTTCTACCTGCTTCAAATTAGGCTCCTATGCGCATTTGCCCCTCCTCATTATGGGTTTTGATAACCCCCGTGTAATTTGCAAAAATATCTCTCTTCGGGTTTGCCAGGACTTCTAAAAAATTGTATCGTATTTTGGGTTTCCCGGGCTTACGTAGTCCTGTACCTTGGTTCAGGGCCCCAAAAATGATCCCCAAACTTTGGGGCATTCCTAATTCTAAACTTTCTCTCTATTTTTTTGTAATCTATATACAAAATCAGTCGCCTCCTGATTTCTTCCCCGTTGATGCAAAAAATCCGACTGTAGTTCTTTTTTTTTTTTTGATCGCGGGAAAACCCTTTGCTAATTCAGCTTTGAGCTGGGAAAAAACCGTGGCTGTTTTTTCACCAACAACGACCAAATATCGAATACCAATCTTGGGCCCTTCCCTGAGATGACTTTTTTAAATAAGCACATGACAGATTACTTGGGATTTCAAATAACTGAATATTGTTATCGATGCACTCGATAAACTCGCAACATTCCCCGACCCTGAAAATTACATTTCAGGTAGATTGTATTTCCACCTACATTACCTCCCCAGAATTAAAACGTTCGGGCGCCATTGAGACATAGCCATCCTGTGATGACCATGTCTTACCGGTTCCGCGTAAGCTAGAGGTGTGGGATTATCAAAATGATGAGACATAATTCTTAATACAACTTTTATTAAGAGTAACTTATAATACTTAAATTCTAATTTGACAATTATTAATTAGAGTGAGAGTCAAGCCCCAAATTAAATCACGTATTTAAGTCAGATCACGCAATTAGATCCTCTATCTCAATTATCCTAAATAATCCTGTTATCTAATTACTTATATCTAATATTACCTTTTCCAGTTCTGGTCCCTTGACCTAGAGAATATAATCTATAACTTTATATTTGAAGATTCTTGATCCGCAATGCAGCTAATTCTTGATCCTCAAGATTCCACACTAAACTTTGTCACGCTATTGATCAGAATGCTTCCACACTACAATCTCTGAGCCTGCTACGCTAAGCTATGCTATATCTAGGTTTGCCACGTTATCCTTTTATAGTATATCTCATTTACATATTATGATTGTTTATCTTCTTGGTATTGGGTTGGAAAAGTTTGGCCATTAATCGTGGCCGTCAAAGAACATAGGAGTCATGTTAATCAGAAAGACGCGAGAGACGTCACAACTTGTAAGAAATTATAAAAATTCACATAGAGCACCGCACGCTTTTATTCCAATGACATTAATTTTCTTGTTAATCATTTTATTCTTATATTAAGAATTATTTTTTTACTTTTCAGTTCGATTCACTATAAAAACGTGTTTTTTAGTTTTTTTAGAACTATAATTTATTTATGTCTAGACTTTAGTTACATATATGTGTTTGAAAACAAGGCATATGATAAATTAGTTCTTAGCTTTGTTTCTAGTACACTTAAGTTCAAATTTTCTTTAAGGCTACACAGTACCCTAAAAATTCCATTTTTACCGAGAAATACATTTTCGCATTTTCTATAGTGGCCCATACCATTCAGAAGCTTGCCACTAAACTTCAGATTTGTTAGCAAATTAGTTTTAAAGACATTTGAAGTTTTATAAGGTATGGTTTTGGTTTCGGTTTCCTTTTAAAGCATTTTTCAAATCTTAAATTGAATTAATTTAAAATTTTTTTTTTAGCTTTTAGTTTGAAATAGTTATTAATTCCAGGTTTCATTAGTAAAATTATTTCTGCTTGATTATGTTTTGAGTTACTGATTTCTCATAATTAATTAATTAAGATTGATTTCAAGGCCAACTTTTGCTTTAAAAAATAGTGTATATAACTTAGAAGCTTTATCATTAATTCTTCCTGCTGAGAAAATGCCATGGCAAATGCGTTCTCAGGTTGCTATGAGAAACAATATTTCGAAGAGATGGAATACTACTGAAAATTATGTACCTAAAAATCAGTCCTCTGCTGATTCTGCAATTAGACTTCCGAATACAAGTATTCTGAATTCAAACGTTGTAGATATATCTGAATATTTCCTTTTAATGCACCAAACTACATTATACTAAACATATTGTAGTACTATATTTTAGTATTTTAAAGTCGTACGACAATAGATAAAACTTCCTAAACTGCCCCAATTTAAAACTGAAAAAAATTAAATTTTATGAGCAAACCTGACTATTTTTAGCTTAAGTTAGTATCATTATTATTGTGTACATAGATGCTTTGTGCTTCAAAACTTTTGTGAAAATATTAGGTTAAGATAAAGCTGAATAAACTGACGTCTTAACAAATGCTATCAATATTATGCAAAAATATATTTTGAATTAAAATATTATTTTCAGTCATATTTAATTAAAATAATGTTTTAATGCAGAACATACATTGGAAAATAACATATTAAAAATTACAGCTAGACGGGCATTATAGGTTTTTTTTATGACTTTACAAACTTTAAATGCGTTTTTCTCAGACTTTCAATTTTGAAGGTATAAGTGTTTTTCTAATCCCTAAGGCCTTTTTCCTGTTCAAGATAGAACCTTGAATTTTTTTGTATATACTTCCAAACGTATGTTCTAAAAAAGTTAATGTGTATTTAGGGCTGAGATTTCTAGTTATTTTTCTAAAAATGCTAAAGTTGATATTTTAAAAATTTTCGTGTTTTTTCCAGGTTTTTCCTAGAAAAATAATTATTAAAAATCAACAAGGTAATAGATTTTCAAATCCATACTAACCTTTGTTTGTAAGTTTGTAATAACCTAAGAAACATAAATAACTTAAAATGACTAAAATTTTTTAAAAATTGAGTATTTTATAAAAGTTTGAAAAAACTTCAAAAATTCTTCAATTTTTAAAATTGTAAGATAATGGCTGGTCAAACTGACTTTTTATTTACAGAATCAGCTTAATAATATAATCTAAATAATAAAAAAATCAATTATTTTTAGTGGAACTTTTCTGCAAAAAAGTTTGAAAAAGGGTTCCTTGTAGCCTTAAGCTATGTTGAGAAACAATTAATTTCCTTGCATTTTTTGTCTATATCAAAAACTTTTTTTCTGTCGGCTTACCGACCTACAAGTTTACCGTGTACGGTGTCGTTTAAGAAGGCAAATGATATCCCGGGGATACCATTGAGTGTTTCTTTGGCTCATGTTTTTCTGAAGACGGGCAATACGATTGAGCCCTCCTCTGTGGGGTTTCTTAGGATTTCCCAAAGAGACATTAATGTAGGGGTAATGCTACAGATAATGAGTGTCTTGGGTTCTCACGTCGAATCCTCGCCATGATGGTCTCTGCTGTATTCTGGCAAAATAAGAACTTTGCTTGCTTTTCTTTGTCCCATGCGTTGGTCTAGACGGATGGCAGGAACGAACCAGCTTCTGTCAATTAGCTGGTGATATGTTACTGTGGTGTCCCATCGGAGTTTCCAAAGAGACATTGCTGTAATATTACTGTTTATTATTCAGATAAATGAAAAGATAAATAGTATTTATCTTCTCATTTATCCATACATTTTGTGCCTAGGTTAACCCTCGTTTTTCTCACTTTATACATTGATCAAACTGCTTCTATATAAATCATCCTTTTTATACTTATATAACCGAATAATGACGTATAGGTAAACTCTGTTTATAATCTTCAGGCTCTCGAAGGTTGAAAATAAATCTGTAAAAAAGTCACAATCCGAAGAGTTTCTGGTAAAATCTACATGCACTACTCAATCAAAATAATTTTTGTGGGTTAAAACATTTCTCGATTCTGCTCTCACCTTAATTTCTCTCATATCGTATAACTATATTCGGGAATCTATAACCTGTTGTGCACATTTGAAACAGAAATCTTCAAAGAATTTTTAGATAAGGATATAACTTATATAAAAAGAATCGTGATAAAAAGTGGCGCAGCGTTTGTTCATACTAAACATATAATTTTAGTATTCTCAGCTACTGAGTTCTATTAATATGGATATTTAAATTGATGAATGTGACCATATGTTTGGAGCCTCCTGCATTATTTCAAGTGTCAAAAATTTTGTTGTTATCTATAGAGTATACTAATTCACTGCTATCTATAGAATTATTCCGAAGGCTTTAGAAAGCAATAAATGGACCTTAACGGTGTTTACGATGGATTTACTTATTTCATAGGATTTGCTTATTAAATCCTTTTCTCTCCTTCCCCGTCTCCAATATATCACATACGTGTGCCTACGTAGAAAACGGTGGCATTGGGGAAGGATTTGCGAAACTTTTAACCGGCAGTTAAGGGATTAATTATAAACCGTACAAAAATTATCAAGATAAATATAAATTTTTTGTATGACATGCCCATGGGGTCACTGGTAATTTTTAATCTTGTTCTTAACTTAGTATTGTTAAATTAATTACGAAATACTGGTGCCCTACTGATACATTTATAAGTGTATTATATCAGTGTAAATGTGTATTTTACTTTTTATTATGTCAGAATGTATTTTTTTGTTTACTTTCCATAAATAAATAATTTTCTTAAATAATCTTTTGTTTTCGACTTTTCAATATGCTCGGGCCCCCCTCGTAGGGTTATCACGCCCCCTAGGGGCCCCACAGTTTGAGAGACGCTGCTTTAATCTGCTTTTAAAATTTCTAAGTATTTGAAACAATTATTTGGCACTGCATAGCCTAATTTAATACTAGCTCCACAAACTCTACAATCAATTAGTCATGGCCAGCGTTATTGGAGACCTGGCGCCTGTGAAAACCCGTCGAGTAAAGGAGCTAATGCACATTAAAGTTGTCGAGGCTCAGAGTCTTCATATCGTTGTGGTGTGGAAGTTTGGAGAGGAGGGTGACAAATCAGGTTTCGCGTTTTAGCTACTTGACAAAGATTCAAAATTACTAGTCCATCGCCAATAGCTCTGGAATTTGCTCCGAAATGCAATATTGATATTGAATCAATTGACATAATTATTTTGTTTTTTTCATATATATTTACCAAACACTAACAAAATTCTTTTATTACGGAGAAAAATATTTATATTTCGAACCTACTACATCTACTTCAATATTACGAAATATGTTTCTACCTGACCATTATTTTTGCTTACTTAATATCAATATCAGCAATACCTTTCTTCACGTAGCTTCATTGTTTCTTACAAGAGTGTAAACATTTTATATGGATAATAATAAGTACTAAAACATTCACTTCAAAAATGTGCGAATGCTTCTGAATTATCGTTTTTAATATTATGTAATTCGGGGGAAGACGCCACATTTAATGATTTTTCGATTAGTACATTGAAAATTGAAATGACAAGACCATGAAAAATAAACTTTATTTTTCAATATTTAATTGTTTATGTGTACAAGTTAATTCTCTTGTTAGTATGAAAATAAATTAGAAATTTAATGTTAAAGAAATTCATTTAACATCACCATCTTCCCCCATATATGGGGGAAGATGCCACCAGTGAAGAAGTAAGGTGCAACAACATTTCAGTAAATAAAACATGTAATATAAAGAAAAAAAATTTTAAGTCAATTTCTACTTAGATCAACAAAGAAAATTTTTATTTTAGCTACTTTTTATTAAATAGTTACAATTAATATAAATA
Source organism: Trichonephila inaurata madagascariensis (assembly GCA_019973955.1). Taxonomy (NCBI): domain Eukaryota; kingdom Metazoa; phylum Arthropoda; class Arachnida; order Araneae; family Nephilidae; genus Trichonephila; species Trichonephila inaurata. The sequence continues at coordinate 6,596 of BMAV01015185.1, forward strand.
TGTACATACATATGGCAGAATCACACCATTAAGTGGTTATTAATTTCTATTAATTATCATTAAAGTATCGTATTGTCATCCAAAACAATCGTGTATAGAAAATTTCAGTTCAACTGAATGCTTTGAAACGTGAGAAAAAAACTTTTTCAAGTTTTGACACAAGTCGCCAAAAGGGTCGCTAAGCCGCCAAAAATGATGCCAACGTGACTGTATTTGTAATTCTTTTAATAATTAGTTTTAATCAATTAATTTTTATTAATTTTAATTAAATTATTGTATTGTCATCCAAAATAATCATGTATATAAAATTTCAGCTCAAATGAGCGCTCTAAAATGTATTTTATTAACTATTGAAAATTCCACCAAGATAAATAAATAAATAAAGAGAAAGTGTGAGCTAATAGTAGGAATTGAAAAATAAGGTAAAATAACAATAGCTATAGAAAAATAAAAATAAAAAAATATAATTAGCTTGCTAAAAGTAATAACAGTACAGGTTCGAATGACAGCCTGCACAACATTTCACTCAGTGAAAATCATTATCATTGGAATCTTTGTGCAACCATTTGTTGCATTCGATGAACTGAATCCATTCATTTTTGGACTTTTTTTACTATAAAAGTACCCTTTACACACAGCACAAAAATCGTCATTATTATCCTCATCAAAACTGTCGCCACAAGTATCTAGAGGAATTTCTTCATTTGAGGATTACAAGCTGACACGCTTCTTCTGTTTCTTTGAAGGTTTCTTGTTATTTGTTTTGACCTTACCCGCCTTTTACCGTATAGTTGCTCTCCTCTCTGATTCTATTAAGACTTTTGAAGTTAATTTTTTTTAAAGCCCGGTTGGTTTACGTTTTCTGATCAGAGAAAGTACTATTAACAAACTGGCATCTTCCCCCGAATTACCTTACATTATTTCAAAATGAACAAAAAAAAAATCATTTTTAATTTTTAAATGTGTGTAAATATTGTAACAATAATCTTTTTTCCCCCTTTCCTACGATGAGAGCAAAAAAATGTCTTACCTTTAGAACGCAATCGAGATACTTAAGCTCATTTAGATCACTCTCTGTTACATCTCTGTCCACGTCCGATCCAAATATTCTGTCTAACTCCTCGTGAATCTTCTCTTGAATATCTGGATAGAGTCCTATCAGGTACAGAGCCCACGTAACGGTAACCGAAACTGTTTCGTAACCCTAATCGAGAGAAGAGAGTTATAAAACAGTTTCATAATTTTTCGAGATAAACTTGCCTACCCTACTTAGAACCTAATGGACTCATTTTTATCATTCATTTCATGATAGCCAACACAATTCTTAACCCCAGTACGAACGTTCCATATCCGAGCCTGCATTAAACACAGTCTGTTCCCGAGCGTCCCATATCCGCACCAATCAAATAGAACATTTTTTAAGCTCATTGTTTCGGCAATAGATGACATTATATGTCCATAAGGCAGTGCTTCTCAAACTTTCTATGTTTGTGACCCAATATTCAATCATAATTTGCATCACGCCCCCTCCATACAATAACGATGTATTAAATTCAATTATACAATACTTTGACGCTAAGCCTACAATACGACTTTAACCTCTTCAGTCCTTCCGACGTATATAAACGTCTCACTCAGCCAGTGTGTCAATTGCCCCAGACGTATATATATGTCTTTCCGAAGTACTATCTTTTCTTTGAAATGCTATGCATAAAATTATTCCGAAGCTTTGGAAAGCAATAAAAGACCTTGAAAATCTTATGGAGGATTTACTTATATTTAAAAGGGTTTTTTTTATTTTTTCCCTTTTTCTACCACCCCCCCTCAATACCCCACATACGCTTACTTCTGCAAAAACTGACATTGGGGAAAGTTCGAAATTTTTTTAATTCATTTAAGGGATTAATTAAAAAAACCTACAAATTACCCGGATAAGTATAATATTGGAATATAATTTTATATCAAAATCCATGGGGTTACTGGTAAATCTAAACTTGCCCTTAACTTTTATTCAAATTAATTATAAAATACTTAGCAGTACTGATACATTTATATTTGTTTTAACTGTAAATGAGTATTTTATATTTTATTATTCAAGAATTATTTTTTTATTTTCAGTAAGTTAATAATTTTTGAAATAATTTTTGTTTTCAATTTTCAAATCTCGCCCCCCCGTAGGGTTATCACCCTCCTAGGGCGCCCCTTTATTTGGCCTGCCATAAGGTTTGAAATAGCTGATCGCCTTCTTGAAATGGGAAAAATTACTCACATACACGTGGTTTTTGTTTTATAAACATAAGGAGAAGGGAATCTTTCCGAATTTCCCAGTTTTTAATGGATAATTAGATGGTAGACAAATTATTATTATTTTTATTATTATTATTTTACTTTTACAAGGTCGAAGCATCGAAATGAGTGTCAGAATGATGCACAATTGATTCTAAATTAGTACCTGAGAGTAGTGATAGTGATAAATAATGTATTATGGTTGCTCTGTTAACTGTGAATTTTAAAATAATGATATTGCAGACATCTGAATGCCGATTACATCGAATTAGGCTTAAATACACAATACCCTCTGGTCGTTGTGGTACGCATGTGTTTGCGTCATTCGTCCCGAAAGGGTTAATCTTGTGAGATCTTTTCTGAATATTCTCTATATATACATATACAGTGTGGTCAAATTTTTGGTGTGCAGGACATTTAACACAAATTTCTATGGTATAAAAATTTGTATGGGCGCGGCCCGGTGAGACAAAACACAAAAAAAAGGGGGAAAGGGAAAAAGATAAAGTGTTTTTTAAAGGTTGTTGAAAGTGCAATTTTAAATAACTCCATCTTTCACACGGGCTATAAGACCATCTGCAGCTCAAAACTGTACCACCCAATGAGTCGGTGAAGATAAGTCTGCCGGATTCATGCTTGTAGTTAAAAATGGAAGGGTGTAGGATTTTCGTTTAGCCCTACAAATGGTTTGATGACTCACACTTTGGGGTAGAAACAGCTCTTTCTTACTCGGGTTTATCACCACAGCGTTCAAGATGTTTTTTTCAGGCATGGACTGCATGGTGCTCTTCGTCATCAAGCATCATGTCCAAAAATGGAACGAATGTTTTCACGAAGTTAACGATGTAATGCGAAAAAAAACCCGATCCGGCTTTGTCGATCTAGAAAAAGCGTGTCATACATGTGGGATTACCGTTTGTAGGTTGTACATTTATCATGCGGATTTTTGGGATATTAAAGACTATCAAAAAAGGTTCGCACATTTTTAATGGGCTTTTTTCCCCACTGGATGCATCATTTTTAACGGGGGCTAGAAACCCATTACCATGCACAACAAAAACCAAAACTCCATTTCTCTATTTTTTTTTTCTCCTGTTTGCCCCTGCTTACTTGCGCCGTTTTATACTAAATGTTTTTCTGTCCTGTAAACCTTTAAAATTTGTACCATGAATTTAGGACCACCCTGTATGTACAAAAATTGATTTAGATTAGTACTTTTTCAGACTTTTAGAATTGATTTTTTTTAAAATTATATTTTATTGGATCAAATATATTCAGCCTAAATCTACGGGGAAATATAAAAAAATAAAAGAACTATCAAAATTTCCCCCAAACCTAATTTTTGAAATTTTTTTTGTCACTAAGTAGGACCTTTCCTTTTTATTAGCTTTAAAACAAAAGAGCATTTTGTGAAAATGATCAATTCAATGACCCCAATCACATCTAACCAATCCTTAGAATTCTTTGGGGCGGCATCACGCAGTATAATTGAAACCATTTTCCCTAATCAGTTCTTTATGCTTTCCCAACTTTTTCTTTGCAGAAACTTTCTGTTAAAAATTTCATACTTGTCAACAATAAGAACGCACTTTTAGTAAAAAAAAAAATGCACTTTATTTAAAAAAAAACATGGATTAAATATATATATATATATTTTAAAATTTTAAATTTTTTTGGGTAAAATTTTTTTCAAAACCCTTTCTATCTTTCGGAATTATAAATTTTATCAACTTTGAACCAAAAAAATACAGAAACCCCCTCTTAACTCAGGGTATACGTTCCATCAAAGTAGGCAAATATGAAACAGCATTAAACGGGTTATCTCATCTGTAAAAAATGGGGTTGATGAAGAGGTAAAAATTTGGTCAGGTATTTTACCATTAAATTTATTAATTAATTTTTTTTATAGCAATAAAACAAATTTATTTCTTACAAATAGAAATATATAATACGCGAATATCCCATGAAATAAAAAAAATTTTTAAAAGTCTTGGTTTTTGGCATTTGCGTTCAATTTCATCGTCAGTCCATACAGAAAGTCTTTTTTCCCCCTTTTTTCTATTTTTTATTTCTAGAACGGGTAATTCTAATTGCGGGGAACTTTCACGGTTTGTGCTGTATTTTTTTTTTTATTCTTAAAAATGGTCCCTGTTTAAGTTCCAAATTCAATAGCACTAATTTGAGATTGACGTTCACCGTATTAATCTTCTAATATTTGCATTTTAGTTTCAAGTGAAAAATTTTTTTTTTCCTATTTTGTTTTTTATTTTTATGATAAAAATGAAAATCATAATATTTTCACTATACAATCTTAAAAAATTTATCTTACAATAAAGTCAACAAATGTTTGAAACGTAAAAAAAATTTCTATAAACAGGAAAAAAGAAACACTGATAAAATTCTTCAATATAGAAAAACCTAATGCGCTAATTTCTGGAATCCCACTTAAAATAAAAAAAGGGGTTTAAAACAAACAGCACTAACGAAATAGTTTAAAACGCTGTCTTACTATACAAATTAATTTAACTCAGTTTTAATTCAAAAGGGGAACACGTGTTCTCTTCATCATGTTTTGGGATTCTCCCTCTCTCTTCCAAAAGAGATTGAGAGGAAGGGAAGAGACTTTGCCTTTAAACACAAATAATCTATTTTTGATCTCACAAAAAAGAAAGAAAATTCAATTCTTCAACTAGAAGAGATGCTCTCAATACGAACAAAATGTGGATTAATAGCAAAAAAACGCGAATTACAAGGAGACTATCAATATCAATCACTTTATTACAGGATCAAATCTACTATCCTACTTAATTTAATACAAATTCAACTATAGTGATCAATCATCACTTTAAATCTTTCCTCTATCAATTATTTGAAATACTCTGTAAAATGTTGTAATACTTGATCAGTAGCAATCAATTTTATCTCACCATATTCTCTCTCCGTCTCTTCATTGCTAGCTTGACTATATACAATCTGTCAAAAAAGTATTGGGGCATAATACGAGTTCATAGATTTTTATCGTAATATTTTACTTAAACATACAAATGAAACAAAAAAAAGAGAAGTAAACGTTATTTTGGTAAATAGAAATAATAATACATTGAAAAAAATCCATACATTAATGCAATTAGGGTTGAAATTGAAAATAAAAGAAATCGAGTTAAAAAACGTGCTCAAAAAAGTATTGAGACACTTCCCAATATAATTTAAGAAAAACAATTCAAACTTGGAATTAATATCTTGTTGGCCGCCCTTGCTTTTTATGACCTCTCGAAGTCTATTTGGCATGGATAGGATCAATTTTTTGCAAAGCGATCTATCGATTTTGGTCCACTCTTCGACCAAATATTTTCTTAAATCCTGCTTGTTAGAAATCTGGTGCTCATATAGTTTTTGTTGAAAATAATCCCACACATGTTCAATGAGATTAAGGTCTGGTATTTGTGCAGGAGTATTAATAACTCTAAGACAGTGGTAGAGGATCCATAATTTGAAAATATCTGCAGTATATTTCGGGTCATTATCTTGGTGCAATTTAAAATATCCAGAGATTCCCAGCTTGCTCGCACTTTGCTTTAATTTCACTTGAGAATGCAAAGATAGACATATTCATCCATTATATCACCAATAAAATGAAAGTTCCCGACTCCAGAGCTTACCATGCAGCCCCAGACAATTTGGTTACTCCCTCCATATTTCACTTTAGGACGTAAATTTTTGACAACCTTTGCTGTATTTGGTTTCTGCCAAACTTTTTGCTTGTCATCCGATTCAAAAATGCTATATTTGCTTTCATCAACAAAAATTACATTTTCCCAATATTCTGTTGGTTGCCTTACATACATTTTAGCAAGTGCCAACCTAGTTAATCTATTTGTTTTGCTGATGTAGGGCTTTCTTTGAGGTACTCTGCCATGATACTTATGTTTTCTTAAAACATTTCTGACAGTTTCAGGAGTTACTGATTTCCCGAACCTACTTTTCAATTACAAAGTCATTTTTACTGCTCTAGTTGTTGGATTAATGTGTATTTGTCTCACAATCCACCTCTCTTCTCGTTCATTAAATATCCTTGGATGCCTTGATCATTGCTAGTTTTCAACACTATTTGTTTTCTTGAACCTGTCAATAATGTTAAAAACAGTAGACTTACTCAATTTCAAGATTTTTCCAATACAGCGAACTGATTTCTCCTCTTTCCAATGACTTATTACGAGAGTTCGCACACCAACCAATATATCTTTGTTTCTCGCCATTTTTTCTATAAATAATCTTATCTATTGAAACGTTTATGTTTAAACTTCTAGTCTAAAACAGTGGTGTGAAATTAAATTATATTAATATTTTATATATATTTGTTAAATTCCTCATTTCAAAAGTGACCCAATACTTTTTTGACTCCAGAAAGACTTCGCAATATATTTGAAAAGCTAGATCAAATTATAATTCTGTGACGTCTCTCGCGTCCTTCTGCTAACATAACTCCTATGTTCTTTGACGGCCACGATTAATGGCAAAACCTTTCCAACCCAATACCAAGAAGATAAACAGATCAAATATGTAAATGAGATATATTTTAAAAAGATAGAAGCTTTGATGATAAGGCGCGGCAAGTTTAGAGATAACTTAGTGTGGAATCATTCTGATCACGAGTTAGATGTCTTATATCTCTGAAAGAAGATTACGTTCATTATAAAGAAATCTGAACCTTCGTAGTTAAAATTAAAGAAATCTGAACCTTCGTAGTTAAAATTAAGTTATAGGTTTTCTCTCAATAGGTGAAGGAAGGAGACTCTACTAAAAAGGTAATATTTTGAATAGGAAGTTAGACGAATCTGATAATTTATTATAATTAGGATAAATGATCTAGTTGCGTGATCTGACTTGAATATAAGGTTTAATTGGGTGTTAACTCTCACTTTAAGAAAGTTGTCAATTAGAATTAAGTAATATAAGTTATTCTTAATAAAGTTGTATTAAGAACAAGATGTTTCATCATTTTGATAATCCCACACCTCTAGCTTACGCGGATCCGGAAGAACATAGTCATCACAGGATGGCTATGTCGCAATACGCTGAACGTGTTTAATTCTGGGTTAGGTAATGTAGGTGGAGGTAACGTACTACCTGAAATGTATTTTTCAGGGTCAGAGAACATTGCAGAGTTTATCGAAGCAATGAGAATAACATACAGTTACTTAGAAATCCCAAGTAATCTGTCATGTGCTTATAAAAAGTCATCTCAGGAAGGGCTCAAGATTGGTACTCGATATTTGGATCGGTGTTAGTGCAAAATACAGCCACGGATTTCGCGCAGCTCAAGGCTGAATTAGCGAAAGCTTTTCCCGCGTCAAAAATAAGAAAAATTACAAGCACAATTTTACGCGTCCCAGCAGGAAGAAATCAGGAACCTACTGATTTCGTTTATAATTACTAAAATCGAGAGAAGTTTAAAATTAGGAATGTCCCAGGCAGAGTTGGTGGATCATATTTTAGTTCGACTCGAACCACAGATCAGGATTATGTGGAGTGCGCAATCCACAAAACACGTACAACTTTTGGAAGTCTTGGCTAAATTCGAAGAGATATTCTTACAAATTAAAAGGGGTTCACAGAATGATAATATAGAAAGAGCGAGGTCAAAATGCGCATAGGATGCCTAATTTTGATGCTAATGGTAGAAACTGGAGGAATTCTGAAGTAGGACGTAGACCAAATAACAGTAGAAATGATTTTTTACGAGAATGGCCGTCAAAGTAATAGGGGTTGGGGAAGGAATAGATTTCAGAATAGTGATCAGAGATTCAACAACAGGGGTTATCATTTCGAAATAGCGAAATGATAATTTTAATAGGGGGACCGTAGAAATAGGGTTCAGTAAAATTTCAGTCGAGGCGATAGGATAAAGGGACGATTAAATATTGTAAAGTTAAAGATCAACCTCAAAAATATCGACAAGAGAAACAATTAAGCTTTCTCCGATATGTATATCCCCCGTAGAACTTCCCACGTTCCTATTTTATTAAATAACACATTTTTGAAAGCGCTATGGGACACCGGAGCAGATAAATCATTTATATGGGAAAGGGAAGTATATAGAAAATTTTTTTTATAAACCAAATTAAAAATCACGGGGCCCAGGTAATAACAGCACAGGGTGCGAAATGCCAAAACATGGGGATCGTGAATTGGAATATTCGCATCAGACAATTCGAAAGAAATTGGTCATTTCATGTGTTGACGGTTTAGAATACTTTAAAATTCTCGGTATTGTTTATAAATGGGTCAAAAGATATATTGGGTTTTGATCAAAATCGTTGAAAAAATTCAGATTCTCAAATAAATAAGGAATTGGTTGAACCAATTAAAGAGGGGGAAAAAGTTGAATATGATTTATCTAAGACAAAATTGGTAAGAAAAACAAAAACTACAAAATTTGTTTAGTAGTTTTAAAAGGGGTTTTTTTCAGACAAACCAGGTCTTACTCATGTTTTATACCATGAAAATTGACACGGGAGATAACCCCCCAGTCGCTTCAAAAACCATATAGGTATGCCGGACTAAGCAAGCAATAATGGAATTTTCACATACAAAAATGTTACAAGAGGAACGTTGTTTTCCCAAATTCAATCCCCATACGCGTCACCTGTTGTGTTATCAAGAAAAATAATGGGTTTACCACCGGATAATCCGGAAGCATATGATTTACGTAGACTATAGAAAATTAAATTCGATCACAAAGTATCCGTGTACCTTTCCCGTTAATAGATGATTTATTAACGAACATCCCCTATACAACAATAATTCATCTCTTGATCTAAGAAGTGGGTACTTTCAAATGGCAGTAAAACCCAGTGATATTGTTAAGCCGCATTTGAGTAAAAGTGGCACTTATGCTTTCAAGCGGATGCCATTCGGTTTATCAGGAGCAGCTCCCAATTTTTTAAAAAGGCAATTGCAAATCCCAAAAAGGTGAGGGGGAAATTTGTGGTTGTTTTGGATGATGTGATTATCTCATCTCCATCATTCCTCCCATGTTGAAATTTAAGGGAAGTTTTTCGTTTTTAAAAAGGATGCGGATTGACATTAAAAAAGGAAAATTGGGGGTGCGTGAATTGAAATATTTAGGTTTAATTTTTGAAAAAAGGGAATTAAAACGGATAGAAAAGGGGTTAAACTATATTAGGAGGGCCCCCGTAACTAAAAAGGGGTTTCCCAAAGTTTTTGGGTATTCCCAGTGGTACAAAAATTTATTAAATATCGGATCTTTTAAACCACTTTAAAATTTAAACGAAATTTAAAAAAAATTTGTCTGGTTAATAAACCCAAAAAGGCATTCGGGGGTAAAGAGGCGGTAACAAAAGCGCCTTTTTTTAAAACCCCTTTTCGGACCATTCAGGTTATTTACGATCCAGTTCAAGGTTTGGTATTAAAACCCAAAAAGACCTTGGTTTTTCTCCCTCACTGAACAACGCAGGGAAATTTTACCCCTAACCCAAAGAGAATTTAGCAGTAGATGGGGTTGAAAAAATTAAAAACTATTTGGGGAAAAACCCATTAAAAATAAAAACGGGTCCCCGCCATAAATCTAAACATGGCAAAAATTTTCATGGATGATTAGATAGGCACTCTTTTGCAAATTAAAAGAAGGAACATAGCCCCGGGAAATCAAAAAAAAGGGGCTCACATACTATCAAAAAGGGAAACCCTGGAAATATGTGGGAAAAAAATTTAAATTACCATTAAAAAAGGTTAAAGATAAATAGGAAAAAAAAATCCGGGAAACGAAAATTAGAGGCAAAAGGATTGGTAGCCAATCAAATCAATATAAAAATACAGATAGGACCCATAAACGCAAAACACTAGTCAGATCGCCCTAGTTCATTTGGGGTGAAATAAAACAAAAAGGGCAAGGTATATGGGGTTTTTAAAGGGTCCCCGGATTCAGGGGGGTGGACCACAAAAAGGTGGAGAAAGGGGGCCCAATACAATAATAAAAAAACTTTTTTATCAGTATATTTCAGAAGTGGAAAAAGAAAAGAGGAAACAACTGAAACCGAAAAAGTATAATCGAGGACGCCGGAGAACAGAAAAGAACCCCGAGAAAAGGGCAACAGGAAAAAAGAAAGGGGCGAAAAGGAGTTACAAACCCCCACCAAACAAAACAAAAAATTCCCTGGCCCCAGAAAAAAAAAGTGAACCTCATCGTTGGACATGGGTGGGGGCATATATAAAAATCAGGTTTATTTTTCCATTTTTTGATCTTCAACAATGGGCGGAAAAAT
>BMAV01015186.1:0-15347 GCA_019973955.1 Trichonephila inaurata madagascariensis
AATTTTCCCCCCCCAAAAAATATACTCTTAATAAATTTGATGTTTCTAGAAAATTAAAAGGGTTATAAATCCTTGTAACCCAAAATATTTGTTTTTGTTTTTCCCTCAGGGCCAACCATACTTCATTATATAATAAGATTTGAATTTTACAAAAATTTTAAGAAAGATCTAATAAATTAAATCCGTTGCTTAGCGGACTATTTTATTTCTGTCGTATGGATCTAGAATACTCCTTCAGCAAAAATTTAAAGGGTTGGCACTAGCACTAAATTTAAAGGTTCATCCATCACAGTTCCCATTGCGTTAACTCTTTTATGCAAGGGGATTAAAGGTTTTGGTTTGGGGTATTCCCTAGATTTAAGTAATTTTATATGCAAACATTGTTTTTCCAAGAATTGAGGAAATTAAAAAGGGCGTCTGGGATTCGAAATCTTTTCTGAATAGTTAATTTACTTTTAAAAAAGTCGGGGAATGTGTGGACAATCAGGGAAAAATTGTTTCTCACGTATAAGCGATTTTACATTTATTCTTATGGTAAAGGGAATAAATATTGTGGGTTGCGAAAGGTTTTAATAAATCTGAAATTTGCGGGGTTTATTTTGGGCACATTTTTCCAAACTGTGGGGCGATAACTCTCGGGGGGATCAAGCTATTGAAAAGTCGAAATAAAGTTATTTAGAAAATTATATTTTTATTGAAAGTTCAAACAAAATACATTATAACGTAATAAAAATAAAATACACATTTGCACGATATACTACCATAAATTTCAGTCCCAATTGTTTTTTAAAAAAATTAACAATACTAAGTTATAAACAAGTTTAATATATATAAGTTTACCATGGGCGTCACATAAAAAGTTATATCCAAAATTAATTTTTATCTTGGAATTTTCCTTTATAATTAACCCTTTTAAATCCCATACAAGTAACCCCAATCCTCCGCCAGTAAGTTGCGTATGGATGCGTTGGGGGGGGAAGGTATTAAAAAAAAAGAAATACTCTGAAATAAGTAAACCCTTCCAAAAAATTTCAAGGGCCAACATTCCAAAACCTCGGAATAATTTTTGGGGCGCGGGTTCGAAAAATCGTATTTTTAAAGGTCTTTTCGTTTGGGGCCTTTATGACTTTGGTTGAAAAAGTTTATCTACGTCGGTGGCCAAAGGGTTTTTGCCTATTTTGCTTTTGTTTAAAAGTATAGTATTATTGAATTCAATACATTATTATCGTGTGGATGGGAGAAGATGAAAATTATGATTGAATATTGGGTCGCAAATAGTGAAAGTTGGAGAAACGCTGACTTAGCATGTTGAAATTCCTTCGAAGAGATAAAGTATTATAATACAAGACTTGAGGTTTTATTGGAATATTTTCAAAACTTTGATAATTAAATTTGAGATATATTTTTTGGACTTTTCAAAATTTTTAGTTAGATTTATCGAATTACTATCTGACCCCTCAAATTTTCACATTTAAAGGGTATTTTTTTTTTTGGAAAAATTTTTTTAAAAGGGGGTTCCCTTTGAAAATTGACTTTGAAGGATGCTCGGTTAGGGGGTTTTTAAAAAAAACATTTTTCCCGTATTAAAAATTTATGTTTTGTCCTTTTATGTCAAAAAAGAAGGTTCATAAAATGTTTTTTGAATGAAATCACAAGTTTAAAAATTAACACATATAGATAAAAAAACCCTTTCATTAAACCCCACGACCACCCCTTGGGGGCCATCCCCCGGATACCCTTTCTTTACCGTGATCCACGTAAAACTAGGGGTTTTGGGATTATCTAAATGATGGCCATTTTGGATTTTTAACACAACTTTTTATTAAGAAAAATTTAAAATTTTACTTAATTCTTTAACAACTTTTTTTAAAAGGGTGGGGGAAAGAAAAAATTAAAATTTTAAAAATTAAAGTCAATCGCACAACTAGATACTTATCTTAATTATAATAATTTAACTGTTAATATAATTTCCTATAAAAAAAATATTCCCTTTTTATAGAGTCATTCCCTTGGGTTGAAGAAATTCCTATTATGTTAATGGTAGGTGGAAGACTCAGGTTTTTTAACCCCCATATTATTTTTTCAATTGCGATGAACGTATCCTTTTTTCCAGGGCTGTAGGAGGGGTCAAACCTTTTCCGAACGATTCCACACTGTTTTTCCCCTGGGTTTTTGCCGCCTATCCCCCTCCAAACCTTCTATCCTTTTAGTATATCTCTTTTTGCATATTCGATCCGTTTCTCTTTTTTTGGTTTTGGGGTTTGGGAAAAAAGTTTTGCCATTAATCTTGGCCGTCAAAGAACTTAGGAGTTATGTTAGAAGAAGAACGCCGGGGATGTCACACACTTATCCAGAGATCCGGAAATATTACCTACGAAACCCGAAATTTTGGTATTATGTTTCTTTTTGTTGAGAAGAGTTCCACTAAAAATATGAGAATCCACTTTTGGGGAAAACAACTCCCCCAAAGGGGGGACTGTGGGGGTTGAAAAATCCCGGTTTCTTTAACTATTTCCTGGATTTTCATTTGGCAAGCATGTTTTTTTTTAGTAAAAATTCCACTGAAAATGTGGGTTTTTTTTGTTGTTTTGAAATTGGCTTCAAAAAAAGCATAAAAAACTAAATATACCCCATCTTTAAAAAAAAAAATAATGCCCTGTCCTTTTTAAAATCCAAAGGTTTGGGGCTATAAAAAAAATTTTTCTTTTTCAATCAACTCGGGTATGAATAAATAAAAAAACATCCCAAAAGTACTCCAAACACACACAAAGGGAAACGGGGTAACGGCTGGGATTAATATATAAAAGAAATCAATTATTTCCAATTTTGAAAAAAATGTATCAATAAAATTTTTAACAATTTAAGGGGTGCCATTATGTTTCCCGAATATAAGATAATGATGGAAAAAAATAAAAAATTACAATCAAAATATGGTTTTGGTAATTGGACTAAAATAAAAGAGAGGAAACCGTTTTAGATTCATTTATGGGATATCGTAGGGATTAAAAAAAAAATATTTTTGGGGTTCTTAAGAAATAAAACAATGGAACATTAGACTTTAAAAAAAACAAGAAAAAAAGGACCTTGATGTTTTTTAAAAATCCATCTTGAAAAAAAATTAAGGGAAAACTGCTTTCTGGGAAAAAAATCAATTTATATGCTGAGGTTTTTTAAAATAATGTTAAAAAGTGTTATGGATGTCTTGCATAATGTTTTTAAAAAATGAAATAAATAGTTTTACTCAAATGTAATTAATGAAATTTAATGCTTTTTTCATTTGCTTAGGTGTATATATATATAAAATTATAAAATAATTTAAAAAACATTAAAAGTACTTATTTTAAGACAAATAACAAGCATTAATTCACAAACGGGAAAAAAATTGTGTATATATAAATCAAATGTTTTTTGTTATTTTACTTTTGTGTTTTTTACTTATTTTTGTTTTAAAAGCATAGGATATACTAAAGGGTTTTTTAGTACCAAATGTTTCAATATCTTTTTTTTAAAAAAACAAAAAATGCCGTCACTGAAATAAATTTTTAAAAAGAATTACGAAACGTGGATTTTTTTTTTATTTCTTGTGGGATTGAGATTCTCATAAAGTGAAAAATACTTTTTTATGAACGGGAGAATTTGCTAAAATCTTTTTGTTTGAGAAAAAAAAAGCAAATATCACTTTAATTTAATTCAAAGGTTTCTTTGTTGAAAATGAATGAGATTACTTTTTTTTTTATCTTCTTTTACTGCCAAAATATTTTTTTTAAATTTAGATGAATAGTCTAAAATTTCTGAAATAAAATTTAATAGGAGAAAAAGGAAAGGGTTTTTTTTTATGAAAATTTTTAAAAAAATTTGAAAAAGAAAATTTTTTAAAAAGGAAAAATTAAAAAAAATTTTTATATTTTAAAATTTTTTATTTTTTTTGGAAAAAAAAAATTAAAATTTAAATTTTTTTCTTTTAAATGCTTCCTTTATTATATTTGGTATTCAGTTTAACTTTTTTCAAAAAGGGGTTAATTTTTTGAATTTTTTTAAAAAATAAATAACTTGAAGGGTTTGGGTTTTTAAAAAAATTTTTGGAAAAAAACAGAAAAATTTTTTTTTTAAAAAAACCCGATTTAAATTTTTGGTTTGTAACCCCCTTTTAATTAATTTTTCAAAATTTTTTTTTAGTTTTGGAAAAAAAAAATTTTGGGTTAAAACCAAAAAGGGAAAAAAGGGAAGGGGCTGATCTTATACAGGCAAAATATTAATACAATAAAACATTTTTTTAAAAAGGGAACATTTTTGGGTAAAAGGTTATTCTGGGTTTAATTTTTTTTCCAAAAATATTGGTAAATAATTTTTTCTTGTCCTTAAACTTGTTTAATTTTTCTAATCAAAGGGAAAAAAATATCATGAAAATTATCCATTTATGCGCTTTTAAAAATGGTTCCGCGTATCATCCTTTTAAAAATTTTTAAAATTTTATTCTCATTCTGGGATCTGTTTTTGAATTCTTAATTTAATTTACTCAAAAATTATCTTTATTTATTAACATATTCACATTATTTCTGTTTTTCCATATTAAAAAAAAAAGTACTTAAGTCTTATTACATACCCGTAAGATTTTCTTAATGAAATCATATATCTGTGAAAGAAATTTAAGGGATAAATTTTATTGTTTGCTTCTACAATATCAAAATTGGAAAAAAAAGTCCCCCAATTTTTATTATTTTTAAAAAAAATCTTCCTTTATCCATAAGAAAGCATTTGATTATATTTTTACTTTTGTTTTCCAACTAATTAATAATGATGGTAATTTTTTTGGTAACAAATGGTTTTCAGTCAGATATTTGTGAATTGTTTCGTTGCATTGATTCCTTATCATAATGACTTAAATCTAATTATTGAAAAATAATTGATAACAAAAATTATGAAATATGTGCTAGACTTTACACAGGAAATCTTTGGAAGAAAAAAAAATCGAAGATTGATCCTGATTAAATAATCGTATTGTCATCCAAAACAATCGTGTATATAAAATTTCAGTTCAACTGAGTACTTTAAGACGTGAGGAAAAAAAAATCCGATTTGATCCAATTCGCTAAAAATCAAGCCAGCATGCCTGTATCTGTAATTTTATAAAATAATTAGTTTCTGTCTATTAATTTTAATTAATCATAGTTAAATTATTATATTGTCACCCAAATCAATTGTGTATACAAAATTTCAGGCCAAATGAGAGCTTTAAAATGTGAGAAAGAAACCTTCTAAAGTTTAGACACAAGTTGCCAAAAATGATGCTTAAGTGGCTGTATCTGTAATTTTTTGAGTAATTAGTTTTAATCAATAAATTTTAATTATAATTAAATTATCGTATTGTCACCCAAAACAATAGCGTATAGTCAATTTCAGCTCAAATGAGCTCTTTAAAATGTGAAAAAAAAAACCTTTTCAAGTTTTGACACAAGTCACCAAAATGGTCACTAAGTCGCCAAAAATTTTGCCAACGTGGCGGTATTCATAATTCTTTGAATAATTAATTTTTATTATTTATAATTAAATTATTGTATTGTCATCCATAATAACCGTGTATATAAAATTTCAACTAAATTGAGCGCTTTAAAATGTATTTTATTAACGACTGAAAATTTGAACAAAATATGTATGGGAGACTATAAACTAATAGTAGGAATTGAAACAGAAATCGTTAGCAATTTTGGACCAAAGATGGTGAAACATTACGGATATTCAGTATTTTTCATCGAGCTCTCGCTGACGTCAACGCATTCATCCTAGGCCACGCAGTCGTAAAGAAGATTTCTGTTTCATTTCCCACTGGACAAATCTCCTCCGAATATCTTGTGATTTTTGATCTGAAAAACGTACCGGTTATTCTATTCACAACAAAACATTGGAAAAAAAAACCGAATGCAAATGTACTTTTCCGCTTGAAAAGAACGGATCAGATAAATACACGCCAGCATGAAACATGCCGTTGGAAAAAAATTTCAATTTCAATAGGGGTTTTAATATTTAAATGCTATTTGTGAAATACGAATAGAGTACTTTAATATAAAAATGGCTGGATGATTCAAATCATGAAATATGAATAGTGTTTATTTATCTTTCAGAATTCGTAGGAAAAAGGCTGTGCCTTTTTGGATTAATTTAGCAGTGATTTAAAATTCTCTCTGTTCATATGATATTATTTTAAATAATGTATACCTTTTAACCATTTCATACTCATTTCTACATGATTGGATTGTGCATTGTTACAGAGAGAGTTCTATGCTATATTTATTTGAATTTTTAACAAAGCAGCTACATATTATGTGTTTACATTAGTTGTACGGAATGAAATTGCTTTTTGAGAAAGAGATATGTTATTAAAATATCAAAGATGTATTTTTTTGAATTCCTATTATTAGTTCAGAGTCTCCCTATATATATATATATATATATATATATATATATATCTTGTTCAAATTTTCAATCGTTAATAAAATAGTTTTTTTTCATCCATTCAAGTTCAAACACATTTTTAAACTTGTAGTGTTAATACAGTTTTTTCAAATATTACTTCATTAGATAAATTTAATTAATGAATAAATATAGTAATAAAAAAATAATAGATCAACACAATATATAAAAAGGAAAATCCCTCGTCGTGTCCCTGTAGTGCAGAGGAAAGCGCGTTGGACTTCTAATCCAAAGGTCATGAGTTCGAATCCTACCTGGGAAGGCCTAATTTCTATGAACGGGATTTACGAATGAATACAATTTTTTAAATTCCTAATGGACTGCGGATTGGTATTTTACCATTGCAGACCTAGTACATTCCCTGGTAGCTGGTATCTCTTTTAGTGCGGCACCATATAGGCGGATATCAATCGCCGCGAGCAAGTTTGACGCCCAGTTTCCTCCCCATAGGAAGACACCTCAGCTCTGACAATGCACTGAACGAAGATTTAATTTTGCCGAGAGCACCCAAGTCAAACAGACATTCTAGGGATCTTTTACATGCCGTATAATCACACGACATGGCCGCTGTCGATTTTCTGCATCATAAAAATCCACCGACTTGGGTCGGGGGTTGAACCCGCAACTTTGAGTGCAGAAAGCCATCCACAAATCAACTCCGCCACCCAGTCGGCTTGAATGAATAAATAGTAACAAACAAAAATAATAGTCCAAACCATATATAGAAAGAAAAATTGCTTTCTATTTTGCCACTTAATATTGTGATTCTGTCATATGTATATACATATTAATATTAATTGTAATTGTTTAATCAAAAGCAATTAAAATAAAAATTTTCTTTGTTGACCGAAGTAGGAATTGACATAAAATTTTGTTTTTTTATGTAACCTGTTTATGTAGTGTTTAGCTCAAACACTACAATCAAACTCAAAATGATGATGATCAACAAAAAATTGCAATAGCTTTAGCAGAAGTCAAAGTAGTAATATCGTTCTCAATCATCTAGAATCTCTCTTTCTTATTTATTTATCTCACTGAATGTTTGTTATTCGGTAGTGACGTTCACTTGCATTGAGGGGTTGTTTTAGTTTTAAAGTGTTAATTTTGGTTGATGGAAGAACCCCCTTTGGGAAAAAACCAGTGTTTCTCAAACGTGGGCCGGGTACCCCCACAGGGGGGCACCAACATATCGAAAATAAAATATTTAAAAATTAATTTAATGGAATGAATCAAAACAAAATTCTTTCAGACATAAAAAAATGCACTTTTACTCTGATATAGTTTATAGGCGATATAAGATCTCTCTAAAAAATTAAAACTTCTTCAATACCTAATTAGCTATTTTTGATTGAAAAAACCAAATGAAAAAACTTTTATTTGATTTGCTGTAATCTCATGATGAGTGATTTTTACTACCTTTTAGAGAAAACAAATCGAATTTGGGAGCATAAAAATTCATCACTGTGATTATTTTTGAAATACTCCCTTTAGCGGTAATCTGTTTTTGCTGTTAATCTGTTTAACCTTCAAAGTTATTGTTACAGTTAGCTATGAACCCTCTCTTATGCGTTTGTTTCTCATTTAGGGAAGTTGTAATTAATGTATTTCTCTGTTGCGCTTTTTTCCATGCTAAAGAGTTTTATGATATTTGGAAAACCAAGCACTTTTTGAAGGATTACTTGACCAAGACTTATTTTTATGAGTATTCTCAAACATATAAAGCATTATGAAAAACGTTTTACACAATTTTTTTAGCAGTAACATAAAATATTATCATAATGAATACACTTTTAACCCGGAATTGGTCGCACGGGACACACAGATCATAAAATCGTTAATTCTGGCAAAACTATTTATTTATTATCAAAAAAAATTGAAAAGTTCTGGAAAGTAGGTAAGTTTACTTTCTCTTAGTTAAATTATTCACTGGAATCATGATTTGTATCGTGTACAATAAAATAATTAAAAAAAAAAGGATTGGGGTGACTCAATCAAACCGCGTGATCATTAACGCTAGTATCGAGTGTGTGTCTGCCACCGGGATAAAACATTTTGAAGTCTTCTAGCTTTAAATATTAAAAATAGCACTATTATTCTTCATTGGAATTTTATATTATTTTTCATTGTTTAACATTAGTGCTAAATGCTAATTCTGCGAGGCATTATAACTACAGTTCGCTTAAAACTAATTATAATATGAGCATTCATTTTAAAATATCATTTTACATTTTCGTAAACATTGTCACGCATTTGGGTTTACTCTCCTGACAATTCAGCTATTTATCAAGAATGTTTTAGTTTTTTAAAAAATGAACTCGTTCGAAGAGTGGGTATTTAAGACAGTATAATTTTAATGTATTAGAGCTGCACAAGGTATTTTATAATTAATTTATTAATACTAAATTAAGAGCAAGTTTAATAAGTATTAGCGACTTTCATGGGCTTGTCTTGCAGAGGAAAGTTTTTCAAAGGAAGGTTTTCGATTAGAAATTGACACTTTGAGTACATTTTCTATATTTGGCTGAGATCTATGTTTTGTCTTGAAAGCAGCCACCGCATTTTACCATCTGTTCCAATTTAAAAATTCGAGATAAAAAAATAAAATATATATTACTTAAAAGTTACATATATATAATTTAATATACTTATCTTGTTAATTTGTACTTTTTATAATTAATATCATTTTGTAGCCTTAGCGTCAAAGTGCATTATTATTGCATTCAATACATTAATTATTGTATAAGGGGGGCGCGATAAAAATTATGATCGAAAAGGGGGGCGCCAGTATTAAAAGTTTGAGAAGCACTGGGATAGACCTCTCGGATAGTCCACTGTTACAGCATCATATCATTATAAAGTGTCTCTTTAAACTTCATGTACAGACTCAGAGAGGATATAGGGAACATAGTTAGGAGTCATTATCAAAAAGAAAAATATTGATGGAAACGGATAGATGGCGCAGTACTGTCTCTCTAGATTCTAAATCGGCACGATACCGACTGAGTGCAATGAACATAAATCATTTCTTGAATGCCGTGTTGTAACGGGTCTATAGCAAAAACTTCTTTAAAGTCTTCAAAAATTATTCTTTTTTAACTTAAAGGGTCTGTTAAAAATTTTTCTCGCAGAAAAAAACTTGATTTATTCAAAAAGAGTTTTCCATTTAAACACATTTAGGTACGAGATGTTAGCAAAGTCTCAGATGATCATAGTTGATAATTGGGGTTAAAAAATGTTGAAATTGGAACTAGATTTACGCCGGGGGGGAAAGAAAATATTTTTGGGGATTTGCAAAGTCAAGGGGCTAAAAAATTTGGGGGGAAATTTATTAGATGTTTTTTCCAACCCATGGATTGTTCTTTCAATTATTTAAATCATTTTCCCCTTTGGTTTTTTGGTTAATAAAAAGGGGAAAAAAAAATTGGGGTTTTTCTTTCTATGGCTGATCCGACCCCCAAACATAACAACCTCTAGTACGTTGTTACAATGTTCAATTTGTTTTAAAACTATAAATACAGCGGTTTTGTTTCGATTACCCCCATCCCCCTGTATTTTCGGGTGACATGGGACCCCAAGATTTTTTAAAATCCCCCCCCCTACTTAATATCGATCAAAAAAACCTTTAGAGAGCTTAGGGGCTATTTAATAATCTTGTCCGGTATGGCCTTTTTTCCAAAATGCCTTTCAGAGTTTGTAAAAGATTTAAATTTCAACGTTACATGGGGAACCCCGGGGAACCACCAGTTCGAACCCTGACCTGGGGGATAAAATGGAAATGTTTTTTTAAGGTTATTTGAAAAAAATCAACGAGACCGACTAAATCTACAAAGGTTCTCTTGGGTACGTCGTTTTTGCCGCGTGATTTTTTCTATGAAGCTTTTTTCAAACCGGGGGGCGCGTTATATCTAGGGGGGGGGCCAGTATTAAAAAGTTGAAAATAAAAAAATTAAAAATTTGTTTGAAAAAAAAAACAAAAAATTTGACAAATACAAAAAAAAATGAAATTTCTGATATATTACACGAAAATTTAACCCAGTCTATACAATTTTTTGATAATTAATTTAAAATATTAAGATACAAACAGGTTTAAAAGCCATATCCCGGGGGCCATATATAAATTATGTAAAAAAAAAATTTAACATTACTTGATAATTTGTAGGGATAATTAACCCTTAACTCCGATTTTTTTTGATTCCTTCCCAATGCCAACCGCCCCACGGGGGCGTATGTATGTGGGTATTGGGAAGGGGGAGAAAAAAGGAATAAATAAGCTAATCCCTGAAAAAGAAAAACATTTAAAATACTGTAAAGGCCTTTTGTTTACATTCCAAATTTTTTTGGGCGTTCTAAGGCCGGAATAATTTGATGAATAGAACTGCAAAAATAGATCTTTTTTGGAAAGCGTATATATACGTCCCCGTTTTCCTTTATGGGTGAGACGTTTTTAATGTTTTGAAAAGCGAAACGTTTATTCCTGGTGACCTAGAGGTTAAAGTTGTATCATAGTTTTAGCATAAAAAAAGTGTATTATTGAATTAAAAAAGTTGTTATTGATGGAAGGGATGAAAAATTTTGATTAAATATTGGGGCCGAATTTGAAAATTTGGAACACTGCACTATAACGATTCATTCAGGCAACATCTCGGGATTATTTTTTAATAGTTCACTCTTTTGTTGTGTAATCAATCTTTTTAACCACATTCTTGTCCGCTGTTCTATTCTTTTTTACATCCGGATGGTATTTTCACCATTTTTCCTGGGAGATTTGTTTCCAAAATTTTTAAAACCTCCCCAAGCTTTAACGGTTTTGGGCCCCTTTATGTTTTTAAAAAATATATTCCGTTTTTTTGGAACATAACCGCTTTCATTCGCCGCCCCTAAATTTTGAACAAGTTTTTTTTAAAAAATAAAAAAAAAAATGTAAAATGGTTTATCTTTTCTTTTTTCAAATTAAAAAAAATTTAAGATGGAACTAGTAAAAATTTGAAAAATCTGATATTTTTTTTATTATTTTAAACTTTTAATACATACTGAACCTTAATTACTAATTGCATCATACAATGAACTTTTCTTTCGTTTCTAAGCTACTCGATTTTCTTAGCATTAACTTCGAAAATGTGGGCGGGTTTAAAAATAAATACGATATTCTGGGGCGTGGAAATGTTAAATTCTGTTTTGTCTGTCGTTTACTATAATCATCTTTTTTTTTCTGTTTTCTTGCTTCATTTTTTGTTTTTGATTAAAATCATCTGGAATTAAAACTAAAAAAAGCAGTTTTAATTAAAAAAATTACTTATAACTGCATTAAGAAAAATATTTTTCCTTTATATTTTACTTTAAGTTTCTTTTTAGGGATTACACTAAAACAATCTACATTAGAGTTACCTAATTTTCTTGATTTTATTTTTATATTTTAATTTTTTTTAATTTTAATATTTTTAATCTTTTTGTTGTTAAATATTTACTGTTAACTTTTGCTAAACAATTAATCAATTAACACAATTTATTATTTTTCTTGTTGTTCTGCATGTAACTTTCTTGATTTTTAATAATTCTATCTATTTATCTTTCGTTAAATGTGCATTGTAAATATTTTTACCAAATCAATCCATTAAAAATAATCTCTTATTTTTTAAATTTAACCTACAAACACTTAGGGTATTAAAGTCAGAAAAAGCAGGAATCAAATTTTAAATTATATTCTAAGTTAACACGAGATATGTATTGCAACTCTTTTCTCAATTCCTATATTATATATATATATATATAATATCTTATTCAATTTTCAATCGTTAGAAAAATACTTTTTTTGATCCATTGAGGATCAAATAAAATTTTAAACTTGAGTAGTGAAACTTTCTGTTAATACATTTTTTTTTTAAATATTAATTCATTAATTAAATTTTTATTTTTTAACTCTAAATTTTTCTACGTTATTTCGTGAGTTGCAACTAGTTGCAACAGATGGCTCAGTACTTTTTTCTAACGAAGTAAGAATTCATATCAAAAATATATTGCTTATTCACGGAAGTTTGATGGTATAAACTCAGAAGGGAATTTGCATAATAATCTTTAAATGAGAAATAACGTACGTAAAATGTACCTTACAGAAGTGAAACATTTTAAAACAAGCTTACAAAACTGAAATGATGAAAATGAATGTACTAGAGGTTTCAATAAATAAATCATTTATGACTTTTTCTGAAAAATATACTTCATCAAAAACAAATAATCTTTTAATAAGCTGTTTTCTTTAAAAATTTTGGATGTGTCAGGAGTCACTTACATTATTAGAATTTATCGTATTTCAACACATTCTTAAGAGTTTATTTAGATCTAAAACTGCATTTTTACTTATCTCACTCTGGTTTTTCAAAACAACTTTTATCTTTCGTCTGTGATGATTGAAAAAAAAATGAAAATATATTTTTTAAAGGAACAAAAACTAGAAATAAGCATTTAAACTGCCGGAAATGGTTTTTAAATGTCCTTTTAACTATTAGAAATGTATTAAAAGTGCTATTATTATACATTATCCATAGTTTCCCCATGAATGAATAAAGTACGTAAAAGAAATTTTAAAAAATGAGGATTTATAAAACCGTCTGTAAGTGAGAATTTTCAATGTGAAACTAATTATTAAAACTTGATATGGGCTTATATCAAAATTTCAGTTTATGTAAAATTTTCAAACTTAAATAAGAATGACATAAGCAGTTATCATTATATTATTTTGAACTTTTTCTAGCCTATTTATTACACTATATGCATGGTTGTTAAAACAAAATTGAGAGACAATACTCAAAACCGATTTTTCGATTATATTGAATAAATTCGAATGAAACTTAAAATATGTATTATGTAGAACATGGAGTTTAGGTGTAGCTAATTTGTTGGAATTTTTCCTAATATTCAACATTATGTGGCACAAACTATATGAAAATAAGCAAGAGCAGTAGTTACACTATAAAACCGATAGTTCCCGTAGAAACATATGCTGGCAGTAACCATGTCAATGGACAAGAAACAGCGCGTTTTAATCTTTAAAATTGTCAAAATGAGAGCAATGCTCTAGGTACACTTCACTGTTATTTGCCGGGTCAAAATATCAAGGAAAAAGTACAAGTCGATTAATGTCTGGACATATTTTAATAATACATAAATGCTCATACCACGATATGTTGAAAAATTGTGATTCAAGCGAATTTATCTCGTGCATGTGTCAAATCGCGTCTATTTCATGATACAAGACAGCTTGAGTGGACAGTCTGGCCAACCAAATCGACGGATCTCAATCGTTGTCACTTCTGGTTTTAGGGCTTTCTCAAAGTTTGAATGTATTAAGACAGTGGTTCTCAAACTGTGGGGCGCGCCTCCCTAGAGGGGTGTGATAACCCTACGTGAGGGGTGCGAGCATATCGAAAAGTCTAAGATAAATGATTATTTAAAAATTATTAATTTATTGAAAGGAAGCAAAAAAATATATATATACATTTTGACATAATTAAAAAAGTAAAATACCTATTTACCTGATATAAATATACTTATAATGTATTTGTAATGCACAAAATACTTGATGATTATCAATATTAAATTAAGAACAAGTTTAATAATTACTAGTGACTATTTTCCATGGGCTTTTAAAGTTAAGCTTTAATATTAGAATTTGGCACACACTCTAATTTCTCCTTCCGTATATAGCTCTAATTTCTTCAAAGCAGCCACTACGGAAAACCTGGGTGGATTTGGAATGGAAGGAAAATGAATGTGATTGAGGTCATAAATATTTAACTTAATAAAAAAATTATTTTGAAATCTGTTCAAATTTAAACATTAAAATTAAACACAATACTTATCCTACTCAAAAGTAACTTACTTAAAAGTAGCTCATAAAAAATTTAATGCTTGTCTCGATAATTTTTACGGTTTATAATTAAGGTTGAATTGTAGCTTTAGCGTAAAGTGCATTATTTTTGCATTCAATACATTGTTATTGTATGGGGGCGATGAAAATCATGATAGAAAATTGGGTGGTAAATATAGAAAGTTTAAGAAGCCCTGTATTAAGCAGATGGGATGTGTGAATAATGCAATGGAGCTAGAATCTACCATATATTTCTCTTTTCTTCGGATATGTTGCTTGCTGCCTTTGAAAACGAAAGATTTACTTTCAATATATTTTGACCAAAACATACATATATCGATCGCACATTAAAGTAATCAATTTTTTTCTATTTTAAATTCGTGTCTTACCATTTGTTAGATTGCAACACAGTTTATTAGCAAATATGTTGATTATTATTTGGAGGAAGCCTAAACATCGGGCCCATCATCTACATAAGCATTGGCATAAGCATTCGAAACTAATGGCCTCTAGGTACCCTCAGATTAATCTTAAAATCCCATTTTTAATAGATTCACTAAGAGACATTTACAAAAATTAATTTTTGCAGTATAACATTTTAAAAATAACACACACATTATCGTGAAAATTAGGCATTACGGTTTTTAAAACTATGTAAAATCTTTTTTTCTTTTTAACTGCAATAGTTCCATCTGTCCAAAAGAGTGTTAAATTAATTTAATAGCTTAGCAATCATTTACTTACATAGAAAATTCATGAAAAAAAATATAAGGTTGAAATATCTCAAATGTTGAATATATCTAAGTTATATATTTTTTACAACGTTCTCGGGAAAATAATTTTTCATTCAGAAAATGAAAACTACATTTAGGGGAAAACTTCAGAAAATAAAAAATAAGATATAATTTCAAATTTATGGACATATTTGTGAAGTGATTATTATTAGAATCAATACGATTTTCCGAACGACATCTAAAACCTGTAACTTATATATATATATAATATATATTACATA
>BMAV01015187.1:10350-60937 GCA_019973955.1 Trichonephila inaurata madagascariensis
CTCGAGATTCTCTAAATTTTAATTTTGATTTCTTTCTTCGTATGATCAGGGGAAAAAATGCGACAAACAGTTTTGATATTTTGCGTGTATTATTATTTTTTTTTCAATATTCTGGTTCTCGGTAAATATACCTGTAACGGATACTTATGTCACAATCGTCATATCAAAAGACGTTGCCAAATGCTGCAATATGCAGCCAATAGTGAAAATTGTTTCTGCGGAAGCTCGAACACAATAATAATAACGATAGCACCATTTGTGGTGATTTTTTTTTATTTGGCGAAATTGGTCTACGGTATAATACAAGCATCCTATAACGTTTAAACACATAAAGCAAATATAATAAATATTTTTACCTTAAATCCCAAAAATATGCTGCAACTACTAAACCTCCTAAAACACAGAAGGGGACTTTTATTCTTAATAAAAGGCAGGTTTATTTTTGGAACCAGTGAGCAGGAAAAAATATGAAATGGTATAAAAAAGTAAGGCTCTCTGTGTTATTTTACTTTTATGTTTTTAGAATTTGAGTATATAATAAAGAAACTCTAGCATACATGAAAGGGCTTATCCACCTTGTTTTTCAACTTAATTGCCTTGTTTATTGAAGTATTTATCCTATTGGTAGATCAAGGAATCACAAAACCTTGGTAGTAAAGATGTGCCTTGATATAATGAAGCCAATTTTTGACGGTTTATTTTACGTTATCATCCGAGGAATATGTTGTTTAGAAGAGATGTGTGTTTTTTAAGCTTGAGGAATAAATATATAATAATAAGAGTCAGAAGTGACTATAAACAGGGTCGGGTTTCCCAGTAGACTAACCTAGACTATGTCCAAGTACACAGCAGTCAGGTAAAAATAAGTCAGGAAATATTTACAAATGCCTAGTTTTTAATTTCTTTAATTATTAAAATTCGATTATCGATTTTGTTATTATATTTTAATTGTAAGTAAAATCATCTGAATATTATAAATTAACTTTATAGTAGTAGGGGTGCAGAATTATGTTTTCTATTCTCAGAATTGTGTAAATCCACCCTCGGGACCAAACCAGAATTATAGAGGAAGGATGAGGTCGAATTTCTCCGGAATTTAAGAAGTTTTGAATGCAACAGATCTTATGTGGCCCTGCAGTGGCGTAACGCACCCCCTCCGCATTGCGGGGAGGGAGGCTGGGACTCCAGGGAGCCCAAAACTTTACTAACGCAAAGTAAGTATTTTGACTTGGGGCCCACAACCTGAATTTGCAGGGAATGAGGCCCTCTTATTCTCCTTTAGCTACTGTGTCCCTGCGTTATCATACATTAGAATTCCCTGTGATAGTAAACTGAATCTTTTTTGTTACGCGAATAGTCAGTCAGTTTTTTCAAGATGGATTAATAAGAATAACTCCCATACGTCACTCTCCGGTAGGTTAGACATTGGTGAAAAATATTCATACTATTTCACAGTGAGGATCAGATTATTTCGATGGTTGTGGAAAAATGAAGTTTCTATTTTGCTTTTTCACTGAATCAAGATCATCAACACTACTCTCCGTCACCCCGGTCACACTTAATCTAAAACATTAATCTTTTTTTTAAAATTCATGACTGTATTTCCTTACATATGGCACAATCATAATTCCGACACACCACACCCTTTGTAGTAATTTCATAACAGTTTTCAGAGGTCGGCACATCTCTTTAGCATCATAAACGAATTCCTTCTCGCATTTCTTCCTTGAACCATTCTCTCAGCCTGCTCGTCATTTTAAATGGATGCCAAATGAGTGTCCGCATACACTGAAGAGCCAAAAGCCATTGAATATCGAGTCTTAAAAAGTCATGAAATGTTCCGAGAAGAAATATTCTCAGCAATGCTCTCTCCATAGTCATCCCTGATTGTGAAAGTGTTTCCTCTACACATACTGCCTTTTAAATCAGATCCCTGAATTTGGTCGATGAGATTAATATTTAGTGATCTATACAAGCGAATCATTCGCTGGAACTGTCAAGAATAATCCTCAAGCCATTCGCAAATGATTTTGATGCGGTGAAATGGTGCATTATTATTTTGGAGATTTTCATCCTTGTTTGGATACTTGAAATCCATAAATGTTTGTAAGTAGTCTCCAATTAGCTAAACAAAACAATTTCAGCCAATGATTCGTTCAGTTTCTCCGTGCCATGTAAAAACAATCACAACTAGCTTGAACAATACCTTGTTGACGACTTGAATCAGTGGCTTCTTGGGATTTGCGCCTCCCTCGAACCCTCTCATCAGCTCTTACCAATCGGAATTGCAACTCATCCTGTCATCTAGAGTCCAGCCGATTTGTTCACTAGCCCAGCAGAGTAACTGCAGCCAATGGCGTGTTGTTGGTAAAGGCACTCAAGTCGGTTTTCTGTTGCCATATATTCTCAACACCAAATTTTCTTGTACTGTCCTTTCTGACACGTCTGTCATATGTCACATGTAAATTGTTTCAGTTATCTGACTCAGTGTTACTTGTTTGGCAGCATTGGCTACTCTAGGCAGACTTCGCTGGTCTCAATCACTAAACACGCGGTTCGCCACTGTGTTGCCTATGATTAGGGACGTCTTAAGGCATGGGCCAACTGGGCCAGGGGCCTCGGCCATAGTGGAGCTTCGTCTCGTTCTCAACCGTAATAAGATCATAATTTGAATAATTTCAACAGTCAAAAGTTATTTCCCGTTGTATTCTCCGAAAAAATGGGAAATTCGGATATGTCAACTGGCTACATGTGACATGTTACATGTGGCTACCGTTCACATACAGACTAAGGCCTATTACCGTATAACATCATTGCTCATTCAGTCAAAGGTGGCAGTCGGTCGAGCTGGTTTGTACGATTATAAGTCACGCGCATTTATTTGTTTCGGGTTATTGTTTGTACGAGTATTTGACAACATATGCTATGTAATGTATACTTTTAAGGGTCATAGGTGAGACCTACATTTGTGCGTAGAGGTCCAGGGCCTCAAGAAGTTTTAAGACATCCCTGCCGATGACAGGATGTAATGCTTGAAATTGCATATTTTCTTCACATTCTTGTCAATGTGGGTGGAGAAATGTTAGGTTGCCTAACAATGTTTGAAATAGAATATCCCGTGTCCAGCTTCAATTAGCTTTCCGCGTTCAGGTTTTATTAATTCCAGTCGTGTAATTACATCAGAAAACGTTTCCCATGAATCATTTGAGTAAAAAGGAAATCTCTAAAAATACATTTATACATTTTTCACGATTTGTTTCTACCATCTGGATGTTTGCATATTGCTATACCATGATATTAAGCACTTCAATATATTGTTCCAAACGGAATAAATAACATAGAAAGTTTAACTATTATGATACACTTGTGCAATCTCTTGACGGTAATGTGAGCAATGCATTTGATGGAATAAAATAAGGAATTTTATTTTCTGGTATAACCTCGTATTTTTCCTTTTGAAGCAGAAAGTAAATCTCAAATTCGAAAGAAATGAAATATAAAACAAATTTATCCTTTAAAACTGAATTTATTAAATAAAAAAAGGTATATGGAAATGGAATTGTGTTTTTAGAAGTACAGGATGAATTCAAATTAATCTTTAAGAAAAACAAACCTCATTCCCAAAGAGGATATATTCGGTGATTGAAATTTTTCCGTTACCGAAGCTAGAACATCCAATATTTATTCTTATTGAAAAGCTTTTAGCGATATATTATATTACATATAAAATTCTGCATCCGTGATTTTTTCAAATCAAATTCATAATATTATAAGCATATCCAGGAAATATAATGCTTCACTAGCTGCACAAATCTTATTTATTTAGACATATCCCTATCAAATTTCAATTTGGGTGAAATGTTTCAGAACTGTAGCATTCATATCTATGTGGTACAGAAAAGGCTACAGAAATTGTTAAATTATTTTTTCACACTAAATTATTTCCGTTTATCCTTTAGAATTCATTTTTTCAAATAAATGATTTTCTTAAAATAAATACTTCTACTACTGATTTTTTTAAATTGAAGATTGAATTGAGTGTAGTTTTCGACGTTTCAGAACACAGAAATAGACGGTAGCAAGAATCAGGATTACACTGGAAGTAGGGCTTTTGTTAAATTTGGAAATGAAGAAATATTGCTTAAACGTAGGAATACCGATCACTGTTCCGTTTTCAGCTCTGAATTGATTGCCATTGACATGGCTCTAGACCAGGGGTGGTGAATCTTTTTGGATCAACGTGCCATTTTTTCTAAAAAGATGTTTAATATGGTATAGACGTGCGGTCAAATAATTTTGATTTGTGATTTTTGGGAAAGTAATAAAATTAAATACTAACCACTCAAAACTCTTTATTTACTATTAAAAAATACATATTGCACTGTATAGCAGCAAATGTTTTGGATATACATGTAATTCAAATTAAAGTAACATTAAATTAAAGTAACGTTTCTAAAACTTGGGGCGCGCCCCCCTAGGGGGGCGTGATAACTCTAGGAGGGAGGCGCGAGAATATTAAAAAGTCGAAGACAAGAGAATATATACTGAGAGAGAGAGACGAATTTATACTGATCTAAAGCACTTATAAAATACATTGTGCCGTACTGATACGTTTATAATTAATTTAATGATATTAAGTTAAGAACAAGTTTAATAATTACCAGTGACCCCATGAGCTTGTCATATATAAAATTATATACAAAAGTTAACCTTTATCTTTATAATTTGCACGGTTTATAATTTATCCCTTAACTGCTGATTAAAAGTTACGCGATTCGTTCCCAAATGCCACCGTTTTTTAACACGCAGGCGAGTGCGTTTGGTGTATTGAGGAAGAGAAAATTAATAAATAATCAAATCCCTTGAAATAAGTAAATCCTTCGCAAACACTGTCAAGGTCATATTATTGCATTCCAAAGCCTTCGGAATATTTTTATGGTTAGCAGTAAAGAGAAAAGATCGTACTTTGTGTGTAAAGGCGTATATATACGTCCTAGGCAATTAACGTTTTGGCTGAGAGAGACGTTTATATCCGCCGGTTGCACTTAAGAGCTTGAAGTCGTATTGCAGCTTTAGCGTCAAAGTATAATATTTTTGAATTCAGTACATTATATTTATGTGTAGGAGGGCGCGAAGAAAATTATGATTGGATATTGGTTCGCTGGTATTGAAACTTTGAGAAGCACTGCATTAGTGTGACTTCTGTTGTTGCCGATCAGATGACAAATAACTTGTATTGGGATTGTAAAATGTTACTTTTAGCAGAACACATGCTGAATTAGAGTCATCTGCCAAATGGTTTTCTAAGTGAGTCTTAAATGTTATTTAACTCTGAAAATAATGATTCTCGGGCATAGGTAGGTTAGTATAGGTAGGAAAATATGGTTTAAAAAGTATGAGCCAACTTCTTCAAACAGTTAAATGTATCTGGAATCGAATTCCATGTTTCCAAAATTTCGTTACTGACATTTTTACTTGTATTGCTTGTTGATTTTCTGTTTCAATCAATTTTCCAACATTTTTCTTGTTTTATTAAATTTTTGAATCCATACTGAACTAGACTGGTAATCAAGCACAGTTGCATTTCAATTTTTTCAATTTCTTCCGATCGAATCGGGACAAGTTCAGTTTATCAAATGAAGTCACATAAGGGTACATAATAATTATGGAAATAAGTTCTTGAATAATTTTTTCTTCGTCTGATTTTTTCAAGTTCGGTCAAGTTTGCGTCAAAAGTATTGAGATACCTCTTGAAGATAATAATTTTTATTTGTGTCTTGAGGCTTTACATTCAACTCTTGGAAATGTTGGCATATGTCTGTAAAAACGTGACTGATCACTCGCGTTTATTCGTAATACTTCACAGTGAACTTTGTTATTTTGAACTAAAATGCTAACCATTTTGATCGTAGACGTGCCCAAGTAATTGTGCCGCGTGCCATCAATGGAACACATGCTATTGGTTCGCCCTCCCTGCTCTGGACTGTGTTTCTGAGCGTCATTTGACTGGTGAAATCTGGATTCTTTCAGACAGTTGAAGTCAATATTTAAACAATTGGAGACCACAAGAGAATAAATACAACTTATTGTTATTATTATACTAATTATCAATAAACTCAGGACCTTGTCTGGTTTTGCCGTGGATTCCGTCCCATGGGAATTTGAAATATAATGACATTTCTGAAGACCTTGAAAAGGGTCGTACTTCAATGAGGGACCTCTGACGTACCTTGAACTATACTCAAAATGTAAAGCCTCCATAAACATCTCTTGGAAACAACCTCCACCGCATCCGTGGTATCTTACTCAGTGCTCTGGTGCGTCAATCAGTTTTAAAGGTTGTGACGGGCTTTTTCGAATCAACACTGCATTTTTCGATCATATTAACAGTATTCTTCCCACATGCTTAGTTTATATAGCATATATTTTTGCTATAGCATGTATGTTACTGTTAAGTTTATACTCATATAAAAAATAACACCGAAGTCGATTGAATTCCTATCCTTACGAAATTCGAAACAAATAACATATTGGAGCCCTTTTGAGGAAATCTTCTTTGTTGAAATGTGACTCTGGCAGTAGACAATGGGATTCTGAACAAGATTATGCCAAAAACGAAAGCATAACGNTCGATTGAATTCCTATCCTTACGAAATTCGAAACAAATAACATATTGGAGCCCTTTTGAGGAAATCTTCTTTGTTGAAATGAGACTCTGGCAGTGGACAATGGGATTCTGAACAAGATTATGCCAAAAACGAAAGCATAACGAAGAAAGGGACATAAACATTCATACGAAGTGTGACACAAAAAAAGCGTAACTGGTCCAATAAATCATTGTACTTACAGAATCAGTTCTCTGTGCAGTACCACCTTCAATGTAGCTCTCTTCAGTATTCACACACTCCTGCATTCGGTGCTGCTATTGCTGGTAACAGTTCTGGACCGAGGTTTTTGGAAGGCCCTTCAGGAGATTCTCCGTTTTTGCCTGAACCTCTTCAACTGAGGCAAAATGGGTTCCTTTTAAGCAATATTTAACTGTAGGAAATAAAAAAAAGTTGTATGGGGCTAAATCAGGTGAATAAGGAAGATGTCCCATCACAGTAACGTTTTTGCTGGTCAGAAACTGCTTGACAGATAGGGCCAAGTGATTGGATGCATTGTCTTGGTGCAACCGCCATCCGGGACGGCCCCCCCCCCCAATTCTGACTTCTTTTTCCCTAATTTTTTCATGAAGTCTTTTAAGTACTTCTATTTAATAGTGTTGATTAGCAGATTGACCACTGATGTCAGTGGGAACCCACTCATATCTCGAATTTCGGGAATGTTTTGATTTATAATCGCTTCCCTTGGGCGCCTAGGGAAGTTCATCCTCGTCCACACTGTGACTTTTCCCACTGAAACCCGCTTATACCATACAAACACATGTGCACGAGACAAAGTTTCATCTCCATAAGCCTCGATTAATATTTGAAATGTTTTCGTGGCTGATTTCTTAAGTTTCTCAAGAACTTTGATGTTGATTCGACATTTTTCTAACAGAATGCAGTTGAATGTGTCCACTCAATGACGCAGTGCTCCTAACTGGCTTGATCGATTAAGGCAAAACTGGCCACATGGATAGAAGAGGTGCGTGGGATGACGTCACCAAAATAGTTTTTGCCAACTCCGCTCTTTTTTCAAGCTACACACTTAGTCAATTTTTTGTGTGTCACACCTTGTATGTAAAGAAAATCTGACATTTTATACGCACCTACTTAATATAATGTGAATAGGAAATTGGCTTTCACGGTGTTTAATTTATGCTTAAAAAATCTAATGAAACAGAAACGTGTAGTAATAAGACAATTAAAGCCAAAACCTGTATTTACACTCATGGACAAAAAAATTAGTGCACCAAGAAATAATTGCGGGAATCGTAACGAAACTTGGCATGAATGTACATGTTGGGGAGATATGCAAATGATTAGAAGTGCAGTGTGATTGCGCATTACGCATAGCCGGTAGAGGGACTTTAACGTCATTCTCCGTGGAGTATAAAACAGGTAACCAAAGCTTGTCTGAGTGTGCTGAACCGCTTACAAAGCAAGGGCTGTAGTAGACATGCCATTAAGCCGTTTTCGAAGACAATATGAGCAGCTGTCGCAGTTTGAGAGGGGGAAAATCATTGGCATGATGGAAGCTGAGTGGTCAGCTAGGCGAGTAGCTCGTCGATTAAGCCGCACTGATTGTGTTGTGAGGAGGTGTTGGGACCAGTGGATCCGAGAGATGTCATTTAGACGAAGATCAGGCTCAGGACGCTCTCGACTGACCAGTCTTTGAGAAGACCGCCATATCGTAAGAAATGCACGCATACAGCCAACTGCTTCATCGGCCGCCATCCAGGCACAGGTAGCACCTTTACTAGGGGCCCTTGTGTCTTCTCAAACCATACGAAGACTCATCGACGTCTCCGTTTGGAGTGGTGCCACGCACGTGGAAACTAGACTGCAGCGGAATGGAACCAGGTCGTCTTTAGCGACGAATCCAGATTCAATCTCAGCATTGATGACAATCGTGTTCATGTGTGGAGACCCCGTGGGGAATGCCTCAATCCTGCCTTTGCTTTACAGCGACACACCGCTCCCACAGCTGGTGTGATGGTATGGGGTGCCATTTCCTACAATACACTGTCACCCCTAGTATTGATCCGTGGCACCATGACATCCTGCAACCACATGTGTTGCCACTCATGCAACGGCTATCAGGAGCCATTTTTCAACTAAACAATGCTCGGCCTCACACCGCAAGGGTATCACAAGACTGTCTCTACCCTGTTACTACCCTTCCTTGGCCTTCCCTATCCCCAGATTTGTCTCCAATCGAGCTTATCTGGGATCATTTGGGACGACGGGGTGGGTATCCCACGAGTTTGAACGAATTAGAGGCAAGGTTACAGCAAATATGGAGCGAAATGTCTCAAAACATCATACAGAACTTGTGTGCCCGATCGTATCGCATCATGTATTCGCGCTATATAGAGGGGGTTCAAAAGGGTATTAAATCCTCCGTTCTTTTGCCTTTTTCTCTGAAATAAATTATCCTTTTTCTTTAATTTTCTAATCATTTACTTATATCAAAGTAGTCATTACGTATGTAAAATTTCATTTCACTTTGATGACTCCTTCTTGGTGCGCTAATTTTTTTGTCCATGAGTGTATAAATCAATATATGACCTCCGTAAAGAAACCAATATTAATTTAATTCTTTGCGCGGTTCCCGTTAATCAATTTTATGCATCTAATTACAAAAAAAGAAGATGGATGGTCTACTAAAGAGATAAAATAAATTAGATTGTCATTTCAAAATTTTGTCCCCTACTGAAAAAAAGGACGCACAAATTATCATTAATGACGTGACAGAAACTGCAAACAAAAACCAATCATGTGAACGCACTGTTACGGTCGATTAGATTTCGAAGACCGAGTCACTGTTCTTACATGGTCATTTGCAATGTTTTTCAGACAAGCAGCGAACATATTTCTTTGATCTTAAAACATTTACCGCAAATGTCTGTAATCAGTTCTTCTCTGAATGCCTTTCGATTGTGTTCAGAAATCCGCCTTGGCGATTTATCCAATTACTTTTTTTTCTTTCTTATTATTTTATTGTTGAAAAAAACAAACGTCTTGGTCATTTTCATGATACGTTCCGAGTTAACCGCACTTCGTTACTATTGTGTGATTCTTTTTAGGATAAACTTGTCAATCTTTGATGAATTCCCAAAGAATTCAAGGTATATGACTACCCTAAAATCGCGGATTCTGCCAAAAATTGACACCTTTTTGTATGATTTTATTTTATAGGCCATCTTATTAGCTTTATAAAAATATCAAGTTTATTATTTTCCATTCACTAGAACCAAAACTACAAGTGTTTTAGTAAAAGCTACTTTAAACAAGATGTAACGCTTTAAAATGCGTTTTTGTGTTTCGAAATGAGTTTTTTTTTATATAAAATGCTCAAACGAGAAGACAGAGATTGCTCAAAAAGTATTGAAAATAATTAACTGAAATTTGTTGTTTTTTCTGTATAATAGGAGTGTTTTAACTTCAGATTTATCAATTACTGTTTTATTACAGAATTAGCAGTCTCTTATGATGCAGTTCCCTCTAGTTTTTGTAAAAATTAAACTATCTCTTATCCTGAAGGTCATTTCAAAAATGAATATCAAAGCAACACATCAAAATTGAAACATTGTTCATAACCTTTTTGTACAGAATAGGCCCATTTATGTAATATTTTGTAAATTATTACCCATTTTCCCCCATTTTAGTAATAATAATTTCTTTTTCTCTTCTTAATTTTAGCATGTTTTTCTTAAAATGTGCTAAGTAAATCTAAAAACCACAAAAAAATCTCCATATTTCCACTTAAAAAAAAAAGTTGTCGCAAGTAGTCGGATACCTTAAAACCGGGATAGGCATTAAGTCTATCGCGATCGACCTGTGGACCACCAAGACCATTTGGAGTGACCGCCCTGTAGACCTAACACGCGCACACTACAAAAAACATGTTAATGGAGCATGGAACCAGTTAGAATGGAGAATCGGTTTTACACATTTGATGTGACTTTTACTTAAACAAATGATTCGATGAACGTGTAGACGATACATGTTTCTTCACTAGAAGCGCATGATGACGCTTAATACGTTCACTGTGGTTGTAGCAGAAAAAGCAATCACTGCAATACCAGCCGTATAAATTAATTTTTCTCCACACGCCGATTAAAGGGGAGACTAAATGTTGATGATCAGCTATTCCCATGATAGCACGGGATTGGCTATTGAGACACCATCCCACATCCCACTCTTTCGCGAATTCAGGTTTTCGTGTTGATATCATGTCCCGCAACGGTGCGGGACTCGGCAGTGAACAAATTAAGTACATACGTCGGTTTTAGATACATCGGTTCATGTATGTTACCTGCTTGCTGCATGTAATACGCCCACGCACAATGGTCTAGCAGTCACTCAATTTTGCTCAGTCATTGATAATTTTGTGTTACTTGTGCTTTTGTTGTAGAAATAGCAATCTGTCTGTTTTAAAATAGGGATATCATGTCGAAAATAAATGTTAAGGAATATGTACATACAGTTTTGGTGCAGAATCACCCCATCTACGCCACTGAGTGGATCGCAACACGTTAAAAATATTTGAAGTAGACCGTACCCTGAAAAAGTCCGCCCACCCCTGCCTTAAAACGAGGATTTTTGATAAATGAATGATTAGTAGTACATTGCAACATTTTATAATAATCCAGCTCATTTTCCCAGCACCATCATATCAGTCCGATCCAAGCTTTTCTCCTTCTCCCGCTTTATCGTGCCCATTCATTTCGACAGTAGGTTTTTCTTTTAAAAAATTTAGTACTAAATAAACTATTGAATGTACCTGATGTTTCTTGTAGCTTTTTAGTTTCTGCCTTCTTATCACAATGCATGTTAAAAAGTACTAAATTACCTATTTTTCTTTAACAAAAATTACTTTCACTTTTTACCATAAAAAAGCTCAAATACTTTAATTTCATTTTTCTTGTGGCACTACTTAACGCAAAAATTAATTTTGCATTTTATTTTCTCCTTCATTTTACATACCATATAACAGGGGTGGCGAACCTTTTTGGATCAACGTGCCATT
Organism: Trichonephila inaurata madagascariensis; assembly: GCA_019973955.1. Lineage (NCBI taxonomy): Eukaryota > Metazoa > Arthropoda > Arachnida > Araneae > Nephilidae > Trichonephila > Trichonephila inaurata. The sequence continues at coordinate 22,030 of BMAV01015187.1, forward strand.
TTTTTCTAAAGAAGTGTTTAATGAGGTATAGAAGTGCCGTCTAATAATTTTGCCTTGTGATTATTTGGAAAATAATAAAACTAAATACTAGCAACACAAAACTCTTTATTTACTACGAAAAAGTACCATTGGCACTGTATAGTTTTAAATGTTTTAGTTATACATGTAATTCAAATTATAAAGTAACATTAGTGTGACTTCTGTTTTTGCAGATTGGATGATAAATAACTTATATTAGGATTGTAAGATGTTACTTTTTTAGAATGCATGCTTAATTAGAGTCATCTGCCAAACGCGCGGCTTTTAAGAAATTAATTATTTTTGCTGTGGTTCACTTTTTTGACAAGAGGATTTATGATTTTTTTTTTCAAAATGCCGTTAGACGATGTTCTGCATACCATTATTCCAGAACATAAAACACACATCGCTTTGTTGCCTTTACTAATAATGCCATGTTTCTCAGTCCACCAAATTTGAAATTCTTTATTACATTTACTATATTCACTTTTTGTTCTTTTGCTGAACTAGCCATGTTAAATGACAGTTAAAAATCGTAAATATAACACAGATAAACTTTAAAATACAGTTGTGTCAATGAAATTAACTATGCTATATGCGTAGATAAACTTTGAATCATAAGCAACTGTAGTCTACGACATAAGTAAGACAAGACAATAACAAACGAGTGTGCTCTCGCGTTTTTTCATAATGAACTTAGAAATTTTGAAATAAAATGCAAACCATTTTAATCACTGACGTGCCAAAAATATTGTGTCACGTGCCCTCAATGGCACGCGTGCCACTGATTCGCCATCCCTGCTATAGAATAAATTCTGAAAAAAAAGCCAACTTTGATCCACCCTAATGCACATGTCACATTATATAAAAAGTTTGGATAAATCGTAAGTGTAAGAAGCCGTTAATCCTTTTTTCTGGATATCTTCCAGTAGAATTTTATTTTTTGGTTATAATCCGTTACGCCCTTTATGTTTTTTTCATCAAGGGTGGAGCAGATTTGAACTGCTTGAAAAACTCGCTAAATATCAATATAAACTCGAATATACATGAATTAATTCCGAATATACATACCTCCCTCTTGGCTGGGTATTACATGACCTTGTAAGACTATACATTCTTTTTAGGTTATAGTTATGTAAGTCCCAGCATTGAGTATTTAATTGTTTTGAAAAATATTCTAATCGCTCTCGTCTCTTAATTTAAAAAGTATAGAACTTATAAAAGGATCTCTACTCAACAAAAGAAACATGTCTGTAGAATTCCAAGTCTGTAGATCTAATTAATTAAAAACAAGTTTTTCTCCCCTTTAATTAAGGATGGCCATTCTTTCCGAAAAAGATAGATTTTTAAATCGATTCGAATCGTAACCATGATGAATCGATTCACAAAAAATCGAGGTCTAAAAGATCGATTTCTAAAAAATTCGATTTTTTTTTTCAAGTCTGCATTTGCAATGTAAATATAAATCCCTTTTATGAAAAACAAGAAAGATACCATAATAAACGATCTCTTACCAGTAAAATCAGGGTATTTTTTTTAGTTCAGGAAATTCGACAATTACAATTATTTTATTACCATATCAAATTATTAGGTATAAAAGAAGACATTTATTTTCTAAATGTATTTGTAACATGAAAAAGTTTAGAAATAGATAATATAGCTTATAGTTCCCAATGCTTAATATCTAAGCTTTTTAAAAACAACAGTTTGTCAAGTCTACTGGGATCCAAGCAGTTTCGCTCATCCCTTGCGATGTTGCCGGCAATCGAAAAAAGGCGCTCACAAGGAACAGATGATCCCACGATACTCATATACATCATGGCTATTGAGTGAATGTGATGATAAATAGTTGTTTTTTTTGTTGTTGTTCTTTCCAGTTAAGTATAGGATCATACTTCAGGTGCACAACTGCCTGCGATAAATAGTGTTTGAAGATAAGTACATTCAACAAATTGTAAATAATTTTATGGTTTTTATCGAAACAGAAAAAATCGTATGTCGATTTTCTAGGATGAAATATCGATTCAGTGCTACATATCGATTTAAAAAATCGATTTTTTGGCCTGAGAAATTGATTCTTCGATTAATCGATCTCAGATCTCCATCCCTAACTTTAATCTATAATGTCTTTGCAACCCCTCTTGGGAGTATATTTCTGTAAAAAGTGTTCTCAGTGGATCTCTACTCAACAGACGAAAGATGTTTGCTAAATTTCAAACCTGCTGCCTTAATAGTTTAAAAAGTAGAATTTTATTTTATCTATAACCACTCCCTCCCCCCACCATGAAATCTTCCCTTGGAAATTGATTTCCTCAAAACCGGTGCTTTGTAGATCTCTACTCAAAAGAAGAAACACTTTTGCCACATTTAAAGCCTGTTAAGTTAATAGTTCAATAGTAAGAATTTAAAAATTTTTATCTGTAACATCCTCGCACCCTTCCCCTTAGGTATGAATTCCCACAAAACCTGTTCTTTGAAGTTTGCCAAATTTCAAGTCCGTGATTGTGTAAAATTGCCCCCCTCGGGTGCCCTTCTCCTTGATTATCTGCGTGAGATAGAGATGTAGGATTAACAAAAGAACTAGAAGTTTCCATATTCTTACTATGGCTTTATTAAGAATTTAAACTTAAACGTCTAACGGATTAGATAATAATAATATATGCGAGATAATCTACGATGACAAAACACACAATATCAATAATGCCGAAATAACGTAACTCAGACTCCCATCAATATCTAACCCGCCTAATCTCAATTCCAATAATATCACAAGTCCTAATATTAAATAGTCAATCCTACCTTGATCCGATCGCCGATCTAATCATAAGGGAGTTGTTTCTTTACTCGAGTGCAATGGTATGCACCTTGACCTAATGGCTCTATCTTCGGGATAACCTCTGTTGGCTGTCACTTCACAATTGTATCACACTCTCTATCATAACATTACCCAAATTGCCATCTCACTTACTCAAATTTCTGATATTTAAAAGCTATCTAATTTGCATCTCATATTCACGTTTCACTTCTTGGGTTTTGGTTGGAAAAGAGTTTCCATTAATCCTGGCCTCAAAAGAACCCAATGGACATGTTAATGAAAAGACGCTTGAGCCCGTCACAACTGTAAACGTTTAAAATTGGGAATTTTTATCTATAACGTTCCCGCAATAACCCTTGGAAGTCGATTTTCGAAAAACACGTTTTTAACGGATCTCTACAGTACAAAAGGTACATGCTTGCCAAATTTCAAGTCTGTAGGTCTTATAGTTCCAGATATATCTTGATGAGTCACCTTTCTTCTATATAGAGAGAAATTAAAAAGCTGATAAATTCTATTTCGATTATTAAAATTCAACTAATAACAAAACAGATTTTAATTAATAATTTATCATAACAAAACACAAATTAACCGCAAAATTTATTTGCCATAGCAAACACTATCCATCTACAAACCGTCGACAAATCTAATAAATTCTATCTGTTCAATATCTATAGATAAATATATTTCAACACCCACAAATAGGTGTTGAACTTTTTATCGGCAGTGACAATTAATGAGGTAGCTTTTTTTTTCTGGCTTAAGGAAGCGGAAACTTAAAAAAAAAAAAAAAAAAACCGGCAATCATTATTTCTATTAATTATTGCCATTTTGTAATGAAATAATTATTTCCTGTTCCATTTGTAACATTGTAACCAAATGAATGTATTCAAGATATCTAAATGACCCTTCCCAAAATTTGAAGGTTTTTTTTTTCTTTACGTTACGCATGCAAATAAGCACAGGATATCTTTGAGGAATTCTTTTTTCTTTTCTTTTCTTTTTTGAAAATAATTTTATATTTGAATACGATGTCGGTTCTATGAATTTAATACCAAGTACAATTTAAATTATTACACAAACTAAAATGATATTTTTCTCGCAAAAGTATATTTAAAAAAAATTCCTCATTAATTATTTTTAATATTTTACTATTTATAAAAGAATACTTACACCAATCCTTCTATTTACAGGAAGTGTATCGGTTTTCAGAAATCAGATCGTACATGGAAACATGAAATCCGTTTTAAATAAGAACGGATTCTACATTTCTAAATAAATATTATACGTATTTAGTTATTAAAGTTAAAGAAATTTTAACCAGAGGTAAAAATAAATTATTGGCAACAATTACGCACCTTTTTAGATGTAATTCCCTCCCCCCAATATTCCCCCTATAACTGTGTTTTAACATACACAGTCGGAACTCTATTTAACGAATTTTTCTTTGTTCCCGAATAAAATGAAAGCAATGAGCCTTTATTTAACGAATAATAAATCTCGAATTAACAAATTATTTCAACAGCCGAATTTTTTTTTTATTAGCTTGGATTAGATCCTTTGATTATATCCATTTTATATCCAGAATAGAAGAAGACTCTTCTAGTGAGCAGCAAATTTCGAAGGGAGAGGATGCAGACCATTATTTGACTTTACAGGTGCAGATAAACCCTGAGCACCATACAGGTGACAGTACGATATAGCTCGGTGAAATTCCCGAAGGGGACGATAGACCACTACGATAGATGGCGCAACCATCTATCTCCACCTCCACAATTTAAGCATGGAACTGAAGTGGAGGAAAATTTCCTCCAGTTCCCTGCACTCGTGATTCAGCCCACAAGACTTGCGGATCCCCTGATTTAACGAGCACGTACTCCGTGTGTACTGATCCCCTGATTTAACGAGCACGTACTCCGTGTGTACTCGGAGGGTATTTGGCGGTACGGTCATCGAACCCAGGCCTTCCGGTCCGGAGTCCGGTGCTCTAACCACTAGGCTACCCACGGCCCCTACTTCACGCTACAAGATGTTAATGACGCAGTGTTTTCTCCTCTGCACAATGTTTGAAAACAACTCTTTCGAGTCAGAAATCAAAAAGATTGTCACAAGCAACTATTAGTCAGTATTTTGAAATTTCCAATTAACTGAGACGCAATAATTCGCTGATAGTATTTTTAGCTGCTGAATAAAGTATGTGTAAGTTCCAACTATGAACATTTTTTTGTGTATGTGTAGTTGCTTATTACAGAATTTTCAACATATATGTGCAAAAGATTTGTATTTTTCGGACTCCGATATTGCGAATAACCCCGAAATAACGAATAAAATTTTCGATGCCGAGGAATTCGCTAAATCGGTGTTCAACTGTATATTCACCGTGGTGAAATCTTGATTTTGGAGAATCAAACAAACTTTTCAGAGTAAATATACACTAAAGGTGGATAACTTAAGCTCTATTTCGAAGTTTTTTCAAATTTCACGTACATATTTTATATGTACTTAACAGACTTTCTACAATTCTGAGATCTCTTCAATTCAATAGATATTAGTGATATAATATATTTTTCTTACGAATCTATGGTATATATAGTATATAAATATGTTATAAAGTTTCGTAATTTAACTATCCTCACATTAATTTAGTTCTTAAAATATTATATTAGTTGTAATGAGGTGGTGAGCCTGATAGAAATAGTTTTGCTAATTTATATTTACGTTTGTATGAAAAACAGCACTTTGATAATATTGCTTTTTATCTATATTCACATATTTATGATTTAATTATATTCACATATTTATGATTTCGTTATTTATTTTTATTATTTGAACCCTACGTACCTAAATCTAATCAATGCTAACTATAACCAACTTGCAGCTGCTGATAGATAACTAGATGCAACATTAAATATAATAGATCATACAGTAATAATATCATTTACGTTCAAAGAGACGCTTTTAATTCTTATGTTATTAAAGTTCCAGTCTGAATACATTTATAAATATTACTTTTTAAATATATACAGCGTAATAGTTTTTTTAGCTGATAAAAATTGTGATAAAATAAATAATACTAAAAAATTTATAAGATATTGTTTATTACAAGACTTCCTATTAAATTCCTGAAAGCGTATATTTATAACAAGTTAAATGCTAGTTGGATTTAATTTACAAATTTTAATAACAAATTAACTGTATATTTTTTATAACTATCATTTTTTATCAAGGATTTCATTTCCACTCATTATGTTTCGATAAAGATTTTAATTCTTTATTTTGTATTAGTTTAAAATTTCAAGTATACACACTTACTCTTTTTAAATTCTGAAGAAACATTTTTTTAATTGATTTTTTTCCCTTTTTTCTGTGTTATACGTTGTTTGTTACCTTAAAAAAAAATTTTTTTTAAGTTACTTATTTTTGGCACATCCTTATTTGTGGTTCCTAATCATGATGGCTACAACTTGAGGTAAGTAATTTACTATTTTGATACTTTTAGAGAATCTGTGTTTTTATATAATTATATTTTACATTTATTTTAATACATTATTTAGAATTTTGCATTTTATTAATTATCCGAGCCTGATTAAAACAAACATTAACCTACTTATCACAGATTGTTTTGATGTAACTTTAAATATTATTGCTAATAAACTCAATCTTAATTTTTTTAATAAAAGGGAGGCCTTTTTTAATTTAAGTATTATTAAAGTACATTTTTTTGGAATTCTAATTCACAGATTTCTATTTATGAAAATATTTCTCTTAGAATTATTTACCATTCAACAATATTATAGTTATTAATGATGTAATTAATAATATTAACATGTGACATAATTAATGTTAAAAATTTATTAATTATTGTTTAGTTCATAACTATCCTTTTAGTTTTTCTTTACACGCACATTGTAATAAGATTACTACTATTGATTTGTCGTAAGAATTTATTTTAATGTTTAAAATTTTCATTTTTTGGTTTTTATTTCTCATCTCTACATTCTTTTACAAGTTAGCTCTACGGAATATTTATCTGATGATTTTCATTTTTATTTAGCCTTTAATGTTTTAATTCTATTGGTCTTTTCTTTCCAATAAAATATTCATATGGTTTCCATGCTTCCTTGGTTATATTTATTGTTTGTTTTAAAGCCATTTTTCTGTAAGTGATCCTGTTTTGATTTTTTGGTCATATCTGATTACATCTTCACGGTTTCCAGTGCAGATTTGGTTTTGTACATGAACCGAAAAAGAAAAGCTCGCAGTACTTTAAAAATTAACGCTTTATACTAGAAATATGACTGCAACATAGAAGAATCAATAATGTATTGAACCTAATACGCTATCCTGTTGAGCATTGACTCGTAGAATTGGAGGATGTCATCCAGAAGGATTGCTTGTCAACAAGTTCCAATTTTCGAGTTAGATCAGCGCGATCCTGGGATGGTCGGAGCTCTATTAAGAGATCTGTTGATTACAAGAATAGGAAAGTGTTAGTGAAGTTCTAAGACAAGCAGTAGGAAAATGTGCCTTGGGAAACTCAGCATTATTCTATTTAAATGTACACCTAGAGGACTATGAAATGAATCTGCGTGACTCTGGGCTATAAATAAGTGTAAAATGAAAATCCAAGTGATTCGACTATCAAACGAAATGACATTCCTTAGCTCTTCGTTGTCAGGCTGTGTAACGGATGATCAAGGACGTCTTAAGATTTTTTAAGGCCCTGGGCCTTTATGCAAGAGTAGGCCCTACCTGAGATCTTTAAAAGTAGGCAGTATATATTGCATGTATTGTCAAATACTCATTCAAACGATAATTTGAAGCAACTAAATGTGAACGACTCACAATCTCAAAACCCTAGGCACAAACCGGCAAACCGCATTTCGACTAAATGAGTTTAATGATTGTTTATGGTATTAGGCTTAGGTCTAGACATGGACAACGGTCATCACATAATAGTAGTCTTACCACTTTTTCCAACTGATATGCAGTTTTAAATTCTCTGATTTTCGGAGAAAATATACGGGAAAATATTTGACCACGTTAAAATTATCCGGATCATGAGCTTAAGACAGAGTCGAGGACGAAACGAGGCTCCCACCGAATGCGAGGTCCTGGGTCCAGTTGACCCATGCCTTAAGACGTCCCTGTGGATGAGTATCCCACCGTTGTCTTAGACGTTTCCAGACATGGATTTGGTGGATTGGGCTTCGAAACGGATTCATTGCTGAAAAGAATTTTGCTCCAGTCCATGAGTCGAATGCTTCGGACCTCAAGAGTAATGCGCTTTGAGCTCCATTCGCTATAACTGTCAAAAAGTTTGGTAATCGATTGAGATTTGTTTTTCCAAGAAAAAAAAAATTGACTTACTTTCTGTAACAAAAATCTTTGTTTCAACAGTTGCATGTTAAATATATAACATTTGAATAATTACATTTAAAACAGCAACAATTGTGAAGGAAAGTGTGGTTCAATCGAAAACATTTTGAAAGATATTCGTATAATCACTTGCTCATTAAACGATTTTAACATAAACTAAATTTTTACTACCTTTTTGGTTACAGACGAGTTGAACTAGTCTCAAGGATCCTTGTTTAAGAAGTCACAGACGAGTGGTACTCCGTGTAAGGATTTTCGTACTAAAAGCAGCATCGAAATGTTTGAACCATTATTCTAAAACTTTCAGTAAAATTGTCTGAGAATTTAGAACTAGTAGCATGTAGCTGTAGGTTTGGGATTCAAACTCTCCCAATATATTTTTAATTTTTACCATAGATATTATCTCTCCATGCTTTCGAAAACGTGGTTTTTAAAAAATGTATCTTTTCACTTTTAACTGCATTTTAGCAGTTAATCCTTAGCAGACATAGCAAATCCCCAAGTGCAAGAGACATTTCATAGGTAGCACCATCTAGTGGCGGCCCCCACTAACAAATATTTAATGCTCAAATTTATTCAATTCAAGCTCTTGTCAGATGCTAAATATTGCAGTTATTTATTTTTGCTGATATTACCAGTCAAATTTGATACTCAAAGGATCTTTTACATGCCACTTAACACACATGCCCCCAAAACCCATGACAGAAAAACAGACCCCCTGAACATATTTATGCGACTGCTCAGAAGAACCGAAGAAAAACGACGGAATACAGGAAAATCTTTTTTGCAGCCATAAACAGTAAAAATAGATTCTACTTTTTAATAAATATTTGAAATAGATATATAAATAAACTTAGATTCAAAATTAATTTCTGTTTTACAACACTAAATTGTGATTTATCAAATACCGCCTTAACAATATAGTGTTATTACCTGACATAAAATTATATCAAATTTATTTTAAGGAACACTATACCAATGTTCTAAAATTATTGTGGTTGCCATTACTTAATTCTAAATATGTTTGCACATGGCAGTTTTTGAAAAGGCAATTTTTGTATCCAAGTATGCATATTTTTGTTTTATCAAGGAAGTTTTACTTTTTTTAGTGGCTTAAAAATATCAAACAAAAATTCCGTAAAGTCTTTTATTAACTCATGAAATTATGCAAATAAGATAATTTATTTTATATTCTGTGGAAAGCTGATAGCAAAAAATTTTTTAAATATTGTAGGTACTTAATTTTAAAATATCAATTCACACAAATGTCCTGATAAGCTGACTACCATAAGATCAATTGATACTTTGATATATAACGTTTAAAAAGAAACAAATTAAGAAGTTATAAAGTCTATGGAATGTAGGCAATAATTAGATATTTGAAAAAATCCAATCTTTCAAAGCAGAATAGGGTCCGTTTTTTTGCACTTTTATTTATCACTGTAGAAAATAATTACATCATTAAGTTTTTGTAAAAAGTTAAAATAGAATTGTATATAATTCATTCTTGCATTAACCATGTTTTTCTATGTTTAAAAACATTTCATCATTGTAAAGATAATCTAAAACAGCCAAAAAATTAACATCAAGCAAGATGCAATTATATTATATGTTAGAAACAGTTACTGTGAATTAAAAATATTTTTTTGCCCATGGAACTTTTTAAACATATTTCAAAACACATTAGAACTGATTTTGATAATTCAAATTCTATCACAAATGTAATTAAAGCATTTAAATAATGATTTTAAGATTATTGAGCACTTGCAAACCATATAACTAAGTATTGTTTTCGAATTATAAATTAAGTATTGTTAATTACAATTTTTGAAAATTTGTTCCAATTCTTGTAAAATTTTATCATTTGGAGAATAAAATGTACATGATCTAGTGAATATTTTAGAGTCATTATTTTAACAGTATCACTTGACAGAAACATATTAATAGAGCTTTTAAATGCAATACAATTTTTATAATAGTTAAAAGTTATATAAATTTTCAATTAAAATGAAAGTTTGTGGAGCATAAGACACAACAGTAAAAAATTTAAACCACTATATACAAGAATATGTGAGGAGAATGTGTTGATACAGAAAAATAAAGAAACAAGCCCACTGAAAATTTTAATTCTTTAATCAAATCTAAAATTTAACAATATATCACAAACAAAGACAAGGAAGTTTCTTGATAAAATACGTAAACTTGGGATTTTTTTTAACATTGCATTTAAATTCTACTTACAAAACCCGTGAAAACCAAATCATGATTTAAAAAAATTATCCTTGAATTAACCCTGAATTTACTTTCAGCTGCCATTAATCACTTTTCTCGATATTTATGTTCTAAATCAAATATAAAACGAGTTATAAAACACAATATTGAAAAAAATGAAATTGAAAATTAGCATACAAAATACACAAATAAATACTTTATATTAAAACACTTTAAACATATTTAAATACAAAAAATCAAAAAGCAATAAAAATAAAAAATGTTTAACTTTTAATATTTTAATTTAGTAAAAACAAATCATTCAAATTTTATACATTTTCTAAAGTGCTTCTTAAAAATCCATTACACAAAAAAATTTCAAAAAGATCAAATAGTTAATTTTTACAGATATAAAAACAAAATTACAATCAAGTAGATTTTGGAATACAATTTTATAACAAAAATGTTTGGAACCAGGAATTTAAAAATACACATAAAAAAATACTGCAATTCATTCAGCAATACATCATTTTTTATTTCTATATTTAGAAACCACGTACTGAGACGGTAAGTATAATTTTTACTGGTGATCATCAATTTCTTAATAATAATCTAAACAGTTCCTAAAATAACAATTTAAATTCAATGATCACACAGATTTGTTTTAAACTATTATTTCAAGTGATGAATTACATAAAGTACATAATTACACTGTAATCAACACTGATTACCCCATCAAGGGGAAAATTATAATAATGATTTTTATATATATTTCAATTGGTCCTCTATTAAATATATTTTATAAATTTCTTCGTATATTTATTATGCAAATTTTATATGATTTCTGTCAAACATATTTCTCGTTACCACTATTTCCAGAAACTTTTACCAGAGTAAAAGTACTTTTCATTCTGGATTACGTACAGCAGAAATAAATTCTAAAGAGAATTATCCACACATCCAAACACAAGAATACATAAATAAGATTTATTATTAAAAGCTCATAAAATTGCGGCAGGTGCTAAACTTAACAACTGCAATTTAAAAATAAATACTAGAAGGAATGTAGAGCAGCAAACGATGAACTAAATAAAACAAATTTGAGATGCAACAATGCTCTTTATAAGTCAATTATCCTAATTATTATAAAAAGAACATTTTTCTCATGATTAATTACTCCAAAAAAAAGTAATGACACAGTACTAAAGAATAAAGCTAATGTAACCATCCACGAACTTACTGCTACAAAAACTACTCTAAATTAAAACCCTTCATAGCACTGGTTAAACCATTTGAACTGCAAAATATAGTACAAAGATTTAAAAAAAAGAAAATGAGGATCGTGACAGCACATTTCTATACTAAGGGTATGATTTAAATAAAAATTATACATTTAGGAAGACTATAAAAAGATTATAGCAATACCTATTAATTAAGATTTCATTTCAAACACCGAATGAAAGATTTACATTTTTCAAATATACATTTAATTAATAATACATAATGTCACTTCACCTTAAATTGAACATCAGATATGAATGACCAGTAATCTCAACTGACTAGATTGTAGAAAGGAGGAAGAAAAAAAATCCATTCCAAGTAATGTTCGGATAAAAATAATCATGGTAATAATATTTTTTATCCAAGTATGCACATGACTTATTTCTATTTTTTAAAATATTTTTTCCACAAAAAGGTACAATTAAAAAAGGTTTTCAAGATTGTCTATATTTTATTATTTAGGTAATATTGCATAACAGAAATATAACTCATAATAAAAACCTCTAATTTTATTTTTTAAAAAAAGCTTTAAAACAATTTTTTCTAGAATCCAAAAAATTAAGAATTGGTTACTTCTAAAATGGAAAAACTTTTATAGAATAAAATCAATAGGAATTTTTCTATTGCAGTAAAATAAGCGGGAATGACAATGCAAATAAAAATGGTTTGGAAATGCAGCAGGAATAATAATCATTCATCCTTTCGTAGTCTTCCCTTCGGCTAATTTAATTTTTTTTAAATCATGAGAAGGCAAACAAAAGAGATCAAATTTACATCGACATGGAATAGGAGTTAATCAACAGATGTACATCTGAGTAATCCCACCATAGTGATATTCCTGCTCATCACACAATAAGCTCTCATTAAACCTGATAATAGTTCTTTGCCATCAGCACTATATAAAGCGTGCATGTTCAAAATAATGGATATATTTTGCTGCAATAATTAGTGCTTATAAAATAGAATTTATGCTATACTTTAAAAGAAAATAACACTTCTTCCATAGCAAAGTTAGAGATGTCAAATCTGAAAATTACTTTGAAAAATACCTGCTATTCATAAATCTCTCTCTTGAATACATAACTACATTTTTCTATATGATGGGAAAAAGTGCACAGCAGTAATAATGCAAGTTTGAATGAAAGGTCAATTTCAGTTATAATAAAAGTAAATGAAAATGGCTAAAAATAAGCACACTTTAAATGTTCACAATTTTTTTTTCTCATTTTTTTAGAAGTACATATAAAACAATCAGAATTTGATTTGGGGAACATATTTTGATATTTTTAACATTACTAAACATGTTTCATTTTGATATTTTTAACATTACTAAACATGTTTCATTAAAAAGAAACTGCAGGTACATGAACACATTTGCATATTGGACAATTTAATGTATATGTGAATATATTAAATGTGATAAGAATATTAAAATATTTAACAAAAATGCCATCAAATGTTCTATGGTATAGTGTGATGATGATTTATATAATATAATCTCGTTGAAAATCTCAATCTTATATGAATGCCATTATTTTAGAGATAAGATATTTGGCTAGACTTAAAATCCATTTTGTAAAAAATAAGTAATAATTTTCTCCATACACAGAAATTAAAAATAATATGAATAAATATATTCTTTTATTTCATAAATGTCAGGGTAAATATTACTTATTGGGGAGTATTATGTGATTTAAAGGAAATAAACTAATTACTCACTTCCTATTTCAAAGTCTTATTCAATGAGCGATGTTATATAAAAGAAATGATAATCTATTACAATCTGATTTCAAAACTAGAGCTTTAACAGTTAATCTAACAGTGATTTAATATAATAATTTATGTTCCCTTTTATGTGATTGATACATATTATAAAGGTATAGCACAATATTTGTTTACTCTCTTCCAGCAAACAGTATTTCTTAAATAAATAGTCTATGAAATGTACAACAGTAGCATTGAGAGGTTGATACAACTTACATCAATGCATATATAATTTCCTTATCTATATTATGACACAATATATGCTAAGACAATCTTGATTATTGAAGGTATCTCATCCTTCCTTGACTTCTGCATCTGCAACAGATGGTGGAAGGTCTTCAGAGTTCTGGGACATTCGGAGAGCAATGGCTTTAAGAACAGAGGTACTGCTATAGGTGTCAATACTACTTTTAAGTTCAGAGAGAGACTTCTCTATCTAAAGTAACAGGGGGAAAAATTACATTAATAAGCAAATACAAAAACCACTACTTTATGGCAGTGCAACATTTTTATAAAACTAACAATGTTCAGAAGTCATTAATTAAATATATACTAATTTTCAACAATATCAATGAAGTAATATAATTAATTTACATAAGGAACATAAAAGGAACTTTAATGGTTAAAAAATAAAATTCAATAGAAATGTTTTTTCTTTCTGTTCTAGTTTTTTTATAGCATTTACATAAGACCAATACAATTTTCTGATTAGTATAGATCAGAGCTTCCCCAACCTTTTGTTTCATAGACTTCTTGCCTTGTTTTCCGTTTTTGGGCAGACCCTTGCCCATCCAATATTTAATTTTTGCAAATTTATCAACTTAATGTCTTTAATAACTAGTTAAGCTACTTAGTTAAAAGATTTATATTCCTAACTGTAGTGAAGTATAGAGTTTAAAACTTATGAAACATAAGCTAAATAATTTAAAATTTAATTAACACATAAAATAACTTATCAACAAAAAATTTTTGCAACAAGAAGGATGAATCTGGTGCTTCAATAACAAATTTTCAACACTTGGCATCAATCTCACATCAGATTTAATTATAAATCTCCTCGGTTAGTAGTGTCCAGTCTTTTTCTATCTTTTTTAATTTGGAGATTGACAAATATGCTGAAATCCCTTTCACTAGGAAAAGTAATTTAAAACTTTCTCACAATTCTATATAATTCAGGATAAATAACAGGTATATATTTTTAAAGCCCAAATTGCTGGCATCCATTTCTGAGCTTTACTTGTAGATCTCTGTCACTGCCTATTCCTATCAGTTCCTCTTGTAATATGACATTTGTCTTCTTTTCTTCCAATGTGACATGAATTCATTGCACACTGAGGTAATTACCATAGATAAAGCATTCTCAAACATAGTTTCAAAATCTGAATAAAAAGCATTGAAGGTAGGTTAAAATATCATTTTCCTGGCATTGAGATCTATGGCCAATTGAGAATCTGGGGAAATTTGTAACATCCAATATTATACCCCTTCAGCTTAATTCTGGCAAGAAACACTGAAATGATGGTAATTGTTTTAATACAATTTATGCTGTCTCCTTATAACTGCAAATTAACCTTATTAAATTTAGTAAATAAATCTGTTAAATAGGTAAAATCTGGTTTCCACTGGATTAAATTTTCTTTTAAAATTAAAAGTCAGAATCTGGTTTAATGAGAGCAATCATCATAGTCCACAAAATTATTTTTTTGCTGATGTGGACCCCTTACAGGTTGTTGTGGACTTCTGGGAGTTAATATATAACATTGGGAATTAGTGCAAAAATTCTATGGAATTTTTTAACTTGTTTGCTTATGGCTAATGGCTCAAAACTTAACAGAACTAAAATTTTTGAAAACATTTCACCATTCAGAAATTTTATATACTTTTTATTTGTATTGTCAAATCTTCAACACTACACTTCATATATAACTCAACAAAGTAGCCATTGCAAAGGAAATGCACAATGTTTCTAAAATTTTTAACTTAATCTTCTGGTGAATTCAAAGGAAAACATAGCATTTTAAATTTCAAGACCCAGATTATATCAATTTTCATATTTTACTTTATTATAATTATTATAATTTTGATTTTAAATAAGTAATTTATAATTTGTTAACAATGCATTTTTCATTTATTTTTAATATTTTTGTCAATTTAACTATTTTTTTATTATTTAAAATTATAGAAACAAGATTATAATAAACATTCTCTAACGTCATGTTCCTTGTGCTTAAATTATAATTAGAATGTTTATTTATTTCATAATTTACAAAATCCAAGTGGTCTGTATACATATATTAAAAGGTAAGTAATACATTCCTACAGACATTAAAAACTATCTAAAAAATTGGAAGAAGGCCTCACCAAATGAATGAGTTTTATGACTTCAGAGAGAGCATCTCTCCATCTAGCAGTTTCTGCTCTGTGTAATGCATCTTGCTTGTGTAGCAGATGCAGATAATCTTCTTTGGTAAAGCTGGAAGGGCTGTATGCAAAGAAACAATGTCTATTAATAATGAATTATTCTTAATATGACACATTTTTTCAAATTAAAAAAAGTTACATTCCATTTTTAGATTTTTATAAAATGTTTCTATCTTTCAATAAAAGTAATAAATATAAGCAAAATTGAACACCACATCATGTATCAAGGAAGGGTGTATTGCAAAATAAAAGACCTTTAATTTATTTTTCAGAAAATCTACACATCGAGACAGTTTTTTATATCTTAAACAAAATTTCAGTTCCGATGAAATTGCATAAAATTTTGTTTGTAATTTAAAAATATTTTAGATATTTCATTTATATATTTTAATATATCCTCAGCATACAACTACTGCATTAACTGCAACTTTTTGAAAAAGCATACATGTAAAGGTTATTTAATAGAACGCTTTATACTAAACAAAATAATGACTAACATGTTTAAACACTAAAAATAACAACATTGGCATAAATACAATCTATTAATGATTAATTTCAATTCAGAGCCATGCATTTAATTAAAATTTTTTAATTCCAATTATTATACATCACTTAATGATCTGAACCCGATATCAAATTATATATAAATGATTAGATGCAAAATGATATGAGAACTCAGCACACATTATTATCAATCATTATAAAACATGATTACCTCATTATAATTTAGATTACAAATATTTTATTTTTCATAATCTGCATTAAAGATAGCTTATTAGATATTTTTAAGATAAGTTGGCATATTTCTATGCTTAATATTAGGGGGGGGGGGAAATGGTTACACGGATAACAGAAGCATATATAGTGTTATAAGATGATCAAGCTTTCTTACTTGTCAGGATATTCCAAGGCCGCAGGAGGTACTTGTTTGGAACTTTGATCTTCCAATGACCATAATTTATAAAATAGTAACATGTTTAAAAATAGGAGAATTACTAACCTAAAAAAAATTTAATTAAATAGGATTACAATATATACAATATTAAAGAATAAATATTTTACAAAAATTATCAATAAAAAAAGTTATAGTTACAATACAATTAAAAAATATATAACATAATATTAAAAACACCAGTACAATATTTTAGGAAATTCTATTGGTTAAAAATCAAGAATGGATTCTGATGAGATTTATACAATATGCCTGACAAAGGTAAATAAAATGTTGTCAACAATATTTTCCCGAATGACATAATTTGATTAATTTGTCCTTTTCATTTCATTTTAAATATCATACATAGCTTCTCGACTAATTATGACTAATACTAAAAAATAAAAATAGAGTTTTGCTTAAAATTTTATTTTAAAATGAACAAACAAAAAAAAAAAAAAAAAAAAATACATACATACATACATACATACATTACAAACAGGTTTCATAAAATAAAAATGTTACTTTGACATATTACTAACACATGCAATTGTAAATAATACACAAATATTATTAAGGATTTTTACAAAGACAAATTAAGTAAACATACGTTATAAGAATAACACGGATTACAATGTCTGGAGTTGATGAGAAAGAAGCTAAATCCATACCAGAAATTGAAGAACCTACATAAATAAAATTATTCAATCATATGCAAAAATGGCAAACAAATTGTTATGGTTGTCTTAATGCTACATTTTAAGTAAAATAAAATACTGAAATTCAGTATCATGAGGGGGATAATAATAATAAAATCTAATAATTACAATATTTTGATAGATTAAAAATATTTAACTTTTTTTCCACTTGAAAGCAATATAAAAGGTAATATATTGTAATAGATCTCTGTAACTTAAATATTTGGGAATAAAAATTTTAATCTTAGTTTTATCAATAAAAATAATAATGAATTTTCCAAAGATATTTTTGCTCCAAACCTAATTCATTAAATTATTTTTTGAAAAAATTACACCAGGTAAACAGTTTCTTCATTTAAAGTAACCTCACCAAAGTCAATAATTCAGATACTTTTTATTACAAAAATATTTCTTACAAATAAACTTAATAAATATTACCTTTATGCATATTTTAATAATGAAAGGTTCTAATTATTAAGCATTTAATTTAGTACTTTTGAGGATATTTATCCAAAGGGTAATGTAAAAATGCCATGAATATAGGCAGAAAACAATATCAGAGAACTAATTAAAAGGAAAAGGGGTAATATAAAAAAAATTCATAAGTTTACTTAAAGTTAAATTAGAGAAAGCATTAAAATAAAAATTGAAATCTATAGACCTAGTAGTAAAAAATGACCAAAGAAATGAATTACAGCTATTTCAAAATTAAAATAGAAATCATGATAAATTATTAGCTAAAGACCAAGTCTAAATAAATTGGCTACTTAGATACAATATAGCTAGATATTAATATTGGTTAATAAATACTATGGCATATGCTGATTGATATAGCATATATCATACTTTCCTAGTGATTAATTAATAACATGGAAACTTGTTATTCAGTTAGAAGATATTTGTTTTAAAAACAAATATATGATGAAAATCTTACAATTTTATAACACAAATTATAAGAAAATTTTAAAAAATATTTTAAACAGATGATTTTAATGATGGTAAGGAATTTCCATTACCTATATTTCTAACAGTTGGTTGCCTCTGTAGAATTCTAGGAGTATCTTTCAAGGTTTCACATTTAATTGGATCAAACTTCATGCGCTTCCGCCTACGAGGTTTTTTGCTTATAATTTGTTGACTAGAAATTTCAGCTTCTTTTTGAAGAGCATTTGCTATAAAAAATATTCAATATTGATATCTGTTATTTTTAAGTGCAATACACACAAATATATGCTTCCCTATTTTCAGTTTTAGATGTCCATACATTAAACTATATAAATAATATTTCCTGGGGGCCGGCGCCCGGAAAATGAAGTATGAAAAAAGTGACAGTTTTTACTGAAATTAAACGTGTGTTAAACACAAACACAGATAATGAAATGACTACAAAAATTTAAAAACATGGAATTCATCAATGGCTAATAAATGTACACATTCATTGAATGTGAAAATCAGTAACTGGTGATCATCCTAGTAGTGATGTATGGCCATATAAGTTAATGTAAGAAGTTATGAAAATCTTTAATCTCATCTGATGATACTAGCCTGATCAAGAATTTAAAGACAATTTATCACAGTTATTTCAGCACATTATAGTTGCACCATTTGATAGAAACTTTTCTTAAACATGTTACTCTTTTCATCTTATAAAAGAGAGACTTAAATGATTTAGCCATTAAAAAAGAAAATTTCAGTCATCAATCTACAACTTTTCCAGAGTCATGAGAGGAGATGAAAGGGAGTCTCTATGTGTGGATGGGTTGCAGGGGATGTGAGATATGTTAAGAGCACTGCATCAACAGTCTTGCAGCTGCTGGAGTGTGAAGATCTCACCCAAAGCAAAAGTGCATTTTTATGTTTCCTTAGGTTGAAAATATAGTTAAACATCAAGCAGCATTATTTTTTTACATCAAATTTTCCGTTAAATAGCACAAATATCCTAAGAGAATTCAACAATAGCAAGAAACACATCGAAAATGAACAAGCTGAGATCAATCTCCACTGATGAAAACAACCAAAATTTGACACCATTCTGTAATATCCCGTAAAATAAACTTTCCAAAATGCTTTTATAGGAAGTTTACATTTTCAGTGACTAATTATAAACCAACTTAAATATAGGTTAGGTCTATATAGGTTAGCTCTTTATTTAATAAGTATATAATACATGTTTGTTTCATTTGCTCATTACAAAGAATTAATTCAAATTTTAATGAACTATACAGATGTGAACAAGATGATAAGTATAAGTAAAAATAAGTTAAACAGAATAAATTATTTCTTTTTACCATTCTTAGCTAACACAAGTAATGGTGTAGCAAAATGGTTACAAGTAAAAGACTTTTGCATCTAGTGTTACTTATGCATTTCAAAATGATGCATTACAAAAGTGTAGTATTTTTAAAAATTTGGCCACTTGAAACAAAAATAACTGTTTATAAAACATACAAAAAAATGACAAATTCATCTAATAAAACATTGTACAGCAGCATACAATTCGTTGATTATAAAAGTTACTGACAATCCAACTTTATTTTAAAATTTACTGAAACAAATTACTCACCTAAATCTGTGGCGAAATCAGCTAATCCTGGCATTGCACTTTTTTCTATTAGTGCTGGGTAAGGGGAAAAAAATACATTACACAATTAGAATGGTACATTGTCAATATTAAAATATTAATGTTGTAAGAAATGTGATGTTCCTTCACAAATCATATATATTTTATAAGCATAAAATGTCAATTAAATATTAAGCATACAGATTGGAGAAAAGACATTTAAATCATATTTATAAAGTTATCTCATTCTTAGTGTCGATAACAGCATATTTTATTCAAAAGTTTATGTTTATTTCTGTTAGTTTTATAATATTTCTGATTTTATTTTAAGAAGCAACAAAAATTAAACAGTAGTTGATAGAATTTCTTTAAAATCAAACTATTATTTATTTATAAAATTATTATTACAGCTTCCAGTTAATCAAATTCCTTATCGCTTTCTCACAAACCTTAAAATTCGCAACACCGATCCCCAAGGCAAGTGAGGAACTAAGTTAATACATGATATGAAACTTGTAGTGCCTAAATATCTTGAAATGAGTGATGTGAACTTGAATAGTAATGTGTAAAGAAAATTAGATATACATTTAAAAGATAATCAATTAAGATTAAAACAATTGTAATAAGATTGGTGCATCGTCTGATACAAAAGAAGTGCAAGATACATCACATATCAATTTTCCATTAGTAACTGTGAATGTATACACAGTTTTTGCATTAAGAGCAATTAAGATAACAATTAAGATAAGAAATCTACTTTCCCCTAAGCAATTTATAAGTAGTGTGACTTATGGTACAAACTGATGCTATAAATTAACTCTTCTTATACCTAGAATGTCTACATTTTTTATTAAATAAAAATGAAAGTTTCCTCTGTTTACCTTTCTATATTTTTAAAATTAAGCTAAACTGCATATATAAGAGCTTGCAAGAATTTCATTATGATATAAAATGCTATGTGCTCATATTGTATGATACCTATAATTTATAGATAAAAAAATAATTATTATCTGATTATACTTTAAAAAATATACCATATTATTATAGAAAATAAGATATTCAACTTATGAGCAATTTTGTTTTTAATTCTTCACTGTATTTTTCCATTTTCTAATACTCTTTCATGAGCAACATATAACATACAAGCAAGCATGTAAGTAATTATTACTTTTATTATAAAATATACAATTATTTAGTTAACCAGATTAGTTAATTTACAGAAACTGAGTATTTTACTTTATGCAAAAATATGCTAAACATATTTTTTAAAACATATATATATATATATATATATATAACGCTGTTTCTTATATATAACATTCATAAAAGCTCATTCCAACATATTATCAAGGTATTTTATTATACTTCTAAGTATAGAACATAATTTAAAATTAAATAATGATAATTAAAAATAATGATGAAATACATCAAAATCATTTAAAAAATTTATTTAAAATACAGTGAGCATAATATTACACTATTAATTAAAATCTATAAGAGAACTTAATTAAATCTTACATTTCACTAAGCCCCAAACAGATTTCTTGTAACGTACACAACCAGAAATCCGCAAACGACACTCCTTTTTGGAAACTCTTGTCAAACAGTAGACAGATTTTACAGTAAAAGCATCACTGTAAGGTATACCAGTATTTACAACATCACAGTCCACAGTATATACTTGTCCAGGTTTACTGTGTTTCAGTAACCTCTGAAAAAGTTATGTGTATATAAGGAGTGTGACAATACAATGTTTCAAAATATGACTTTAAATGATAAGAATTTATCTAATAAGAAGGCATTTTTTCATTAAAAGTGAAAAGAGAGTATAAATTTAAAACAAAGATTCATTTAATTAAATAAAAGTAGGGAAACAAATTTGTCATAAAACAACCTTTATATCAAATATAACACATCAACTCCATTTTTAGAAGATGCTATTCATCTTCTTTTAAAAGTTGGTGCATAGAATTTAAATTTGAGAATATAAGGTTTATTTATGTTTTGTATATGAACTACACCACACATAAATTTAGACAAATTTCTTTTTAATACAATGATTTTTTTTTTTTTTAAATTTGAAAGGTCAAAGAAATAAGAAAATTCCACACACTTTCTTATATTTAAAAAATTAGCTTAGTCTCAGGAACAAATAATGGATACAGAATTTTAAAAATTGCCAGAAATACATTCTTCACTAGAAAGCCTTGGTCTTTTTTTATTAATTATAAATTACAGTATGGGCAGTTATTTTCAAAAATTTTAATATCAGTATTTTCGTGTAAGCTCACCACATATTCACAATTTGTTTTATAATAATCATTATGAGCTTGAAGAATATAATAACTGTACTGTATAATATTTGATCCTCTCTATACCAAAATAAATTTGTAATGCCTTTTGGAATTGAAGTAAGGAAAATTTAAAGATTCAACTTCTGAATAAAAAAAGGCTAAATGGTTATTCTAATTTTTTACTTAAATTTATTATGTAACTTTAGGGCAGTGGATTCCTGATGTAATAACAAACCAAAAATATAATTAAGACATGACTTAAATATATGCAACTATTTTATATAAAACTATCAATATACTAAAAATTGAAATTAGATGTCTCCAAAACTGTATTCTAATTATGCCTCTTGTTCTAAGGCAGAAATAACACATACTTTATTTCATCTATGGTCAGATTATGCAAAATATGTAAGTTGCCTTCTCTTTCCTTTCAATTAATATGATAAAAAAATTACATAAAATATGAAAAAATAATTTTAAGAAACTGATCATTATTACTTTTTTAAATTTAATATTTTACATGCCTTATATTTTTTCCTCTACATAATCACAAATATTTCCATTTCTTTTTCACAGTAATTCTCCATAAATATTAATTTATAGAGCATATTTTTAGATGATACACATTATGAAGTAGATAGTAACATAATTCCACTGTTCTTAAAAATTTTAAATAAAAATTATTGAAGTAAATTTCCTTGGTGTTTCCACTATGCTGCCATAACTAGTTTCTGAATAAAAAATTCGTAGTGTGTTCATCTTCATCTCTGGATTTCTAATTCAAACAAGGTATGGCTATACAAAATAATGTAACTTTTCCTACATCACTTTTAAATGATCACAAAATAGAATTAAAATTTAATGAGAGGAGATTACGAAATATTGAGGCCTGTAAATTAAGTGTTGATTGGCTTACTTGAGTTTCTGTAGTTTGAGCACTCTTTGCCATTGAGTGGTTTAAAGTAAGAGTATAAGTAACTTGTCTCATCTTCAAATCAAATTCAGGACACAACTGCCACGGACTCTCCATTATATCTGAATACATAAATGTAAAAATATTAATATAAAATATAAATATAATAGAGAATAAAAATTAATTAGCAGATATCTTTTTTTAATATTAATTGTAATGTTTCCAATTGTGATGTACTGATGCTACTGTCTATCTATCTACTAACTACTCACACCTCTTATATATTATTAAACTCCTCACAAACTGTCTCAAAAACTCCTCTCTCTGTCATGTCAGACACATAACTCTCCCACATTCTTGTGGATAAACTTATACAGAAACAGCACCATCTATTAGCTTAACACATGACTATCATTTAATTTAACATTTATTGATGTCAAATCAAATTTCAAGTTTTAAATATTCAAGCAGAAATGATTAACCATTAACGGTCGCATAATTTTGAAGAAAACGATCATAAAAGTGTCTATTTTTTTTATTCAAGAAAATCATATAAAATTAAGTGTATGTGCAATATATGTGATGACTTTTAAATTTTGAGTAAATTTTTACTTTGAAGTGAAAAAAATTAATTTTTTAAGAAAAGCAAACATTTAGGGTTCTTATGACTGAATGTTGGTTTTCCAGCAAAGAGAAAAAATGAAAAAACATTGTTTTAAACAGTAAAAGTGAATTTTATTACACTTATGCATAATGCAAATATGTGAGATAAATTTCAAAGCATGAGATGTAAAGGTCAACATCACAGGTAACAGTACAGATCCATCATCATCATTCTCAGATTCACTAACGGAACTTTCAAAACAATCAGTTATTTTAGAATCACTCTCAGATCTATTTATATTTAAAGTAGAGAGAAACCCATTCACTTTAACTAACTCCATAATGTATACATTATTAAAAAATACATACATTATATCACAGAACGAAACCAATGTGTATTCACGAAGAGTGGAACTAAATAATTGAGCTAAAGTTACAAATACATATCCCCAAAATATATGTTTGATTGTACTAACATCTAGTTTAAAATAAAACAACTATCTCTAAACACGCTACTAATAATCTGGTACTTCCAATTGGTGAGAAATAAACATGATGCAGGATAAAAGAAATACGTATTTTTAATCTTTTTAGCGCATTACTTTTGCACACTCCAGCCCGGAAATACTATGGGCATAAGAAATAGAAGGGGAAATTTCAAACCGTGATTTTGATGGGAGCGAGAAGGAAGGGGTTGAAGATCATTAGTAGCATTAACCCATTAGTAACATAAAACTACATGTACGTACAATGTAAGTATTTATTTTTAAATTTTGGGTAAATTTTTAGCTTGAAATAAAAATAATTAGTTTTTTAAGAAAAGCTAATATTTAGGGTTATTATACAAAGTTAGTTTTGCAGCAAAGTGAAAAATTTAAAAAACATGTGTTTTAAACATTAAAGGAGAATTTTATTACACTTATGCATGATGTAAATACACATTAGTAATTTTTCATGTGAGACAAATTTCAAAACATGGGATGCAAAGGCCAGCATCACACAGAACAGTACAGATCCATCATCACTGCTCTTAGATTCTCACTAACTAAATTTTCAAAACTATCAGTTATTTCAGAATCCCTCTCAGATCCATTTATACTTAAAGTAGAATCCGATTCACTCTTCCTGACTAACTCCACAATGTATACAATATTAAAAAATATATATATTTCATCACAGAACACAGCCCAGTGCATTCACAAAAACCAGAACTAAGTAACTAAGCTAAGTTATAAAAACATATCGCTAATATATCTGTTTGATTGTGCTATAACATCTAGTTTAAAATAAAATAAAATAGCTAGCCCTAAACATGTTACTAATAATCTGGTACTGCCATCCGGTGAGAAATAAATATGATTCCATGTATAAGAAATAGATAGTTTTAATCTTTTTAGCGTGCTACTTTTGAACACTCCAGCATGGAAATATCACAAGCACAAGAAATAGAGAGGGAATTTTCACCCCGTGATTTTGATGAGAGCAAGAAGGAAGGGGTTGAAAAAACAGTCCTGTTATAGATACCTAAGCAATAGAAATTTAAGTTTCAAACAGCCATGAAAACACTGGTAATTCATAGAAGAGTTCCACCTTTAAAATTGTTATCGTGACATTCAAACAGCTTTAAATGAAGAATCAATATTATCACAGATAACAAATAACTACATATTAATAAGTATATTGCACAAACCATAAATTAATAGATGAATAAAATTGTTAAGTTTACTCTACAAATTCTACCTATAAAACATAAGAAACTAGAAAATGCTACAATACATAAATGCACAGCATAAAATGTTAGAAGCATAATTAAGTCCCTTTCAACTGAATTCTGTTAAAATACTTAACCAGAACTTATTTACTGGAAAACTCAAATCTTAAACTTATGTCTTTTTATACCTTGGCAAGTTCATCAAAGTTCAACAATGAAAAATAATTTCAATTGAGAATGATTTATGAATGCAATGTTTTACTTTCTTCAAAATAACATTTGAAGTAAAATATCTTTGAAAACATTCCCAGATACTTCAAATGACAAATTACAATTTTCAAAATTAAATAAGCAAAAAATAAATAAAGAAATAAAATAATAATAAATAAAATTATACAAGCATTTATAGCTGCAAATGTTTGAGAAGATTTCTATTTCACTTGATTCCCTAAAGAAAATTTATATATATATATAGGCCAATTCTCTACAAACAAGAGATAACATGCAAACAATAACATTCGACAAACACATAGACAGCAGGAAAATCACACAATGAAGGACAAAAGAGTAATCGAGATTATAAATATAAAATGGATGCTGCAGTGTTATGAACATTACTGACTTAGGACAGCTATTATATAAAAAATAATTTATATAAAAGTGGGGTTGAACATGTTTTTTGGCCAGCCAACCTTCCCCCTTTCTTTGTAAATAACACTGAGCAAAAATCAATAGGAAATAATGGATAGGAATATATATATATATAGGCTAATTCTCTACAAACAAGAGATAACATCCAAACAATAACATTCGAAAAACACATAGAAAGTAGGAAAATCACACAATGAAGGACATATGAGTAATCGAGATTATGAATATAAAATGGATGCTGCAGTGTTATAAACATTACTGACAGGACAGCTATTATATAAAATAATTTATGTAAAAGTGGGGTTGAACATGTTTTTTGGCCAGCCAACTTTCCCCCTTTTTTTGTAAATAACACTGAGCAAAAACCAATAGGAAATAATGGATAGGAATATCTAAATCCATTACAAGATAGAGGTAACTTACCTAAAAATTGCACTTACAAATGCAAAGCCCGCGCTAAATCTGAGTGCAAACATTAAGTTATTGCCAGATTCTATACCCTAATACAGATTTAAATCAAGAGAATGGCTGAAATGTAGCACTTAACAAAAGTATAAATAGAATGGAAATAAAAATTAATAAGAGTTGCATATTATAGCATAACTATAATAACACTAGAGTAAATATGAATAAAATAATAGTAAGTAATTTTATCTAATATTAGATTATGGAGATAACTATAACTATGAAATATTTAAGTTTATAGTAATAAACTATTATCAATCTCAGAATTTTAATAATTAGTGCCATTTTTCACCGCCAGGGGCCAAGTTCAACTTCTTTTTTTCCCCCCGACGTTTTTAAAACGCGATCTAATTTTTTTCATGAGACTCAGAAAAAAAATAATTACAGATTCAGAAAGATCATTTATTTTGCCACGAAACGGTATAATTTATTTTACAAAATAATAATATTTTCAATTTTTTTTAAAATGAGTCAAAATTGATATGTTTTTATGAGTATGATTTCTAAATCATTCCGCTTGCATTTTCTTTTGCGCTTATGAAAAAAATATTTTACACTAAAAAAGTTCATGCTTTTCTCTTTTAGAATAAGTCATTTAAAAAATTTAATGTCAAAAACTGGTTGTTTTTTTTAACGATTTTTCAAAAAGTACTCAAAATTTTATTTAAATACTTAATAACTTCTTTATTTATAAAAATAGTCTCACGAAACTTTTTTTCCGTGTGTAGAATGATATTATATGTAATCTGTACAAAGATTGATAAAATATCTTAAAAATTACGGTTTAAAAAAAAAGGTGTTCTTCGTTTTTTCCCCTTTTTGCGAGAAATATGAAAGCATTATTTTTTTAAAGTCTTTTGTTTAATAATTACTGTTGTTTGAAATCGATACATGAAGTTTGAATCCATTAACTTAAAAATGAAGCCTGAAATTTTTTTTTTAACTTTAACAAATAATGCAATGCGAAACTGAAAAAATCTTCCTTTATTTTAAAGGTATTTTCACTGCTTTTCCCGGAAAGAATCTACAGCGCGGTTGTTAAAACCGCTGCTTTATAAAACGGTAGTTCCCAGGTTCGATACTGAAGAGGAAGAGATATTCAATTTCGCATTGCGCTATTTGTTAAAGTTTAAAATTCTTTTAGTGGAATGAAAAAGGTTAAAATTAAAATAAAATATCAAAATGTTTTTATCAGATCGGTTTTTTTAATGCTTTTTTCAGTACATGTATATATATAGGCTTTCCCCCATATTGTTTTTTTTCTAACTTATATATATTTATATGTTTAATCAAACATTCAGAAAAAAGCAATTGTTTCAATAGCTATCTGTAAATTTTTCTTTTATTTATTACTTATAGAAATTTGATTCTATTAAATATATATATGTTTTTTTAAAAAGATTATTTCAATTATTTCATTACTAAATGAATTCTTTGTTAATTAAAAAGTACATCGTCTATTATTTTGGATCAAAATACATTTTAGAGACATTTTTAAGCTAACTATATGTAATGATTGATTGATTCATGAAAATCTGAAATCTATTTTATTATTTTAGATTCTTAGAAACTAACTATTATTAAAAAGTGATGAACATTTTTTGTTTTATTCTTAGCATCAGAATCGTTTTCTTTCTATTGCTTCACATTAATAATTTTTTAATTCTAATGCAATATTTTTTTTTATAAGTCATACATCGAAATTTGAAGCTATATCTTATCTGTGAGAAGGAGGGGAAGATAGAACAATAATTTTACACTAAAAAAAACCGTGTTCGGGCTATAGAGGGGGGAAAGAAACCTGTCTTAAACTAAAAATAAGTGGAATGGAACAATTTTCGAAAAAGGGAACTTTTTTGACATAATTTTAGAAATCACTCACATTGTGTGCCTACAAACACACACACAGAAATGCTGGTGTCATGAGGAAAAGAGAAATCCCGAGCAACGCCGGGCTAAGCGATGGAGGGTGGGAACTAATTTTGAAGAAGAGTATTAGAAGTGCTGATTTTGTGAAGGAAAGGAAAAATTTATAAAAGTAGAGATAGCCTGTGCAATGCCAGGTCATGCAGCTAGTATATATATATATCTAACAATAGTTTATTGCAGCTACTTTGTTTTTGGAATAACATGCATTAATCATTTAATTTATCAAAAATTTTAGACAAATAAATAACAAAATCTTAATTTATTGTGGAAAAATGAATCTGAATTTCTGATGCATTAAAACCATAACAATACTTCAGTTCTAATAATTTGCATGAAATGTCATTCCTTAGAGCCAGCATACATCTGTATGAAATAACAAGATTTTGTATTTGGAAATCATATATTTACAAAAGTTCATTTAAGTCTGTTAATTTTACAGAAATTTTTACAACTCCTCAATTTAATAATTATGAAATCCTAAATAGGATTTCAACCACATTTTAAGAAGTTTTACATAAGAGTTTAATATCAGTGAGAGATGTACTTGAAAAACTGAAGTTACAGATGACAATGA
This sequence comes from Trichonephila inaurata madagascariensis, assembly GCA_019973955.1. Taxonomy (NCBI): domain Eukaryota; kingdom Metazoa; phylum Arthropoda; class Arachnida; order Araneae; family Nephilidae; genus Trichonephila; species Trichonephila inaurata. The sequence goes on from BMAV01015187.1 coordinate 51,248, forward strand.
GAATTTGAAAGTATATTTGATATTAATAAATATACACACAAAGAAAACAAACACCATTATTAATGGGATGAAACTCCTGTTAAGTGTTTTCATTTACCTTTGTAGAGTTATAAAAATGTTAAATTCATTTGATATATTCTTGACACAAATCATTAAATATGATATATGAATAACACAAATGCTGGCTAACTGAACTACAATAACAAATTATTAGTCTTACAAATTATAAAATTGTCGAAAATATTTTTTAAACTATATAATAAGGAAATAAATTCCTGAAATATCTTTAAGATAACATTTACCACACATATTGAAAATTTCTAAAACATTTTTTAGTCAATTGCATAATGCTGAGTAAATTATAAGAAATGCTATTTTGCACTAAGTATAAAGTATCATAATAGCAATTAATACATAAGTATAATTACCATATGTTTTTCTAGATTCCAACAAGTCATTGTAAAATTTAGAACCAGTAAATATGAGGGAGAACACTTGATCCACAGGTAAAGGAAATACTGTATTAAGCACTTCTTTGCCCTCATGGCTGCTACAGGGGCACTTAAATTCCACATCTGAAATAATCTAAGTTATTATTTAAGAATGCTAATAATTTAGGTAAAGCAATGCTGCTTGTGTATTTAATAAATCTTAAATACACATGCTTTGGAATTATTTATAGCATCAATAACATAAAATACAAATCTTAAGACAAGCCCTTTGATGTAAAATCTCATAATTAAAAAAAACAATCTTGAGGTATTACTAAAGCACTTCGATTTTTAACTTGGAGAAATAATCAATACATAAATGTGTTCTTAAAAGATGTTTTACAATTACCGATCAAACTATTCTTGAAGAAGTAAAATTTAAAAAAGTGCTTCTAAATCAGATTTGGAATATGAATACAATAAAAATAACAAGTATATTATAAGCAAATGATTTTTTAAATAAACCTTTGTCATCCAAAGCAAGTTAAATTGTAACTTAATAATAATAATAACAATAAATGAAATTAATAAAAAAAATTCCTTACAGCTGAGTCAGCTCTTTTTAAGAGAAATTTTACACTAGCAATTAACATTAGTTCACAATTAAAATTATAAACAACCTTCAATATTATCAGCACTCTCTGTTGTATCACTCATATCTGTAGGATTTTCAGAAAATTTCGGATTGAGAGCACATTTTGAATCATTTTGCTGAGAAATTTCTTCTTCTATTTCTTTAAATGCTGGAGGATCAGAATTTCCATCCATTCCATTGGCTGATTCCTAGAAAATAAATAATGGAGAGGGAAATCAAAATTTATGTTTACAATATTTGCTGATTGTGTTCTTAAAGGTTTTCATTAATATCATTCTAAAACAGTCATGTCAAACTCATATGATATTGCGGGCAACATGATCTATTTTATATTAAGTCGGGGGCCACGTGCTCTCAATGTTCAAAAAATTAATAAAACACGATATGTAAAATGATTATGTTATGAATTTATTAGACTCAATAGCAAGGTTTTTTTTTTATAGTTTTATAAGAAATTAATATTTAATAATTTAAGGTTACCAAAACTAAAATACTTCAAACTTTGCATTTTTTTTTTATTTTGGTCTTAAAAAATAAAAGATACCTCACTAATTCTGTTGCTGTATTATTCATTTTTTTTATAATTCTACAAAAAGAAAGCTGGAAAATTGAATTTTAATATGATAAGCGAAATACTACTACTCCTTTTTAAAGAGACAAAATTTTGAACACTGCACTCTCTCTTTTTGTTTTTAAAGTTAATTTTAAACAGTTATGCAAGACAATTTAAAAACAAGATTTATTTTTATAATTTTAACAAGACATTTCAGCTACATATTTACTTAATAAATTAATCTAAATAATGCTATAATATCATATAAGGATAGTGCTCAAAGTGAAGTATAAAAGTAGTAAAAAATTAATGTATAAAATATTAGTGTTTTATATGGAAGATACTGTGAATCGTTGATGACACATGTGTTTGTGAAGCTTACAAAGAAATCTAAACAGCAAAATGATTTAAAACTAAAAGAAAAACAAAGCTAATAAAATAAGGCAGATTAATCTATTGACTTTAAATACTTATTTTTAAAATATTTTCTTAAAATCACGATGAAAAATATTATGATTTATTTTTAATTTTCTTAAAATGAGTTTTTTTTTTGTGTGTATGTGTGGGGATTCTGATACATTTTCTGAAAATCTACTTTACCTATAGGACTCATATATCTTACATGTTACAAAATTTAATTATTTTCAATACAATGAACACTTTTTTTAAAAATAAACATTTAAAACTTTTAGATATTGCACATTATCTTCCTAAAAAATTAAATAATATTTAAATCATAAAATTAAATTTTTTTATTTTATTTATATTTAGTGTATAAATTAATTGATAAACTGAGCTAATTAACACTTCCGAATGATTTGAAATTGAATGTGAATTACTACAGAGTAAAATTAATTCTTCCTCTTCATTCACAATTAATTCATATACAAATGTATCCATTATCACAAATATATGTTAACAAGCACTACAAAGTTTAAAAGTTATATATATATATATATATATATATATATATATTCCAGCAAACTTTATGCAAGTTGTATCTAAAGTTAAGTACATGACTGAAAAATATGATAGCTATTAATTGCTCACACATAATTATTTATATTTATAAATGTGATTTTTTTACATACACAGGCACATAAGTGTACAGTCATTATGGCTTAAAATAAATTTATTTTTACCTACCAAGAAAGTCCCGATCCTAATATTACTTTTTAGACGATGTTTGGCACCTTTTATCATACAGAAAATAATCAAAGTTTGGTTGAATATACTGAGCTGATGCAATCTTTAAAATTGATGATAAATGTTTATCGGTTAATCTTGACCTTCAAAAATTTTTGTTGTTTTTCATTAAAGAGAATAATTGCTCGCATAAATAAGTACTTCCGAAAATAGCCATTATACGCATAACAAAGGATAACATCTTAGGAAATTGATCTATTGATAAATATGTGTAAAAATCTGGAATTTCAACTTCTATACATTTTTGCTTCAGCAAAGAATCATATTGGGTCTCAATCCCATTTGTAAATTTTCATCAACAAGTTCAATGTTGATAGATAGGGGTGATGTAAAAATCAGAAAATCTTCGATCGAATTCTATTTCTAACAATTTAATTTGGTGAGCATATTCTGTAAATTTTAATTTAAGGTATTTAATGATTAGATATTGGCAGCTTTCAAAGTGAGACAGATTTTCTTTTTCTATTTGTTTTCGCCAAAGAAATACTTTTTGTTTAAAAGCGTTAATGTTACCAAATAGTGTTGTAACAAGATTATTTTTGCCTTGAAACTTAAGGTTAAGTCAATGAAGGTGACTTGTGATATCAAATGAGATGGCCAGGTCCTTTAGCCATTGTCCATCTTTTAATTCTGCACATTCATATTTTTTTGTTTCTAAGAAAATTATGATTTCGTCCAGCAGTTTGAAAAATCATTTTAATACTTTATGACTCGAAAACCATCAAACTTCTGTATGGTATGGTAGATTGGTGAATTCACTTTCTATGTTTTCCAGAACTGACGATGATTAAGTCTTGTGCTCTAATATAGTTTACAATTTTTGTGACAATCTTTAAAACATGTCTGATATTTAAAACTTTGGAGCACAGTACTTGTTGATGAAAAATGTAATGAGAAAATGGTCAAAATTATTGTTTCTGTGTTGTTTGCATGTTTCTCTTAATCTTACAACAACTCCTCTGGTAATACCGGTCATGGTAAGTGTGCCATCAGTTGCAAAACAAACCAACTTATCCAATGGTAAGTTATACTTTTTTACAACTTCTATAAGTGCATCAAAAATATCAGCTCAAGAGGTAGTATTATGCATAGGAATGACCTCCAAAAGTTCTTCATTTATTTTTAAATTAACATCGCATTCGTGAATAAAAATGGCCAGCTGAGAGATATTTCTAATATCTGTACTTTCATCAATTGCAATTGAGTAGGCTTGAAATGTTGATATTGTTGAATGATGCTGATCTTTCAAATTCTCAGCTATTTTATCAATGCTAGCTACAGTATTTCTACTTAATCTAACACTTTTAAATTTTTTTATTTGTGCTGGACATTATGCTTCCACTGCTTTGATTAAGCATTCACTAATAAAATCACCTTCAGTAAATGGTTTCAATCTGCTTGCTATTAAATGGAATAACATGCAACTCACTTTTACAATAGCTCTATAGTCTTCAGAAAATTTAGTTAATACATTTTGTTGTTTTTGAAGAGTTGATTTCAAAACTGCCAATTTTTCTTCACGAAATTTTGAAACGTACTGGTCATAATTTGTTTTATGATTTGTGTCATAGTGCCTTTTAAGATTATACTCCTTAGAAACGGAAATAGAGTTTTTGCAAATCAGGCATAATATTTTACTCTTGTTTTGGACACAAAAATATTGCAGCTCCCCTTTTTCTTGAAAAATGTGACATTCATCTTCAATTGATCTTTTTTTATTATTAAATAAATGTTTAGATTAAATCCACTTTCATCTGCAAACGATTGAGCAAACTCTGCCCTTTATCTTGTATTTTGTCTTGTGACTGCATCTGACAAAGCTCTTAGCTTCTCGCTGATTGGATAGTCTAAAGAGAGAGACGGAGAAAGAGAAATCCAAGTTGCACACACGATAAAATATGATGCTGTTAAGTCATAAAGATATTAACACTGTCCTAATACTCTCCCATTCCAGAGGGAGCTTTAATGGACAGTTCCTCTGCCCACAGGAAGTGCGATGTCACTGACCAAAAGGAGACTGGGGTTATGAGAATGGTCCAGAAGAGGGAAAATGACTCATAACGTGGTGTTAATCTCATGAAATTTTAGTGCAACCACATTACATTTTGTGAAAAATGAAGTTTATTCAGTCCACTAAGAAGTTGCTCTCTATTTCTTTTAAAACAAGAATAAGTAACAAGTAAATATGTTGTAAATTTTAAAAAGTTCACCTCAAATAATTTTTAAAATGAAAAAAAAACTTTAAAAGCTTGATATTTAAATGTTTTTCAAAAAGTTATGGCGGGCCACGTGTTTGACATGCCTGTACTAAAAGCTACATGAGGATGTAATTTCAATATAACTAACTTAAAATACATAAAGAATCAATAAAAATAAAAGTGTTGAAAGAAATTTAAAGTGGCTTTTTTTAACTTTTCTTTTAGTCCTTGACAATAAGCATTTTAATACAGAAACTAATATGAGTGGTAACTTAATGCATTAAAATATCCAGTAGGTACCTTAAGTTTGTCCAAGTTTTAAAAATACTATCAAGTTAAAAAATCTGATAAATATAACTGAGAAGTAATTTTTGGACTGCAAATTTAAGCTAGTAGTTCTTTTCCTTATTTTTAAAACAAGGTAAGCACTTTTTAATGTGTTAAAAAATACCTTAATAAATCTTATTTTTCTTATTTCTGAATTAGAAGCGAATAGGAATACAGAATTAACAATTTTATTTTTAAAAAAACACAATGGAAAAATGTTTGCAACAGATTACAGTAAAAACTCTAATCTTCACAACAAAATGAAAAATTAATGACATCATCATACTAAAAAATAACAAATTTTTGATAACTTACTGAATTTTCATCTGCTGCTGCTAATTCACTTGCACTTTCTTGAAGATTAATTGAATCTCCTTTTTCATATGATTTTTTAATGTACTTTACAATATGTTGGTCGGAATGCTTAATACTTTTCATGTCTTCATCTGCTATTGGAGGTGCTACGTAATCATCATCATCGCTGGTTAATCCTAATTCTTCACCATAGCTAAAATGCACCCACTGCCATAGCTCTTGAGAAGACATAGGCTAAACATAAATATATATGTATAATTCTGTTCATATTGAATAAGCATGAGAATTTTATTTTAATTAAAATCAATTCATGAATATAAGCAAAAATATTTTAAAAATCTAATAGCCTTTTGAAACAAAAACATAATTTTCAATTTAAAAGAAAACATTAACAGGGCAAATAAAATATAGCTCAAGAGTCATTTGAAGGGATTGTATGTTTTAAGTGTGACAGAGTTCCTTGTGTAAGAGAAAAAAAAAGTGGTGGTTGTCACTCCCAGTACTATATTTAACACATCTGAAACAATGCCAATTCTTCCCATTTTCAATCATACAGAGAAAAAAGAAACAGGTTAACATCAAAACAATGTACATACAACATAAAGCCCTCTTTTCTCTTTCCATTTTTACTGAAGACAGATAAAAAACAGAATAATAATTTCAAATGGATTGCAAATAAACATATTATAACTAATTGCATATATCTAGGTTTCCAAAATAAATCTAGACTATTTTACCCAAAACATTTCCAAAACTTTTAAAAATGATATAAATTATAATAAACAAGAAAAAGAAACAAAACAATCTATAATAAAATTTCAAACATTTGATTATCCCCAGAAGAAAAAAATTATAATGCAAAACTTGATTTTTCAGATTTTAATTTAATTGTAGTAAAATTTTATTACTCTAGTTATTGGTCCTAAGTAATCCATACTGTGTGATCAGAACTAACTGCATTCACTTAGTTTCATTACAATCATATTTTGAAAAAGAAAACATGTTTGATAAGGTAATCATTGAGAGATAAGCACAGTTCAGAATTCAGAGCTTTTGCTTAAACTCTGAGCAATCAGGTCTATTGGTCTTGACCAAAATATTCTGAATTTATTTGCTTTTACACAGAATAATCAAGTAATACATATAAATAATAAGCTCTGAAGTCATTATATTATTTTGTTCTAATACATTATACATACAGTAATTAGAATAACGGTTATAACTATAAAACTTGTTTCTAAAATTTTAAACAAATAACAAATATTTAACATGTGGATACAATAGATCTGTGCAATTATGTTTGATATTCAATTTGGAAGGGAAGGGGGTTGAATGTTGAGAAAATTTATAAAATAAAAATTAATGCAGTAAAAGTAGAAAATAAATATTGGATGAAATAGTCTCATATAAAAATTTACTTTGTTTAATAACCCCACTGAACAATAATAATTAAAAATACATAACTTGATTTATTATGAAACTAACCTGTTCTATTAAAACATTCTGCCAAATCCGGAAAAGCATGAGAAACGTTTTATCTCTAGCACCAAAAGAAGTAAAAAAGTGTTTTTCTGATTCTGTTGATATTTGAATAGCATTAGGAATAACACGAGCAGTTTTTTCTTTGGTCATGCTTGTGACATCACGGCAACGAATTAAAAGCTATAAGTACATTTATATGCATTATTAAAAATTCAAAAGTTATTAAAACAAAAAGAAAAAATACAAAAAATTAAAACTGAAAAAATGCAGTACAAAAAATGTTCTAGTTACTTCCTAGTTATTTGTTAATCAAGCAAATATAATAATACTACATTTGAATTTTTAGACTGTTGCTAATTCACATTAATGTAGCATCAAAAGCAAATTAAAAAAAATATGGGAGATGATAAAAGGCCCATAAACAAAGCAGAAAATATACTTTAGTCTCAGTTACATTTATACATCTTACATTAAAAATTGTACAGCTTATTTTTTCACCTTTAGTCCTTCAGTTTTCTCGTTATAAAAAACTTTTAATCCTTCAATTTCTCTTAAGAAACTTTGAATTAAAACATCTAATAAGTGACATGATAGATCACAGAAGCAAAAGTAGTTTTCATCTAAGAAGATCAACATTGCAAAAATTCTACATGAATAGAAACAGATCAAACAGTAGACTAAAAGAAAATTAGCTGTAACAAATGTCAAAATGAGCAAAAAAATGTAATCAACAGACTTTTTTTTATCTATGAGTAACTGATAAGATAAAAAAAGTAAAAATAAAGTTGGAGGGATTCTCAGGTTCCCTAAATTAATGATAATATGAAAATAAAATTGCCAGAGTGATAAGACAAAGGCAATAATAGGGCACTTGAATCAAAACATTTTCATTATTGCTTGATATTTCAACAAGTTGATCTCTTTTTGCATTGACATCATTACTCCAAAATTTCATTCTTAGCTGGTCATTGATTAATAAACAAAACATAGTTGATTTAACTGAACAAAAAACGATCATAAATAGGTACTTTGTTTAGATTTTTCAGCATTTTGATGTTGTCCAATAACAGCATAAATTAAGTTCTTTTATTTCTTGAAAAGAAAGGTGAAAAAAATAGCATATTATTTTATAAAGAGATTTATTTTTCCAGTAAATTATTATTAAATTATTTAGAACAAATGCAAATTTCAGTGATTACTTTAAAAATAACTGAGATAATACAAGAGAATCACAGAATATTTGAATTAAAATTTTTAAAAATTCTTAATGTATCAAATTTTAACAATTTTTTTAAAAAATTATCTATAAAAAAAATAACACAAAAGCATATTGTTAATGAAACAATCAAAACTGTTTATATTATTATAACCACAAAGTCCTTACTAAACGCAACTAAAAATATACCTCTAGGTAAAGGATTTAAATATTAATTCTTATTTTTTCTAAAAGAAATGGAATAATACATAAATCTCCTAAAAGATAAAAACCATAAATATTAAAATAAATGAAATACAAGAATTAAATACTTACAAAAGTTTCCCAACGAAATATATTTGCATAAAAACAAATATAATTTTGAGATACATATAGTCTTCCATGCACAAGGATATCTTTTTGTAAAGCACATGAATAATCTATGGGAGAAATTACAATTTTAATTTCAAATTGATTTTATTAAAAACAAATATTGAACTGTTAACTCTTTCTTTATAACAATTTTATAAATTCAACAGTGAAACACTTTAAAAATTAAGGAAAATTAGTATGCTGTCAGATCCTTTTTTTTATGCAACGTATACATTCAAACATTATAACTAACTATATATACACACCTATACACTACAACATAAAAACCAAAGATATATATGCAGTAATAAAAAGCTGCTCAACAAATTGCCAAAAGAAATGTCTGAAGTGGGAATGATTAAAAAATCCTGCATTATTCAGTTAGTCAAATGCAACTTTTAGCACCAGGTGCACACTTACGGTGACAACATTTAAAATATGAACAAATAAGAAGTATTTACTCAGTTAATTGCTACTAATTTGACTATATCATAATTGAAATCCACAAATAGAATAGTGGGAAATATTTGCAGTTGGAAACAATATTTGGAAGTTTATCAGTTGTATCCAGCTATTGAAATAATACCAAAAATTCCTTTACAAATTTAAAATAATAGGAATACTAATAGAGAAAAAATATATTTGTTTTTAACTTTATAATTTGATATTATAAAAAGGTAACAAACACTGAAATATAGTTTTTGAAAATCATGCCCATTACTGCTATATAATAATAATTTGCACTATTTGTGAAATCCTAACAAATAATTTTCATCAACAGATGAAATTAATGCACATGGTAAAAAAATGGATATTCAGTAAGCTTTATTCTTTATTTTATACCCTTTTCTCTTTGTTATCTTAAGTTTTGTGATAATTTTATTACATGTGATAAAATTTTAAGTCATAAGCTAGAACCATGCTGGTCCCTTAAATTTGCATTAAAAAAAAGAATT
>BMAV01015187.1:61337-72782 GCA_019973955.1 Trichonephila inaurata madagascariensis
TAATCTAAACCTCAGAATTAAATGACTTATTTTACAGGAAAGCTTTATAAGAATAACTCTTATACAATTCTCCTTTTTAATGACTTTTTTTAGTTAATATAGCATACATTAATTGAGTACCCCAAAATCTGGCGTATAATGTGCACCTATACTTTCAAGCTGCAATTTTTAATTTTTAGGTATATTTGCCGTATAACATGTACCCCCTTTTATGAAGAAACCTGAAATGTACATGTGCAATGCTCTTATGTTTTGGTATTATTCCAAGCTTTAGAAAAAAATAGTATACTTTTAGAACTACCAACCCTCTAAGTTAAAAAAGAATGTGTGTGTGTCATTTCTTTTAAATAATCAATATTTCGTTTTATGTAGAAGTCTAATTTTTTTTCTATATGCTCATCCTTTTATTTTTATTTTTAAAGCTCTCAGTTTTATAGCTGGTGTGTAACGCACAACCATGAATTTTGATCTTATATTTTTGTGTTAAAAGTGTGCATTATACCTGGATTTTACGGTACTTTTCCTTTAAATTGCCAATTTAAACTACATTTATTGACTACCAAAAACCTGATAAAATATCACTTTTTTTCAATAACAGTAACTTTAAGTTAGAAGCAGTTAACATTTAATCCTCAAAATATATTTTTTCAATTGATACTGAAAAATATTTTAAATTTAAAAGGAGGCTTAAAATTGAAATATTTTACATTATCGGGGAGTGCAAAGGTTCAACCCATTTTTGGATGAGTAAATTTGCAATGGAATCAATGACATGAGACGTTTTAATGACCAAAATTGTCAGCCAATCAAACGTGTGGATGCTTAACATATAAATGCATTTGTGTCTCACACAAAAAATTCCAGAAGAAAAAATTCTAAAAAAATTCCAGAGAGTGTAACATGGAAAGGGAGAAAAAGCATGCGAGACATTGTTTGTTATACGAGTTTGATAAAAAGAGTAAGGCAGCAGAATGTCAAACTGTTTGTCATGTTTATGGAAAGGATGCAATACACAAAACCATATGTCGTCGATGGTTTCGTAAATTTAAGGGAAGAGACAGAAGCTGCCAAGATCAGGCAAGGAGTGGACAGCTATCACATATTGGAGAAGACAATATTGACCAAATTATAAGGAAGAACCTGAACCCAACCATGCAAGAATTAACAGAGACCTTCAATGTACCCCAGACAATGGTTGAGAGACAGTTAAGCAACATGATGACTGAATCAACACATGCATTTCCTTTCTTTCCCAGTTAAAAAATGACCTATTTTTGACACAAAATGGATGAGACACAGGAGATGAGAATTGGGTTATGCACCATAAAGTAAAGCATCATAGGACTGTGTGTTGCCCTTCTGATCCACCTGCATTGACTCCAAAAACTGAACTTCATCCCAAAAAGGTGTTATTGAGTGTGTGGAGGGATTTGAAGGGAATAGTTCACTGGGAGGTCATGCCCCTCAACCAAACCATCAATTCTGCTTTCTACTGTCTACAATTAGACAGGCTGCATTCAAATTTGGTAGCAAAGCAGCCAAGTCTCATCAATCATCACAGTGTTATCCTTCATCACAATAACACCAGGCCACATGCTGCAGTCATCACTCCTCAAAAGTTAATGAGCTTTGGTTAGGAGGTTTTACTCCACCCTCCCTATTCTGATTTGGCCCCAACTGACAATCACCTATTTTGTGCATTGAACAATTCCTTCAGTCTAAAAATCTTTGATGATCTGGATGCTGTGAAAACTGCCATTTAAGACTTTTTTTACTCGAAACCACTGAAATTTTACCACTGTGAAATTCATCTCTTACCAGAAAGATGGCAAGAGGTCATAGATAGCAAGGGGGATTATGCAGATTCTTTGGTAATATTCATTTTGCATTTATTTGCTCTTCTTTATGGGTAATAAAAATTGGTAGAACTTTTGCACTCACTCAATAGATATTAAATAAATAAAATATAAGCATAAAATATGGGAAAAGTGCCTTTTCAACAGCAAAAGCAAAATTCAAATCAAGTTTAAAGGGGATACTGTTGAAATTTTATGGTGAAAGACACAGTTTACTTCTCATTCAAAACATTTTTCTTATCATCCATTACTCGTAGAATAACAGGACTTATTTGATACATCTGTTAAGTACAGCAACTTATACTTTTAGAACACATAATATTATAAGCATGGATCAAAATTTGAAGTTAAAAAAGTGTCTTTTTTCCCTTAAGAATAGAATATATATATATATGACAAAATACTATTCATAATTATAGTTGAGTTCAACAAAAAGTAACACTTTGTGGCAGCACATTATATTGAATGACATTTTTAAAAAGCACTCATACTTTTTAAAAATCTGCATTTATACGTTAAGGAAAAGTGGACTAAGAACACAAGGTGGACTAAGTGGTACATTAAGGAACATGCACACACAAGAATTTCTTTTAAAAAATTAACTTTAAAAAATAGATTTTTTACAATAGGTTACTGATTTATGCTTAAAATCATTTTAGAATGAAAAAATTACATTAATTTGATTGTATATCAAACTAACTTTAAATGAGCTAGCTAACATGTATTTTGAACTGTGATTTCCTAAAATCCAATTTCTTTAAAGAGTCAATTCTGGTTGGAGAAACTGCTCCCAATATTAATTAATCTTTATGTTTTGACCTTCAATCAAGCTGTTAGAAAAACACCTTTTTAGAGAATTTTTTTCAACAAAAAAGTATAAAGAAATCAAATTTTGTTTACAAATTTAAAATTAGAAAGCTATTAAAAACCTATAATGCAATGGAGGGTCAAAGAATCTACTATACGATATACATTATGATGGTGTAAAAATAATTATGAACAGATAACTAACTCATTGTTGAGTTATTATTGTTTGGACACACTTCCATATTGCAAAAAACATGATTCTTCAGAAATTGAATTGAAAATTTTAGAAAGAAACATGTTTTTACAAAAATATGCTAAAAAAATTGGCAAAATAAATATTATATGTGGTATTAAAAACTTCCAGAAAAAGTCTTCCCTTTTCAATATTTTTGTTCTTTTCTTTATTTTTAATACCTCATAATTTTCTTAGTTTCTGGATTGGTATCAATTGCTGAATATTTTCAGAAACATCCAGAATGATGTCTATTTATCTCATTAATTCAGATTTATAGCCACTATTAAAAAGCTATGCAGCATCATGTATTGAAAGTTTTCACATATCGACAACTAAAAATTTTGACTTTACATTTCTCTTCCACATCAGTGAATGAAGGTATTCATTATTGTTTTGTGTCTGAAAATAACATTAAGGAAACTGTCACAGCTTCAGTGAAAGTTTTCCTTAATGTTTGTAAGCACTTTGTTTCCTCCATCTGCCCCACTTTGTGTGTGATAAGAATTCCAACTTTTATTGTCTTTTGGCCACTTGTTACAGAGTGAATGATCTCATGCACTCAAGAATGATAGAAGTAAGCTAAACTGTATTCAACCTTGCAGAATAGGTTTTGTATTGTTCTGCAGAGCCAATCCAATTAGATTTGTATAATTTTTTTTGGAAAGAGGGGGGGGGGCGCATTTTTATCACTTTTCCTTTGGTTCTAAATCCTTTAACAATTTTCTTTAATTTACTCAGAGCCATTCCAATTCTCTTCTCACAGTACATAATGCATTGTTTTTCTAATATCTTAATCACATTATGGATTTCAAATTTTAAATTTAATTTAACAGTTTTTGTTTAGTGACAAGGTTTTACAACTCTTGTAAGTATATAAATATTCTCAATATTTACATCTTAGTGCCATTTGAAAGCTAAAGAATTGGAAAATGGATATTCTGGTTAGGTTTTGAGATTCCTAGCGTGTACTTAAAAATCATTTATCAAAATCTCTGAAAAAACCATCAAAGATTATAAAAAATAAACTTTATGTGTTCCAGTTAGAAAACATATACCCACTTCTATGACTAATTTAAATGGAATAAAAAGTTAGAATAATTATTTCATTTTTAATGTATAACGACATCATAGAATCTTCCCAAATGAAATAATTTATCATAAAGCCTTACAATTCAAAATTCATACATAAATTATAGTTTTTAATATAATAAAAAAAGAGACAGTTTATTTTGTATTTTTATTACATTAAAAACTATGCCAACCTTAGTTAAGTAACATAAATTTATGAATAAAAATGTGAATTAGCAAAGGGATTCTTGGGTTAGAAAAAGAATTAGGAAATGCAGTCAAATGTCTTTCAATTCCTAAAACTCATCTTCAGTAAACAATCATTAACATAATTTAAGAATGAAAGTGAGTTTTTCTGAAAATAAAGGTGAGAAAGGATTATAATAAAGTAAAATTCAGGATATTTTTAGAATGTTCAGAGTATATGTAAGCAATAAACTTTAAATATATTCCTGGCATTTTTCTAAAAAAGTTCAATAAAAGAAAAACAATTATTCAACAAAATTTTATCTGTTGTTAAGAATGCTGATAGTATGGTTACAAAATACTTTTCCAACTGTTAATCATATATCTTCAGAATCAATAATTACAGCAGCAATAGTGATTACAAATGGTTTAATATGCAACATTAGTTTCATTAAATAAGTAATAGGCAAATAAAAATTTTAATATATTAATGATTCTTAAATCTTTTCAATCTCAAATTGTAGAAAATATGGTTCCAATGTGTATAAAAAGCCCACAAAACAATAAAACACAAAGAAGAAAAGACTGAAAATTTGAATTATATTAACTTCAAACCAAATTACAATATTCAGAGAAAAAAATCAATCATTATGTTCTAAACATTAAGAAATAGCAGGGAGGGAAAAGAACTTTTTCCAGCAAATGATCTAGAAAAATCAAACAAAGAAATGCTATAATAAATGATAAATACAGGGAAAAGATTATTGTATTGATAAAAGTATTAGGCAATATCAGTGAAATATTAATATGACAAGTAAACAGAGGTTTCCCTACAGATGACTCTTAAAAAGTTTCACAACATTAAAACAACTTAATCATAATACTCACCAACAATCAGGCGCTCGGAGTCAGGAAGATCTTTAAAAAGCCTTTTAAAATCATCACTTCGAGATTTATAAGTAGGATTTAACATCTGAAAGATTTTATGAATCAGAATTTTTACATATTTTGGATATACAGGAAATTCAACATTTTTATTCATTTCTATAATTTTAAAAATTACAATACTTTAAACTATCATTTAAAATTTCAAGCTTATACTGTGTATTATGACCTTGATATGATCTATAATGTATATCATGAGCATAACTATTAAATTTATTTAAAAAATGTTTAAATATTTATTTACAAACTCAACAATCCAAGAATAATAAAATGTTAGCTATTACTTTTCAAATAAAGCATACATAATTTCTTTTTAATTTCAACAATTACGGCTTCAACACAACAAATACATAATTATTATATATCTCAACAAAGTATTTGACAATAAAAGAGATTAAACTACATTATTTAAATAAAAAATTCAGAGTCCAACTTTTATTTTGTAAATGCTTTAATAACAAAATATATTAATTTACAAAAACTAAATATTTATTTATTCCTAAAGAAGGAAAATGATATTTTTTTGTAAACAATTTTAAAATTAATATTTAATTAAATTTCATGAAAATTAATACTCAAACATTTTAAAAATTGTAGGGGGAAAATTATAATACATACTTAAGTAAAATTTATCTTTTAAATGTACATTTAAGAAAATAAAAATAAAAAACATCAAAATATTTTTTTTCTTAAATTTTTTTAAAAGAACCAAAGATGTAGATAATTGACTTTACAATATAGTTTATTTTGAATAATGTAATAGAAATCTGGAATTGTTATGATCAATGATACTACATTATGCTTACATAAATTATGAAGCATTTCAAAGATACTAACATTATACCAAGAAGACTTTTTCTTCTCCTTTTTCTCAGAACTTTTTAATTTATCTGATCTAGTAATATCAGTTTTTGAAGAACTGGTATCAGGTGTTTTTTGTAATCCCAAATCAATGGATTTCCCAGATTCAGAAGATCGACTTAAATTATCAGGAAACAAGGAACTTTCTTGGCTAATGGAACCTGGAGACATATTGCTCCCTGCATCTAACAACTGATACTGATTGTCACTATCCTTTTCAGGTGATTCTTTGGAGTTCAATGCATTTTGCAATGAGCTAACTGAACTGCCAGCAGAATTTAGCACAACAGAAGGCGTCAATGAATGAGTGCTTTTAGCATCCACACTTTTAATAGAACCACTTTCTTTATCAGAGCTAGCACCAGGACTATTTCTGAAAATAAAACATAGATATATAATTTATGTACTTCAATGACATACCAAATTAATCAATAAATAACATCTAATATAAGAGCTTCAATAAATATAAATGTTACAATTATTGTTTAATTGATACAGAAATAATTAGAATAAGTTTGTATAAGTTCCTTTTGCATTAAAATTTTTTTAACAGCCATATCTTTCGAAATGGCTAAACATAAAACATAAGCACATGTATATTATTGGCAAGACAGTCTTTTAAAAAATATCCTATGTTTAGGAGCAAACTTATATTGAATAATCCAAATGCAATGAAAGCAGAATTAAATGAAGTGGACTATAAGGCTATTTGTCAAAATTCAATAAATGAAGTTTATTAACACATCAACAACTTGTGCACTCAGATACAGAGGAAGTAAATGGATATTTTAGTACTTAAGTACTAATGTTACCATAGTCAAATTGGCACCTCCCAAATAATGTCACATCATAACAGCAAGAGAACAAAAAAATTGAAAGAAACAAGATTTTTTTTGTATGCTTTACTTAAGAAAAGACAATCGAAGAGATTTTGGTATAAAATAGCACAATTAGTAAGGTACAGGATGGGGCAAAAGAACTTCCTGTTTTGAAAATGCAATAAAACACACTACACGTTTCATTCAAATGTATTGTTATTTTACACCTACCACACAACATTGGAATTTTGAATTTACACTGTTTTAAACACAATGGCTGTTAAATGTCACCCTCCATTGTCAATACATTGATGTAGTCGACTTCGAAAACTTTGAGTTACCCTTTGAAGCATATCGACCAGGATATTGTCAATTTCAGCTTGGATGTTATTCTGTAGGTCTTCTAGGGTCTTGGGATTATCTCGTTAAACCAGGGACTTGAGATAACCTCACAGGAAGTAATAAGAAGGGGATAAATCAGGTGAGCACACAGGCCAGTAACAAAATTTGATGCAGTATATTTGTTTAACTGATTCAATCATCTCAAGAAAAATTAAAAAATCCAATAAACACTTATAATAGCATATCATTCAGTGGCCAATAAGTAGCATTGGCATACTTGAGCCTATAGAATAAATTCAAACATGTGTACTAAGTTGTCTTCTTTTACTGTGCAAAGGTTGGTTAATTTTAGAAGTCCTTGTATACTAAACATATATTTTTTTTACATGATATAAAATAGAAAACTTGATAGACTGAAACTGAGAATTATGCAGGCAAAACTTAAAAAGAATAATATGGTTGTCTAAAATTTAAAAAAAATTATATAGCGAATATTTCCTGAAGCTCAAGTATAAAGTTAATGTATACAAACATTACATCAATAATGAGTACTAGTTAGACATCTGAAACAATTGATATGACTTAAAAATATATTTGTGCAAGTCAGCTATATATATATATTCTATTAATAATAATAATTAATATCTAATATAATGATAATTATAATAATCAATGACATTATTAAAAAGATTGTCTCACCTAGATACATTGCCATCAACTGCAGAAATATCTTGAACAATATTATCTGTATGATTTAAATGTAGACTGGATGTAGATTGCTTCCTAGAAAAGGAAAATAATAATAATGATAAAGCAAACTTTAGAAAAATGTAAGGCAGGAAAGGAGAGTTAAGAGTTGAATGCAAAAACCAATAATATAAATATTTTTTGACACATTAGTTCTATATTTTTAAATATACCGTAAAATCCGGCATATAATGTGCACCACTGAATAACACACACCTATGCTTCCAAGTTGCAATTTTTAATCTTTAGGTATATTTGCCGTATAACATGCACTCCCTTTTTTATGAGGAAACCTGGAATGTATTTGTGCAATGCTCTTATGTCTTTAATTCATTTATTCAAGGTATTATTCTAAGCTTTAGAAGAAAATAGCATATTTCTAGAAATACAGCCTCTTAAGTTCATAAGGAATGTCATTTCTTTGAAATAAACAATATTTTGATATAAATAGAAGTCTAATTCTTTTTTATGCTCATCTCATTTTCTTACTTTTTTTGAAACTATCATTTTTATATTCGGCATATAATATGTACCTACCCATAAATTTCAATCATATTTTTTGTGTTAAAAGTTTATGTCATACAACGGATTTTATGGTATAACCATCATACGTAATAATACATACCGTAAATTTCAATCATATTTTTTGTGTTAAAAGTTTATATTATAAGCCGGATTTTATGGTAACCATCGTACATAACAATAAAAAATATTAGATTAACAGAATAAGTAACACATTTGCAAAAATAAGAATTTTTTTTCATTTTTTTCTGTAATTTAAAAATCCCTTCTTAACAATACAAATCAATTTATTTTTTTGTAAATTTTATAATACTTGTGTCGTAATCCCATGTTAACAATATAGATTAACTTCTCCCAAAGATTAACTGGATGTAAGGGATTAATCGCAAAAAGATTTTATGAACTATGGTAACTTATTTGATGCTACTTTATGTATAACTGCTAAAAGATTTTTAGTGCAAAAAAAATTTATTGAACTTTGCAAAAGGTTGTTAATGACATGGTGTTAATACAAACACAAAATTCATGTTACAAAGAGATATTTTAATTCTTTATCTTAATTAATAATAACATAGCACTTTACACATTATAATTAAATTTGACAGTTCTTATAAAGGTAGAATTTTACTTTAACCAATAAATTATAGAAAACTAGTAACTATTTGTAATTCCAATTAGCTGGAGAGAAGAATAGCATGCATGCTAGATTTGGTGATTTTATGGTTCAATCATTATTTTAAACATAGAAAAAAAAAAAAAAAAAAAAAAAGAAACATGACAGAAGTTAGTGAAGTTTTTAAATAAGACAAATGGATTTTTGAAAATATGATATCCTATATTTAACATTTGTTTTCTTCACAAATTAAAATTTCTGTTTTTTTAATTTCATTAGGGAACTCCTCCTGTCAATTGTTTCAAAAATATGGCAGTGTTATGATTAAAATTTTTTAAAATTTAATTTGGAGTGAAAGGCAAAAATGAATGTGATACTGTAGAACATGGTTAAAGATTTTATTCAAAATGTTGAATATTCAGTTGGAAAGATTGACTGATTTGATTTTAATTTACATCACACAGTGAAGCAATAGGAAGGATTTTGGCAACAGATCTCATAATTTTATACCATAGCCAAGTGATGAGGATGACACCTAAGTTGACAGCCCCTTCTCTAAGCTTCTATCCCATCCCAAAGGGAGAACATTGAGCCTCAACATTTATAACATCAGCCCTTATAGAAAGTTTTCAGCTGCACCAGGTTTGGATCTCAGAAATTGCCAACATGGATCCCGAGTTCACAACCATGACTACTCAGCTACTGCGACCACTAGCAAAATTTACATATGTTTGAGAAAATCATGTAAAGTAAGAGATTTATTAGAGAATTTCACAAAAACAGAACAATTGAACTTTGAATTAAAAGATCTACAGATGGTTTAAAGAGTACCAAATAATTAGGTACTTATGTACCACTCCAACAATGCTGACATTCAAGATAACTCGCCAAGTTGGTAACCCCAATTTCGTATGTGTTGCACACACTGAATTGGCAACCATGTGCTTTGTTTCATATAATGTCGCCAAAATGATTGTGATAATATGCAAGTACCAACATTTACGATGTAAATTTTAATGATAACAAATAAATAAGAGTTAAAAATCAACATTTTAATTCCCTTGAAACTGATATCTTGGAAAGGAGTGTCGTGAAGGATACTTGCTTTGAGTTTATCATTACAAATGAATTGAAGCATGGGATATATAAGCCTGAGAATCAATTTGATACTCAGAAATTCTTGCAGGGTTCATGTGGCTAAAGATGCAAAAAAACATGATTCAAATAACCCCACAGGTTATTTGAATATATAAATTCTTCTATAATATATAATATAAACTCTAAATATTCTTGCATAGGTTTATCCTTTCAGAAATATTACAATTCCATTTTTTAAAAAAAGTCTATTTTTTTAAGTATTGCATAATTCTCATAATATTAAAATTTATACTTAAAATTATTGCAATCCCATAATTCTATTTTCACATTATAATTTGTATTTTACATTAAAAATATTTGGTTTTTTATGTATCTCTGCATCACTGTTCATACATATAAATAGTTTGGTCTTCTGTTTCAGAGGTCATCATAAAATCACTAGTTTGCATCTTATATATTTCCTTTTACATTATTAACTGTTAAACCTTTTTTAGAATTATTATAAATTTATAAATGAAGTGCCAGTGGCTTTTTATTTATACCAGGCCCTAAATACATATTTTAATAACTGTTTCTGAAATGTTCAGTTTTTATAATACCTTATAAAAAGAAAAAAAACACAAAACTTAATAAAAGGTGTCATACCAAAATACAATCATTTAACTGTATTTGTCAAAACAATTTATGTATTGGTTAGGGAAGACCTGTGTACCTAGGGCCACTTTTTTTCAATGCACAAAAACAGAGCCACTGGCCTCTTTAAAAATGTGAAACTGATATGCATCCATCATTATACTAACTACCATCCAATAGGAGTTAATATAAGTACTTAAAATAATACATTCTGTGAAATAAAAGATTTTTAAAAAAATTCACAAATGGCCCTAGGTACAATGATGTCATTGTACCTAGGGCCAGCAGCTGCTGTACCTAGGGCCTTTCCTAGGGCCAACTTAGGTTTTGCTCTGCAATCAATAGAAAACAAACATATACACATGAATTTAATAAAAGAATCAATATTAGCTAACATATTGATTTATCATGCAACCATTTAATTTGCAAAGAGCCAAATTATTAATGAATTACAATTATTTTCATTAAACATAATTTAAAAAATTATTTACAAAAGTGAGCTGTATACATTGTCGCTCTGAAGCACCAACAGATTGTGGTTTGGGCAATTTGAACACAATATTTCTGTTGTCAATTTCATAAGTTTCTTCTTTATCATAAAGAAACTTATTTGAAAAAGCAATATTCTTCAGAAATTTAACACTATAGTGTTCTTTAACATCTATTATTTCTGCTACATAAAAATGTTAAGTTTTTTTGCCTTGTATTTTTGTT
>BMAV01015187.1:73182-90543 GCA_019973955.1 Trichonephila inaurata madagascariensis
AAGAAATGAACTGCAAAATTTTACTTTAGACCATGTAAAACTGTTTTTCATTTATAACTTGCCACAGCTTTCTTTTGCAAAACTTCAAAATGAATGCCTAAGTAGGAATTGGTGTTGTCACTCACCCAACTGAGATAAAACTTAGAACTAAATATTATTCAAATAAAACTGGGTGGCCCTAGGTACACAGGTCTCCCCTACACCATCTTAAAAAAAAATCTGTAAATTTCAAACAAAATATATTATTTAAATTAACGTTAGTTACTTATGAAATACATTACCCTTTATATTTAAGAAAATAACAAAATGAATCCTAAGAAATATTACACCTTTGAAGAATTCACCTTGGATCTTACTTTACTTCTACCTCTGTCCGAAAGAAGAGATTTAAAAGTAACTATTACTATTAATTCATAAATTTGCAATAAAAGCTCAAAGAAATACCCTGAATTTACAATTTAACGGTCAGAGGTCTACAAGACATTTATAAAACCGTGCACTTGTGATTTTATAAATTACTTAAAATATAAAATAATATGTTTATTTTCAAATTCATGGAAAGAAGTCAAAGTTAAAATCTCTGTTTCATAAAATTAACCTAGTAAATTTTATACATACTTTTGATTGCTTAAAGAAATATTTTCATCTGATACTTGGTTTGCATGTAAAGTTTTGTTATGATTAACAGAAGCATATTGTTTATTTGAAGAATAACGATCACTTTCATTTTCAGAGGCAGAAGCCTGATTATCAGAAGTTGTATGTCTAGAACCTGACATCTTGTTAACCATTAACTATAGACGACAAACAAACATAAATGTTTAGTAAAATCCTATTTTTTTCTAATCAATAAGAGCGGATAATTTACGTAGAAAGTGCGATCTCAAAGTAAGATTCATTTTGTGAGTAAACACTGAACAATAAGCTCAAGGAAATAAAAACAAAAACAGCTGTTGCCATTTTTACATCATTAATACTATGACGAAGCAAAAGGTGACTGTCAGAAAGGAATGATGAATTGCGAAATTAGACTAAAGAATTTTGAATGATGTTTCAAAATGTCTAAAAAATAGTGGAAACTAAACAAAAAATAAGAAAAAAAAGAAGAAATTTTTTAACATGATCTTTTATGTGAATACAAGAACTAACTTTTCTCTAACTTTCAATTCCAATTTGAGATATTTAATGAATGCTATTTTGCTGCTTTATTTCTAGGTGTTGGAAATAATTTCTTTTTGAAAATTATGGTGAATGTTGATTTAAATTAAGTATTTCTTGCCAAAAAATGTTATAAAAATATTTTTATTCAACGGCACTTAAGATCAAAGCTTGCCGTAGTACGAGTCACAAATCGAAATTTGTTTTGTGTATTAAAAAATAGAGTTATCTTGGACGTTCTAGATTGAACGAAGTTGTGTGTTTTCGCTCTTATGTTCTCTAGAGACGATTTAATAAATTTTATCAAGAAAAATTAAGAATATATTTAAGAGAAAACTGCCAGAAATTTTAGTCTCCAACACTGATGAGAATTTTCAAGTAAGAAAAGTTTTTATATCACACTAAAAAGACTTTCGAACATCTTTAGATTACAGAACTTAAAAGACATTCCTTTCTACGTTATATACGTTTTGATTGTATGTTTTTACTGTTTTTCCAAAATTCTGGATCTAATCTCATAAATTAAATATTAATAAACTTAATAGAATACATTTTTTTTTTAAAAAAATCTTCAGTGTCGTTCTTTAAAATTTGGGGTACAAAATATTGGCTTCGAATCTGTTAAATCGCTTTACAACTTTCCTGGATTTGATCCTCCTGTAACGGTAATGATTAAATTAATGAAAATTTTATATTTTTCTTCTACAAATAAAATATAATTACACAGGTGTATTGTTTTGGGATGGATTCCCCTAACAGCTATGAAATGTTTTTTAATTGTATTTCTGTTTTTGTTTTATCAATTTTTTTTCTCAACTTTTTATTTTTTTTTCAGATTCTGATTTATGCCATGCAGCATATTACCAATCCTTGGCAAAATAACTGTGTTTCTGGCAATATTTCCCCATCTCCTGTGGCTATTAATAGGTATAAAGATGAAATTTATACATTTATTTTTGATGTTATAGTTGTCATTTGCAACAAATTCATCTTTCTTTACAGTGTAATGTCTTATTTTATAACATATAGAATTTTTTTAAAAAAAAAAAATGCCTTTTTATATCCAAAATGAATTATGTGTTTAAAGTGTTATGGGGTATAGATAATTGTACTGATATATGCTTTATGTACATTTTCTTATGTAAGATATGTAGGTATGAAAATTCTTTTTTATATCTTATTTTATGGCTCTAAAATCCATAAAAGAAATACTTTAATATTAATGGTGTCAAATTGGTGAGTATGTATCTAAAAATGCATTTCTTATTTAATTGTACACTTTACTCCTTAGTGACATTCATTCAAACCAGCCCAACAGTTTAGTAAATAAATTTCATTTGTGGTTTTATAAAATTACGAGCTCTGCAGCTTTTAATCACAAGTTTATAAGTTTTTGAAACTTAAAGGTAATTAATTTTATTTTTTTAAGGGGAAAATATAAAATTATAGGATATGTTTTTATTAAATTAATGCATATTCATAATTTTCTCAGTGAAAAGTAGAAATATAATTTTCAATAATATATTAATACGGTACTTATAATGGTATTGTTTTGTTTGAATAATTTGTTACATAGAGAAATATTTTTAAGATTTCTAAATCATTCTCAAGCTTGATATTTAAATATCTATAAAAGTATGCTTTCATATTATAAAGTAAACTTAATGACAGATTTTATTTATGCAAACTTTAAATGAATTAATAATTGCAATTATCAGCAACACTTGTTGAAAAATAAACTTAACCTAAAGTTTGGATTTTGGAAAATTAGGCATACTATAAAAAGTGTTATTTGTTTTTAAGTAAGACATATATGTACCACTTTTTAAAGAGGTATATAAAATGATCTTTGTTTGTTACAAAAGATTAACAAGATCTTGTGATGTTATAAAATGGCTTAGAATATCACAAGAACAAATCATTTGTCAATTTTTAAAGCATTTATATGCATTGTGGAAACTATCTTATTTTATCTATAAATTTGCTATGACAGAATCAGTCAATTTTAAAAAAATATTTAACAATATTGATTATAGAAAAACCAGTCATTAAATGAAAATTTATGAGTTATTTTATTAAATTGAGATAATTTAACCAAATCTTTCAATAATGTATTTTTTTGTGATATTACTTTACAGTTTTAATCCAAACGTTATGAGTTACGGTGGACTTCCACCACCTGAGGTAGCTCCTGCATCCACCGCTGTGTATGCTACTACTTCTACATTTTCATGGGCCCACACAGTACCCAGTTTCATGCCATGGGTTACTAGAGGTGAAGCAAATGTACAAGATCCTATTGTTCATTTTACAGCTCCATTTCCTCCAGATCCATGTACGTCACAGACTGCTACCAGCTGGGAATTACTAAATAATTTTTATGCAAACAAAGGCAGTATTAACTCGCATTTAAAAAGGAAGAGTGATCTTGAAGTCATAGAGTATGTTATTATAAACTTTATTATAGTGCAATATACATATATGTACTTTCTTAATTCATGCTTATGATGATACTTTTCAGTTAGCTGGGTACCAAACAAAAGTTGTCAAACTGAAAAGTTTATTAAGTTTAATAAATGAATAAAAACTACATTAAATGTATTAATAATAAGTCCACCAGGATCAAATATTCTGGTACCTAGCTGAGGGAAAAATACCATGATGTGC
The DNA here is from genome assembly GCA_019973955.1 of Trichonephila inaurata madagascariensis. Taxonomy (NCBI): domain Eukaryota; kingdom Metazoa; phylum Arthropoda; class Arachnida; order Araneae; family Nephilidae; genus Trichonephila; species Trichonephila inaurata. The sequence continues at coordinate 77,008 of BMAV01015187.1, forward strand.
CTTTTAGAGAGGGGAACAAGTTTCAGATATCATTTATTCTAAAGTATATTTGGGGCAAACTGTTTTGTGAATTTAAAGATTCATTTGTCATAAAGAAGTGTCATAATTTGATAGGTGAAAGTTTTGTAATTGAAGGTAATGCAGTTGAGCTGCTAGTCTTTCAAGTCCTCTTTTATGTAATAATAAGAATTTAGTTTACTAAATATAATTAAGTCTTAACCTACCTTAGTAGCTGGAGTTCCAGTAAGTTCTGTGCAATCAGAGGTTTTCCTTATTGAGCTATGGTTTGAAAGGCCTGAGAAATAAGAGAATAATCATTAGTCTGCTGGGTTTCATTCATTAAAAACATTTATAAATGAGTTGAAACATGCAGTTGATCATTATTTGGGTAGTCATTTCATTTTTTACATAAAACAATACCTTCAAAAGTGAATGCTGTAAAAAACTTAGCTTTTTTTTCATGCAGGCATTTTTATACTATATGAATAACTAGCTGGTATACCTGTTCTTCACACGGGGGAACTGAAAAATTAAACAACACAAATTGAAGGATAAAGAAGTTTTTAATGAGTTAATTTTATGTGAATTTCAAATTAAACAAGAAAAGCTTTTTGCATATCTCAAAAAAAAAGAAACAAAAAAACCTTTGTTAAATTTTAAGTCTGTAGATCTAATAGCTGATAAAAAGGATTTTTTTTATTTATAACTCCCCGTAGCACTCTTGAGGGTCGATTTTTGAAAATACCTCCCTAAGCTGATCTCTGCTCATCAAAAGTAACACATTGTTAAAAGTTTTGTGTAATGAACGCTTAAAATAGTGTAAATAATTTATATCTGAAAGTGTAATACATTAATATTACTTTCTGTTGTATTTATTTTATGTTAAAATTGTAATATTCGCAATCAACGCCGTTTCTTAAATTATAATGGCGATTCAATGAAAAACATAGCAAAATGTTGACGATAGAGACAAGTTGGCAAATGTCTAGCTACTTTCATAGCTTGAGTTTTATTAGAGCTTTATCTACCACATTATGATTTACTGCAGTTTTTTTCATGCAATATTTTTTTTTTGATCACTACATTGAAAATTAAGGGATATACATAAGCAAAATACTTCACTTAGAGAAATTTAATCTGTTAGAGCTAATAAATTAATTAAAGATATTCCACCATAAAATTAATTGTATACACCGTTCACTTAAAATAAATAGTCAAATCGTTTTCTAAGGTCTTCGTTAACATACAAAAACATAAGACACTTAAATTTTGACATTGACTATTTTTTCAGGACAAAAATGATAATCTTTGCAATCCGCTGATAACGCAATATCTGCTACAAAACTATTTGCCGTCCCCGGTAAAATACTCATCATAGAACCTGTGCTACCATATATCTTGGAAGAATAGATTTCAAAGAATATTCCTGCTAAGTATTGATAGAATATTCCTGCTAAGTTGGTGTGGTGTGGTAGTTAAGAGAAGGGGTGCCAGCTCAGGTGTTGTCCACATCACTTGACCATGGTTTAAAATTACAAAGTCTGTTGCCAAAAGCCCTCGTGTAGCTGAACAGTTCAATGTTAACCATAACACTCATCACAGTCTGAAGATATAAAACAGCAGTTGCAGAATATATATATAAAAAAAAGTTGTTTAATATGGGGTATGGTCTCTTCTTTCAGATAAACAGGCTTCATACCATGATTTTATACTGGAAATTAGGGAATTTATGAGTTCCTGTGGCAATTAATCCATTGCATTCAGCAACCCTGTTTCCAGGCCTTGGATGGCTGTTGTGAGCTGTAATTGTCCTCCCCAGAGCATCCTAGGCATGCTCTGTAGGGAGGATTTTTGGAGATCTAACTGGCCAATTCACTCAGCAAATATCCTGATGTGCCAGAAATTCGTCCACCAGTTGAGCTCTTTATGCCTCAAGTTGTCATCCATTAAAATAAAATCAAGGCCAACTGCACCAGTGAAAAGACAAACATAGGGCTCCAAGACCTCATCCCTGTGCCTCACAGCAGTCACAATGCCTCTTTAAAGACAGAGTTGTGTGCAGCCATCCAACACAATGCTAGCCCAGACCGCCAAATGGTCAATTTCTGGGACATCGAAGGGCAGATAGAGAGTTTCTGGTTCTTTCAGTATGAAAATACAGTGAGAATCACTGATTAAACTGAATCAGGACTGATCAGTGAAGAGAACAGTTACCCATTGGTCCATAATCCAATCTCTATGATCTATGCACTATTTTAAATGGACTCTCCTGTTTGCAGAACTGAGAGGGATGTAAACAACATGTCTTCTTACAAACAGCCCTCTCTCATAATGTCTTCTGGAAGTAGTCACCCTTGAAACTTGTGAGAGAACTGAGAAGCTATAGAATTCCTGTGATGCTTTGTAGTAATGGACAAATGACAATCTTTTCTGGCTTTCTCTTAATGGAAGCTTTTTCCATAAGTTTAACATGATCCTGGGTATTAAATTGAATTCTCTACAATTTGGATTTGAGCCTCGCCTTCTTTTATCCCAGTGCTTCCCAACCGTTTTATCGCCAGTGACTGGTCATCGTTTGGTAATTTTACCGGGGAGGATGTTGATTGTTTATATTTTAGATTGTTTTGATGTAATAACTTCAATTTAGTTGTATTTAAATATGTCTTCAGAATAAAATACAGTTTACCAAAAAATGAATATAAATTGATTTAACATGGAATACAAAGTGATTTCCATGAAAAGTCACAAACCCGAGAGAAATGCACCAAAGTAAATAAAATGGGAATATTTTAATGTTTCTTGGGCGGCCCAGTACCATTTCATCCATGGACCAGTACTGGCCTGAGGGTTGGGGACCACACTGTTCTACCCTACCTTCAATTCACCACCTCATTCCATCATCTAAACATTGATGATTACTCATTTTTACTGTTTGAATTTTCATTTAACTGAATACTCTGCAAAAAAACACTAAGAAATTTGACAAGGTGTGCAGGCAACTGAAATACGGATTTTGGAACACACGCTTATAAATCCTGTTACTGGACTAGCTCTGCACATATTCACTTATGTATTCAATACACAAGATATGCATCTTTGTTTCAAAGCAATATTTTTACATTTTGTTCAAATCTTTCTATAAAATTCAGTTATAAATATGCAACTTCTCTTAATTTTGAACAGCAGTAATTTTCTTTCACTTGTCTTACTAGTTGCGTATTGTAGAAGAATGTACTTATTTTGGTTAAAAATTCTGCACATAAACACATTCAGTATCTAGATTTTATGGTAAAATTATTTTTAATTGAACTATAAAACAATTTTGAGTGCTGTAATTTCTTTTCACACATTGTGTGTATTTAAAATATTTTTTCTTTTTGTAGGTAAAATTGTAATGTATTTGGTTTGATATATTTATGGTTTTCTAAATTTTATACAATTTTCTTAAAGTTGAATGTGTAATAAATCTTAACTTTAAAAAAAGTTTTGTATTTTAATTTTGGCCCTGTTTATAAATGCAACAAAACATATAACATACATATTTAAATACTAGTTTGCACACAGAATGACTGTACTTCTAATCTGCAGTTTGTAAATGCATGATTTTTTCAATTTATTTTTTATACGTATCTAATTTAAATTTCATTTTGTAAATTAAATTCCAGTGATTTTTTTTTTAAATAAATATTTTGAATATCTTCTTTTTGAGGCCTTCCTGTTTATTTGCATGTGTCTGCTAGTGTCTAAAAATATTATTTCAATTATATACTTTTCTCTCATTAAAAGGTGATGTTTTGGCTGCTTGTTGTACAATATACTATGTATGAATGAAAACTGTCTTGGTGAGTGAATATTTGATTTTGATTGAGAATGAGTTATACCTAAAAATTCTCATTTTACTTTTTTCCTCCCATTTGTTCTGGAAATTCAAATTTCCTTTTAGTGTTGAATTTTTAGGAGGTATTGTTTATTAAAATAGTTATTAAAAATTGCTGCATATTTATAATATGTATCATGTAATTATGATCAAAACATGAAGAAAAAAAAAGTCAGTTTTAAATCTTAAGTTAAAAAAATTTGAAGCACTTAATATGTATGGGCTTAGTATATCATTTGCAATTTGTTGTAAAAAATAAAAACTAAGATATACTTGTGGTTGTTCAGTTTCTCAACATATAATTTTGCATACATATGTTTTTAATGTATATGTTACCATTTGTGTGGATTCTGTTATTTCATAGAATAACTAGGTATTTCATGTAATAATAGTAATAAAATTATTGAATTCTACGCTTTAACTAGGTATTCTGTAGAAAGCGATGACTTGAGTTAAAGTATGCACTTGAAAGTTCTTTGAATCGATTCCAGCTACTTACAGCCAACTTTGAACTGCTTACAGCTGCTTTGCAATGACGTACCCTTCATTCTGTTGCATTTAAACATAATTTTAGGCTTTGTATTTATGAGGGCTTTTTGGATTATTAACAAATATATTTTTGCAACCTGTTTTCAAGCAATTACTTCTGCAGTAATCGGAGACCAACCTGTATATAAGAAAGATTTAATGCAAGATTGATTTGAATCTTTATTAAATAGGAGTGGGCAAAAAAAAAACAGTGCTGTACTTGCTTGTGAAAAATTATTAACTTTGATAGCAGAAGTAAAAAATGTTAAAACAGCACAGAAAAAGTTTCACATGACTATTGGTTACTCCAGCATTATGATATTCTTGAAGTTCAAGAAGTAGAAAAGTTAATAGAACCAGTAACAGATGCAAAACATTTTCTTTTCTTTCTGTTTAATGTTAGTGATATAAGCAATAACAAATTATATCATCTGCTTTTCATTATTATTTATGAATTAATCATCTTCAATAGGGATAAAAATGTATTTTTTTAGAGGTTTTAGCTATTTGTGATCAATTAATTTTTAAAATAACTTTGAAATTGTTTGTTTTTTACTCTCTCTTTAATGGTCTATCATTAGTTATTTCATAGAATAACTAGTCATTTCATGGTATCAAGTAAAGTGTGAAATATTTCATCTATTATATACTTTAATTGACTTGTCTAGTTATTTAATGAAATACCTAGTTATTCTATGTAATAACTGATTTATACACTTTAACGGTAACATATAAACTAAACGCTGAATGCTTATATTCCTTTGACATTGAATACACACTGGAAATGTGATATTTTGAGGATTTAAAAATTCATTACATTCATATCTCAAATTATATATATTTCAGGGGACCTTAATTCTGCTTCGGTTGTTTAGTAATTGACAGTAGTTTGGAATTGAAGAAAAGTTATGCAAATAAAATAATGACAATATGAAACAAAAAATCAAAGTTATTAACAAACAGATCTGGTTAAAGTGTAGAACAGTCAATTTTTTGGCAACCAAAATCAATAGCCAAGCAACATAAATTAGCAACAGTAGCTCCAAGAATTAAGAATTTGTAATTTTGCAATAATAAAGAAATATTTATGTGAAATAAATAAAAAAATATTTATAAAGCTATCAATATAATGCATAAAAATAAAAATTGTATTTTTTTAAGTAAAAAGAAATCATAAATTAGAATATTAAAGAAAAAAGCCTACCTGCGCTGAGAAAGCTCTAAAGCAGTGGTCTCCAACCCCCGGTCCTTGGATCAAATACTACTGGTCCACACAAGAAACATTAAATTATTTACATTTTATTTACTGTGGCATATTTTTTTTGGGTTTGGGCTATTTTTTATGAAAATCACTTTATATTCCTTGTTAAATCACTTTATATTCATTTTTGGTGTAGCTATATTTTGTTTGAAGGCATGTTTAAATGCAATTAAAATAAAATTATTAAAACAGAACAATTTAAAATATAAACAATGAACGTCCTTCCCCTTAGCGAGCTGCGGTAAAATTATCCAACGTTGACTGGTCCGCAGCGATAAAAAGGTTGGGGAACACTGCTCTAAAGGAGGGTAATTTTCTTTCACACACATTTCCATACATACCTCTCTGCAAAAACTCATCCCATCTGTGACTGTTTTCTTCAAAACATTAAGTTCTAAAGAAATGAAGTCACAATTGGCCTTTCATATCCATATATTCCTCAACATGAGAATCTCAAGCATACTCAGTTTATTTTCTTCGATCCAGCTATCCTTCCTTACAGATCTTTTTATATGAGGCACATTTGCTCTTTTCTTTCGGCATTCCCAAGTATATTCATTTCTTGAATCCTTTTTAATCAAACACATGGCTTTCTTGCAAACCAAACATTCAGCATTTGCTGCAATCAATCAATTTTCAATGCACTATTGTATTACAGACAGTTCCCCCTTTTGTTCCAAATCTTTAAAAAAATGCAAATCATACCTTTTAGACATACTTGTCAGGATAAGTCAAAGGGGGAAAAAAAGAGATAAAATCCAAGAAAATCAAATAGTTAAAAATTGCACAGAAAAATTCGAAAATTCCTTCATGGACAAAATCTAATTGCAAAATGAAAATTAAAGAATAAGTGATGAATTGTTAATTTGAAAATTGTCTACCTTTTTAAAAACATCTGCAATTTTTTTTTAAAATAACCAGTTGCAATTAATTAAAAAGAACATGTGACCTTATGTACATGAGACCACATTTCAAAAATTAAGGATTACCAAATTATACAGTCTGCCAGGATGAATTCATTATTTCACCATGATATCTAGATAAAAATCCCCAAATCCAAAGGGCCCTATTCTACACTTTAGCCACAGATCTCAAAGGACTTATTGTAATAAAAGGAATTTAAACCGTGTTTTTAAATGATTCTCTTTATAAATTTTAGGTATCTGATTTTAAATGCCTTTGTATTTATTGAAAGTATTATGAAAATTAAAACTGTTGACAAATCTGTGATGGCAGTTACAAAAATGTTTGTTATTGTAGTAGCCTCATGTTGAAATGTCGTGGAGATTTTCTATGAAATTTTCAACTGGAAATGAAAAAAGTATATATGTAAAGTATATATGTCATTCTTTTATTTCTAATGTAGTTTATTTTTTTGTTTTAAACTTTCTAAATTTGAAAAATCATTTCATCTGAGATGTTAAGCTTGTACTTTAAGACACATGTTAAGCCAAACTTATGATATTTTGATATAAAAATTTATTATACTATTTATTTGCTGTAAAAATTTATTCATTCAAGTTTTTGTGATTGCTAATAAAACATTAGAACCTTTTTAGTTTTTGAAATTAATTTTAAATTATATAATCTGGTAAAACTTTGAGATTGTCTTGACCAATTTAATAAAACCAGATCTAAAACAATTTATAAGAGGTGGTGTGCATTATATTGCCAGGGAAAATTACCCCAGTTTTCTATATTTGTTGTATGTTTATCAAATCATGTATTTTGTATTATTGCAACGAAGTTGGTCAAAATTACAAAAAGTACCAAATTCTGACATCAATTATTTACAACTAATGTTCATATGATTTTCAATTTTATTTTAGCTATCAAAATTAAATCTTTCATCGGCATTTCATGTGTATAGTTATATATTTTTTTCTGTCTTTTTTCAACATAATCATTTTTTTTAATATGGTTGGGGAATTTGAAATAAAGCCATTAAACTAGATACATAGACAATAGTTTACTGCTTTTCATATGATGTGTTATTTTATTAACATTAAATATTCCTTGTAGCTTTAAGTGTTGTTTTCTTACTGTCTAAATGTTCTTTTACTGCTATAATTTACCTTTCTCTGTTAGAAAAAAAGAGTGAGTTTATATAAAAAATACTAATTATTATAGTGTGTGAATGTGTGTGTATGTATATGGAAAAAAGGCATTTTGTTATTTTTGTGAGTGTGAATACTTTATTATCTTAAATTCTGATGGCCTGTAATGTTTTTATATTGTGTGCAGTCATTCTGATAGTTGCAGTTATTTTGTTATACGGTAATGTACAAGAGACTTCCAGAAAATAAATTTTGTCATTTTTTTTTCTGTGAAACAAATGTATTACAAAATGGGAAAATACATTGTCAGAACAAAAGACAATCTCTCCTAAATTCACGGTGGTAGGAACTAAAGCAGAGGAGCAATGATGCATGTGCAGAGTGTCGAAAGAATAAGAGATCAACATTGTGTGTTGTACTTATATCCAGCAAATATTATGTTTGAATAATGATATTCAAACTGAAGTCTGTCATTCAATGCTAGATGCCAGGGCACTTGTGTTGGAGGTGGAGTATTCTTCAATAACAATGCAGGATCCCACATAGCTAGAAATACTGCAAAACATATTCATTTAATAAAGATCCATTGATTTGTTGCAACAGGTAATGGCTTTGGGGAATTTCTTCATATCATGAGACACCAAATTTTACTTGGAGGATTTCTTCAAGTATATTTTATGGTATGATAAATGTATAAAGATCAGTGACAACTATGTGGACAAAATAGCCAAAATATTATTTTGTTATGAAAGTTTTTTTCTGTTTTTAATACAACTTCCCCTAAAGGGGGGGGGGGGAGACCAAACTTATTTCTAGAACATTTCTTGTAATTCATAGAGAGCTGTGATTAGTGTGTAATCATCACTTTTTAATTTCCCTATCGATCTTCTATTATGAACTTTGACATTAAATACATTACTGTAATTATTTTATACTTTAGTCTTGTATTTTTAATGATCTAGCTACTTTAATGAAGGAAATATAACTAGCCTGTAAACTTCATTTTGTAATCAGTTTTAAGGCTGATTGCTTATTCTTTTCAGAGCATTGATCAATGAAAAAGTATTTTTGCGTCAATTTTATGTCATAACCTTTCTAATGTTCTGTTTGTATTTTTCAGGGCTGCTCCTCAAAAAGTATGCGCTACAGAGGAACGAATGGCAGCTCGCTTTCGTGAGATGCATATCAGTAACCAATTCACAGTTCCTTCTGAAACTGTATGTGGTTCTCCTGAGTGTAATTCTACAGAAAAAAGAGAAATCACAAATCTAAATCAGTTAGATTTTATGTATGTGAAGCTTAATTATTATAGCATAAAATTTTAAGTTCTTTTATTGTTTTATGTAAAGTAAAAAAGAAAAATGCAAATGTATTGTGAATTTTTGTATCTGCTTCTCATATTGAAAAATAAGGCATGCTATTTGTAAATATTTAAAAATGACTGTCTCTAGTAATGTGTAAATAAATTGCCATTGAATAAATTAGAATACTATTAAGAATTATTTCACTTTTTAATAACTTGCATTTAAAGCATTTTAAAAAATTTTATGTTTTCCTTAAATTTCATTATAGTGTTAAGTGATTTGTATTGTTTGTCAACTTTTGTCTTGTGAAGTTTACAATTGAAATCAGTACAAAATATTAATCTATTGAATGTACTCTTTGCTATGTGTTATTAAAATATAATTAAGAAATTTGAATTAAAAATTATCTTGGCAAAGAAGATCTGTTTGGTTATGCTTTGTATGTAATAATTTTATGATATTGTGTACAGTTGGAATTCTGCATTTTTTTTAGATTAAAAAGTTCTGAAGGAGATCCTTCAAAATCCCTAGTTTTAGCACCTGAACTAAAAAAGTTAGTGGAACCCGAGAAAATATTTGCTAGCACATTTTTAAGTAAAGTGTAAGTATTCTTTGACCCTGTATAGGTAATTTGTTACTTATACATGGTTATCCTAATATATTTATATATATATATATATATATATAGGTAATTTTATGACATCAATATTATTTATTTGTTAAATGTTATAAAATTAACCCCCCAAGCGGTCTGCACATAAAATTCCGCCATTCCAGAGATGCTTTTTCTGCCTTCAAGCAAGATTCCCCAAAGCGGCGGAGCTGCATTCTTAAAAATATGGCTCAACCGCTTTTGAGAACCCCACCTGAAAGCAAAAAAATATGTGTGGTGCATTTTTGAAGCATCTCCAGAATGGCAAGACTTTAAGTGCAGACCGCTTTACATAATAGTGAAAAGCATGAGAACAAAAATTATTATTTATTAAGGGGAGATGAGAAAATTTAAGTTATTTTATATTTAATATAAATTATTAATGCATTTAATGTCAATGAAAATATGCATTGAGTGATAAATAAATGTATTGATTATTTGTACCATACTTTGAAATGCTATAGAGTTTTTTACATTTTTCATGATAGATAGAATGATTTTTCTTTTTGTATTTTTCCTGATAGGATTCTGGTAATAAAATCTTGTACTTAAAATTGCTCTTTAACATTAAAAAGTTCTAAAATATTTTTTAAAATTCCTGTTTTGTTATAAATAAATCTTGTTGTGTGCATATATTATGAACTAATTATTTTGCTGATAAAGGATTAAGAGAAGTTACTGTTAAATCTCTCTTTTCTTCAATATAGAATTAATATGTGTATTAGTGATTATATATATAACTAATACATAAAATTAAATTGATAAAATGACATAATATTTTTACCTTAAAATACAGAAATTTCTTTAGAGATCTCTGGATATTAATATGTTTATTATTACTAATATAAATTTGGTTTAAAATATTTCTTTGTTTCTTTAAACAAATAATTTATAATTTTTACTAACATATTTAAACATCTTCAAAAATTACGGTGATGTACAATTTGAATTGATTGAGAAAAGCAGAATTATATATATATGTTTGTTTTTGTATATAGTATTATTTAAATGTTGCATTTATGAAAGCTTGTTTAAATAGTCTAAAAATAATTTTTATTTTCAGTTTTAAAATAACACTCCAAGAAAAGGAGACATTTATTTATTTTTATACAACTGGTTTTATTATAATACTATTTAAGATTTCTGATTACTTGCATTATATCTAAGTTCAGAAGATCATTCTTAAAACATTTACAGACATAGAACACACTCTAAAACTGACATTATTGAAGATTTATGTTTTGGATACTAAATCTTGTATAAACTTACTAAACCAAAACATCAAAATAAATATATAACAGATTTTGTTATTAAGATTGTTTTGAAAAGTAGTTCATCTTCTCAAAACATTATTACCGAGTAAGAAAAATGGTAAATTTTTTAGTAAGGTTAGTGATTTTTTGATTAATTCATTCTAAACAAATGCCATTATCATAAAGTAGTAGCAGTAAATAATTAATTTTTCTAGAAGTTTTAATTCAAAGTTTTTTTCCCAATATATCAGTGTAAACACTCATGTTTAGAAACTTACGATTTTTCATCATTATTGAAGGGTTTTTCAAATTAAGTCCTCAATTTCATCTTAAATAACTTAGAACACATAACCCTTTACACAAATTGTATGTTTATTTTACATTTTTTCACAAAATTTGTTGAATGTGTGTTAAAAAAAAAATACATCTACATTAATTCTGTTTTATAATATAGTATTTGAACTTTTCTTTTGAAATTTTTTGTTTAATAGTTGATTTTAGGCATAAAGTAATGGGTCATATAAAACTAAATCTAAAATAAGTTGCTAATTAACTTTATTTAAAGATTTTTTTATCATAAAGTACACATTTGAAGTGTTTTAATTTATAATTTAGCATGTAAATTATTCAAACTTATAAAACTATGAAATTATTTTTATAAATTAGAAAAAAGACATGTTTCCCAACTGAATAAAAACCGTTGTTGTGGATCATTTAAAAAAAGTCCATATAAATATGGTATGAAATGTATTCTGCCAAACTAATGAGCAAAAGTGGTCTATTTTCTGGCTAAAATATGTATATATATATTTTATTTCAGAGAACGCCGCCCTTCGTTGGCATTAGTTCCATGGACACCTAATAATAACAATCTTTTGAGACCCAGTGCAAATTTACAAGAGGGAGAAACACAAGAGAAAGAAGATTCATCTTTAGATAGGAACACCATCTTGCCTCTAGCACAGCTCAGTGCTGCATGGTAGATGCATTTTTTAAATTTCATTTCATTCTTAATGCTTAAGTTTTAAGTCAAATGTAATAAAAAAAAATTAGGATTTTTTTTCTTGCATCTGTGATGCTAAACATTTCTGTGTTAAATTTATTCATAACATGTGTACATGTCATACCATCATATTGTCTTTATTTGTATTGAAAGAGTAACAGGCAAAAACAGATAATAAATTTTGTTGAAGTATTTTGTAGTGCAAAAACTGAGTTTTAATATGGAATGAATTAATATTAAAAAGAGTAAAAAATTATTTAAGAAATACAGATGGCTAAGTGTGTACATATATATATATACAGGATGAGGCAAATAAAAGTGGCCCAGGGCACAGAGTTCCAGGTTGCAAAGAAACACGGCAAAGGAAAGGAGATAATTTTTTAACCTGCTTATAGCAGATGTTGAAAATGAATACCATTCTTCTCTTGGTACCTTTGAGCCCTAGTCAGCGAGTTGCAGAAGGCAGATCGAAGCTGGATTTCTGGAATCACTGCAATCTCATTAATGTTCTGCTCCAGTTCTTGAAGACTACCAGGGTTTTTGCTATACACTTTAGACTTGAAGTTGCCCCACAAAAGTACCATAAAATCTGGCATATAACGTGCACTTTTAACACAAAATATAATATTAAAACTTAAGGGTGTACAATATTCACCAGGTATAAAAACGATTTCTAAAAATAAAAGAAATAAGTATAAAAATTTTTTTACTTCTGTACTTGTATCGAAATACTGTTTACTTAAAAGAAATGACCTGCTTTATGAACCAAAAGGGTTGTAGTTTTAGAATAAAACTATATTTTGTTACAAAAGTCTGGGATAATACCTCGAATAAATGACTTCAAAACATAAGAGCAATGTATACTAATATTTCAAATTTCTTCATAGAAAAGGGGGCTTTTTATATATAATACTACGAATATACCTAAAAATTAAGCTTGAAATTATAGGTGCGTGTTATACTCCAGATTTTACGGTAATCGCTCTCCAGACAGATCAGGTGACCTGTGTGGACACATCTAGGGCTGAGATCAGACTGAGACCTCTTCCAAGAACTGTCAGGAATGAAGATTGTGTAAATGTGATCCATGGTTTGACTGGATGTATGGGCAGTTACAGCATCCTGTTGGAAGTAACTGTTGGTCTTTTCCTCCTCAGTTAATGTTGTCACAAATGGATTGCCACTGATGAACTCACAGCCCACACTAAGATCTGAACTGGTTTTTTGATCATTTGGTGTGAGCATCACATTCACTTTCAATCATATCCACTCATCCAAGCCACTTTTATTTGCCTCACCCTGTATATATGTAACAAAATATGTATGAGTGAATTGAATTTCCATATAAAATGATTAAAATGGGCATGCACACGTGTATGCTGTATTTTAATAAAAAGAAAACCCTGTCTTACATTAATTCTTGCTACGCAAGACACACTATATGGTTTATTTTTAGATGTCTTATTTTGCATGTATTCAAATACAGCCATATAATTTTCACATCATAAAGCTCAACACGTTTCACATTCCTCAAGGAATCCATTGATCTAGTAATATGAAGTTACTTTAACTGTGATGCCATTGTACAATTAAAGGCTTGA
>BMAV01015187.1:90553-119324 GCA_019973955.1 Trichonephila inaurata madagascariensis
GTTCCTAAACAAATTTCCTTAGTTGTGCCCTCTTGTAAGAATAAATCTATTACTCCTTTTTGATTCATTATTCAATCAAATGCTATCCATCCTTTGTTACAAACGACATATTGAATATCAAAGATTCTAATCAGTCACAATCATGTCCTTTGGTTATCAGATGTTTTTTGAACTTCAGTTGGTCATTTGACAATGTCTGACTCTTATTTGGCTGACAATCTTATCTAAAGCTTCTTATTTGGAGGTAAAGTTTTTTCATCACAAAAAATCGTGCAAGGGCATAGATTTCAGTTAGGTCTTGTTTTCAGCAAAACATGATACATGCATGATTTCAGTAGTTTGTTATACATATATATAATAAAGGAAATGTTTAGTATTAAGTCAGTGTTTAATGTTTCTGTGAAATAATGAGATTTGTATGTGTGAAAATGAGAATATTGCAAAATCAAAATTCCTCATTCTTTTTAAATGCAGATAACTTATTGGTATTTCTATATTTATTTTAAATTATAATTACCGTAAAATCTGGCGTATAACGCGCACTTTGAACATAAAAAATGATATCGAAATATAAGGGTGCGCGTTATACGCCGGGTATAAAAACGACAGCTTTAAAAATAACAAAAGAGATGAGCATAAAAAAATTTTACTTTTACACATATCGAAATACTGTTTATTTAAAAGAAATGATATACCTTATGAACTAAAAGAGTTCAAGTTCTAGAAATATACTATTATTTCAAAAGGTTGGCATAATATCTCGAATAAATGACTTAAGGACGTTGTATACTAAAATTTTAGATTTCAGGGTGCGCGTTATACGGTGAACATACCTGAAAATAAAAAAATACAGCTTGAAAGTATGGGTGCGCGTTATACGCCGGATTTTACCGTATATAAAAGTATAGTCAGTTAAATTGAATATGAAACTCTCTACTACATACATAAATATAATTGAACTTTGTGACTATATACCTTAAACATTAGTTGATATATTTCACATAAAATTTATTTTAGATCTTTTTTTTTCTTTATTTCAGTTCCCAAATTTCCAGTAATTTTGCTTCTAAAGATTCAAATTCGACAATTGCATTGGATGTTGAGATGGATACATAATAGAAAAGTCATGGTGCTTTCTTTGATAGAAGGTTAATTCTGTTTTATTCCATATGTTTGTTCCTTTTTCTATTCTAATTAAGAATTCTAATAGAAATAAAGATGTACTTTATTTTTATATTTAATTCTGCAAGTTATTTTAAACACGTTATTTTTGTAATCTTGCAACATCAGCTTAAAAACCTCACTTAAATTGTAAATAAATTACCAGAGAATATTTTGCAGATAAATTTTATTTTCCTACCCAATCCTCAAAACTTATAATTTTGTAAAGTTATTGTTTATGTATTCATAATTTTTAGCTCTCACACTTCATTACTATATTTTTTTATTAATAAATATAAATGTAGCATTGATGTGTATTGAAAAAATAAATTGTAAAATGAATTATTTTCTAAAAAATGTTGGTGTTAGCTAAAGTATGGAATTGATAATAAAAAAAAATTAAGCTATTTCAATTTTTATAAAAAAAATTGCCCCTGATTTTTAGGTAATATTTTATTTAAGTTTATACATTCAAATGAAACTGTTATAAAAGTTTTGTCTTATTTTATAGAATGACATTAATTCAGCAATTAAAGTATTTAATTTTGGAAATTCACTTTTAATTTTATTAAATTCTTGTTGGAATCTGTGTATTGGGGTAATTATTTATAAAGAATAAATTATAAGAATAAGGTAAGAATTATATTTTTGAAATAATTTTAATATGAATATTTACTTCATTTTAATTTTTTAGCTTGAATATATTATGTTCCATTTTACCAGCTATAATTAGCACATTGCGGCATTACTTTCAGAATATAACGTACAAAAATGCAATTTAATATTTTGTATTGTTTTTCACCTTCATTTAATATGCAATTTTTAAAAATTATTACATATATTTTATAAATTTAAAATGTTTTTACTTCTTAAAAGTTAAAACATTTAATTAACTTAATCAAATTTATTCAATAATGAAATAAATTTCCCAGATATTTTACCAGGAAACATTAAGTTTTTTGTATTTAAGGCTATACAAAGGTTTTGTATGGAATAAATAATTAAATACAATGACAAAATTTTATCAAAATAATTTAAGCCAAATCATCCCTAAGAAAGTTAGATTTTTAAAGCAAATAGTTTGAAGGTATTTTGACAGAAATGGCAACCTCATAATTATCTGAAAACTCTAAATAATTTGACTTTTCTAATAGCTTTTTTTTAATGTTTTGCATAAAAATAATTTTAGGTTATACATTCAGTTAATAATAAACAAAAGTTCTTATATATTTTGTTTTCATTTACTAAGAAGTTTGAGAAAAATTTATTCATTTTTATACTATGTTTAAAATTTAAGGTCAATGTATGTCAAAGCAGACATGGATAAAAAGAATATGCTTTTTATGCTAGATTTATTAATGTTTATTAAAAGGAAGTAGATCTGTGCATTTTGTGTGTGAGGGACATTAAAGAGGGGAAAGTTTTAATCCTTTTAAAATATTTTCTTGGTCAATTTATTTACTTCAATCTCATCTTGTGATTTTCTCTTAAATTATTCACATTTTTATTACTTAAGAAATGAAATTAGAACATAAAATAATTGTAAAATGTGAAGTTTAAAAGTTTTTGACATTATGTAAATCATAAGTTAGACAAACTAATTAACAATAATAACTGCAGAGATATATTTCATAGTTTTGTAACAGACTGCTATTTATCTCCACGTATTAATGAATTTAAAAAATTGTCATGATTAATTACTGTTTTTCCAGAAATGAATTAAAATTGACTGGAAAACATTTGACTGAAATAGAATTTACTATCTGTCAAAGTAAGGAAGTTAAGAAAGCTTATTAAATAATTATTTGTATGCAAGCATGTTATTTGTTTCAAAATTGTAATAATCATAAAAGCAATTTTTTAAAAAATGAACCTTATTTTGGTATATATTTTGTATAATTGAATTGTATTGAATTATAATAGTAATCAAGCCATGCTTGGATTAATAAAAAATTCCTCCCAGCCGTTCAGTTTATTACTTTCATAGCCCCCTATAAAAATTTCCTAATATTCTTTTTCTGTAAAATAAAGTCAAATAAATTATTTTATTTGTGACCTTGATCTCTTTTCCTTCTTATCATCATCATCATGAAGAATGATTTTTAGATTTATATTTATGGATCATTTACTGTATTTGTTTGGTAGAATATTGTATTTCTGCATGAAGATGTATATATTAACATCTGGCTGTAATTTAAGCTTTAGGCACATGTATTACAGAGAGGAAATTCATACTTGGACATGTCATGTTTTCATTTCTTTTCTTTATTTTTCTTTTTGCTTTGATATGCTCTACATTGTTATTGTGAAGTGTGTCTAGTACAAATATTTACATATTTTTGTATGTAATATCAATAAAGTTTGTTTTGTACTGAATTTTTTTTATGATTTGAACACAATGAAATTCACTAATTCAAAACAGTTTTGTCAATTGAATATAAGAACTTTTCACCCTAATCATTGTAATTGATTTTAAGAAGATTAATATACACATACATTTGAGCTTTATATATTTTTTTTTCAGTTGACTAAAGTTTTAGAAAATTAAAATAAAAATAAACACAAATTTAAATATATAAAAAGTTGAGAAAGAATGTCAAAATTATTTATAGTAATCATTTTAAGTATTAGTACTGAGTATAAAATGGAAATCATGTTATGTTTAATTCAGAGGGTTCTTAAAGACATGAAATGGAGAATAAAAAGGGAGCATCGGTTAATAATTAATGTTTTTGTGCAATCAAAATTGGATCAAATTTTTTAAAAAATGGGTCAAATTCTAAATTGTGTTATTGTAAAAATATCAGTTTCAGAAAACTGAATAAATTATAATAAATGAATTTTACATATTTAAAACATTTTGAAGAATTGTGAAGGAAAAAAATCTGTAAAATTAATCCTTAGTTATGATAGGGGAAAAAATTATTTTTTTTTAGATGAAAAAAAAAAGATGCTTAGAATGAGAATTTAATTTGAAAATTTCAGTTTTAAATAATTCCTTAACAGGAGGATTCTTACTTATAAAGGAACAACCTTAAATATTTCATAAATCAAGGGTTCTTAAACTTTTTTACTTGTGAACTCCCGAGTCCTAACTTTAAATATGTTACCTGGGTATGTGTAGGTGAAATATCTGTAGGTTATGAAAAGTAATAAATAATTCTAATGTAAAATAAAAAAATACATTTGAAAAATCTAAAACACTTTTTTCATTTACAAAAAGGGGGGGGGGATTATTTTTAATATGCGGTATGTGTTGTAAATCATCTGAGAGACAGCATTTTGTACTTAAACGATGATGGAAGCATAGTTGCGCAAAATGAAATAAAATAGGCTTATTTAACTCATAGTGTCGTCACACATGATTTTCTTTCCAAGAGGAAGAACAACAAGATGTCTTCCCTTACTGCAATGTCTCTTCATACTCAACACCAATTTGTCCAACAGTTATTGAGGTAAGAGTGCTCATTTATCAATCGGCACCTATTTCAGTTGTTAGGTGTTCCCCGGAGGATGTAACCGTGCCGTAAGGTGCATCCCACAAATGGTTTGGGGAGATGCTCTATGGGATTTAGAGGAGAACGCTGACCAATCCATTCGAGTGATATTTTCACTTTCCAGCAGCTGCTGAACATTAGCAGTCCGATGTGGTCGTGCATTATCTCCCATAAAAACGGTCTGGTCCAATAGCACCCACATGGGGAAAGATTACCTCCTTACAATAGCGATTCCAGTTACAGAACCTCTTGAAAACGTGGAGCTCGGTCCACCCTTCCCATATAATGAGTACCCAGACGACAACTCCAGAACCACTTTAGTCGTCTCTTTCCGTGATGTTACTGGGTTGAAACTGAGTCCCGAACTCTCTCCAAGTCAAGTGGCGTTGAGAATCGCTTGTGGCACTGAAACGACTTTCATCCGTAAAGAGGACACGACTCCATTGATGAGGTGTCCAGTTTTTGTGTTCCTTACACCACTCTAAACGATGCTAGCGATGGCCAATTTTGAAAAGGATGCAGCGTTCAGGATGGCGGGTGAATAGGCCCCCTTTGTGAAGGCGCCTGGCCACAGTAAACCACGACACTTGTCCTGCGTGGGCCCTGTATCACAATTTTTCCGACGCCCTTTAACATGTTACCGATTTTTTTTTTTTGCTTTTATATGTTGAGGCTCCCATATCAGTGATACAGTGGTAGCTACGCCCCTGCTTGTCCCCCTGTTGCTGAGCAATGGCGCTTGCTCACTGGTATCGGACTCTTTTCACATGCAGGACGATATCTCGGTCATCCACTGCAATTTTTCTAGAGTGGCCGCCACCAACCGTTCTAACACCTGTACTTGTGGTTTGGAAGGCTTTTCAAGGGCGCGAAACGACACTTGTTGATTCCGAAATCTTCAGCTACACTGGTCAAACTATATCCCTCCTCCAGCATTGCGACCATTCTTCCTTGTATGAAGTCATCCAGGTGATTTCTTCTAGCCACATTTCATTTAAAAACGAACTTGTAGCGAATGTCTTTAATTGCGCCTCCATTCTTCCTTTTATTGTAGTCGAGCTGCGCGCACCAAACTCACGCGTTTTACATGCACTCGCGTCGCCTATGAAATTTGCTCCTGACATTTGCATGCGCATCACCTTTCTACTGAATTGCATGTTCATTGTACAAATCCCAATGACCTCCTGCCCTTTTTTTCTATAATTTCATGACTATCTGCTTAAAATTTACATTGTTGCTTAAGTTTTGCACACCAGTGTATAAGTGAAAACATATATACAGCTGCATATCCCGGAGTTGTGCATACTTTTTCGAGTGTAAAACTTTTTCCTTCCCCTCTCGACGTCAGCAGTTCCTGTTGGTTTCTGCATTAATGGTCCTATAAAATTCCTTTTTTTCTAAATTTCTACCACTTATTTCCTCTCCCTTCTATTTTTGGACCAAGATGATACCTTTTGACCAAGACATTTGAAGCGCCTTGCTGGCACTTCAAAGAAAAGTAAATATGCAATTTTGAGAAAAGTCATGATGTTTAAAATTATTTTTTGTAGGGCTAAATTTTTAAGTTAAAACTTCCAAATTCCACACATCTGTAGCAAACAGTGGTACAGACAAGGACAGAATTTCATTAATCCGCGAATTAGCCTTCGGTCCACGGTTTCGTGAGATTTGTGCCATACTCACAAACCCTACTCTCTATATCAGATCTTACTCACTAGAATCGTGACCAACCACGGTTTCCCAATCTTCTAGGATTCAACCGATATGGTCACAAGCCCAAGAAAGGCGCTATAGCCGATTTCGTGTTAGTAAAGGCATCGGAGTCGGTTTTCTGCTGCTCTAGTCCATTGAAATCAAACTTGAAGAAATTGAAACAATCCTAGTACGTCTAACATTGATTCTTGTGGATATTTTACGAGTGTTGCTTGTCTGTCCATTCTCTATAGATAATAGGTTGATTAAAAAAAACTCTACTGTTATACATTATAACTCTGATATATTAATCACACAATAAAATTCTCACCAACAGATTGGTAGGAGTGACAATTCCTACCACTGAAAGAAGTAGAAGACAAAGGAAACAAAATTTAACCCTGGAAACTAACATATCCTTAATCGGAGGTTTTCAGATATGACTTTTGCCGTCATGGGCAGAGACGGATTAACCCTCTAAGCGGTCTGCACTTAAAGTCTTGTCATTCTGGAGATGCTTCAAAAATGCAGCGCACATATTTTGTTTTCAGGTGGGGTTCTCAAAAGCGGTTGAGCCGTATTTTTAAGAATGCGGCTCGGCCGCTTTTGGGAATCTTGCTTGAAGGCAGAAAAGGCATCTCTGGAATGGCGGAATTTTACGTGCAGACCGCTTGGAGGGTTAAGGTAGGAGAAGGCCTCTGGTGGTAAAAGGTTGGAGGCCCATGAGCTCAAGAGTCGAAAAACTAAAATAATGAAAAGATTCGCTGACTTTAAATTCTCAAAATAAAATGCATTGCTAATAGTAAAACTCAATGGCTAAAGAAAGATCTTAACTGCGTTTAAAAAAAAACTGAAAACCTTACTAAAGAGCACACAATTTTGCTGTACAACTTTACTTCTTGATTTCTCTTTGGCAAAATCATCCATTATTTTTGTCGTATCTATTTTGTCCAAAACATCTTGTTCTATTTATAATACGTCCATGTTAAATTTTTTTTTCTTTCTCATTACTTCCTAAATAATTTTTAACTGGAAAAGATCTCTCCCCTGATGCATTCGATGTCGGCATTGTTATTCTACCACTGGCGTAGCTAGTTTTGAGTGAGCCCTGTATCAAAATTCCTTCGGGCCCCCAGTTCACATATGAGAGCCGCGTTAGTGGGACTGCAGTTACACGTGTTGGGGCTCCTGTAGCTTTGGGGCCCCGTATCATTGATACGGCGGTAGCTACGCCCCTGTATTCTACATTAGGGAAAGTATCTTTATTTTAGGATTTCTCTTGCAACGCGATAAATTTCTAGTGGAGTCTTCATTTTATCTTTGTTTCCTTTTAAAAATAGTAAAAATTGAGCCAATTCATATGGTCAAAATTAAGAGATTCAATATCGTCTTTGTAAGTTTCCTTTAGTTTTTGTGTAGCTTTCTTCTCAAAAAATGTCAGGTAATAATCTTTTATCAAAAAATACAGTAAAGTATTTTATAATAGTTTCATAAATCTCAGCTCTTCGGGATAGCTCTGTTCTTGCCCTACCGTATATGGATTAAAATGACTCCACTATGAAACTTTCCTTTCTTTCGAAAATTCATAGTCGACTTACTTACTTTCACCGAAAATAATTTCTCTCTTTTGTTGCCTGTTAGCTTACTCAGTTTCCTTTTCAAACGAGATTCCTGATAAATCAGTTGCTCCTTGTTCCATTTTTCCAAATTCATTTCTGAAATTTTGGATATAATTCTCTATATATTTTAGTAGACTAGATCCTTTTAATATAATTCGCTCTCAACTTATTACAATAATTTTTTAGAAACATTTATTCTCCGGAGAGTATGGTATTCCAAATCATGGTCATCAGGGAAGTTACATATTTGTCCATCTGTTTCAAAGGAAAGTTGCCTCCAGGATTATGGTCTTTTTTTCCTCATTCATATCACGGATTTCAGCCAGAGACGCTTTTATTAATCTTTATCTTGCTATTAAGGCTTAAATTCAACTAGCTTGAAATAGTTTGCTTTGAACTAGTCAAATCTTTTATCACATAACTTCTTTTTGTTTCATTTATCTTCATTAGTAAAATACATGATGGAAATAAAAATCCCATAACCAAGTAAGAGTTGTGCTTTTTAAACGAAATTTGGAAAGTGTATTTACACATCTGAAAAAGAAGATTTTGATTCAAATTTCAAGCTAGGTGAGCAAGTGTGGCGCTAGTTGTACCACTTTGAGGGTGCGCATCAAGAGTACTTTAAATACACGCTCTAAAGTTCGTGAGTATTATTTATCGTTGAGATTTGGCGTAGTGATTTGATGTTAGTCTAGAATAAATTTAAGAAGACAAAGAAGCTATTATCAACAGCTTGCTGAGTTTGAAAGAGGTAATAAAGTAGAGCTAAAAAAAAAGATTTTCTTTCCACGATAATGCAAGAAGACTTGGTAGGAATGTATCCACTGTGCACGGTTTTTGGTAGCAGTGATCTCGGGTAGGTACTATACCTAAAGGAAGCTGTGGTCCTACCACACATGGGTCATACTGACAGAGAAGATCACCGTATTCCTCACATGGCAGGGGAACATCGTTGTGCATCTACAGCAGAAATTACAGTTTTTTTCTTCATCAGAGTGACACAATGAATTGTAATACATCAAATTGTTTGAGAAATAGCATCCAGCCAGTCGCTCTGTATCATTTATACCATTAGCTCCGAATCACTGACATCTGCGATATCAATGATGTCACCCTGGAGATCATTGGAAAGAGAGTAGCGATGTGTTGTGTACTCCGATCAAAACTGTTTCTATCTTGGTGCCAATGATGACTGTTTGATTAGAAGAAGATTATGTCAATGCTTGAAAACAACCTTTCTGCATCCCAGGCATGTTGTACTTGCATCTAGAGATATGGTCTGGCGTGAGCAATTTTCTTCGAATACAGGAGCACTCTAGAGATATATGTCTTCAAACTTGTACGTCAGTCTGGTGATTCAAACTGTTGCACTGCAATTTATAAACATCATTCAAGGGGTGTTTTCTAACAGAATAACGTGCACCCTCATACTCATGCTCTATAGCAGTGGTCCGTGGATCAAATAGTGCCGTGCCTCAAAGGGAACATTAAATTATTTCCGTGCCTCAGGTTTGTGCGAATTTTCATGGAAATCACTTTATATTCCATATTAAATCACTTTATGTTGATTTTTTGTTGTAGCTGGATTTTATTCTGAGGGCATATTTAAATACAATTAAATTTAAATGATTGAATCAAAACAATCAAAATGTAAACAATCCCCCCCCCCCCCCAGTGGGCTGCGGTAAAATGATCAAACTTGGACCGGTCTGCGGCGATAAAAAGTTTGGAAAGCACTGCTCTATAGAATGTCAACGTGTTATCTTTGCCAGCTAGATCACCAGATCTTTTTTCAACGGTCGACAACGACAACGTCATCTGCAACCAAAACTGAACAACTTTATATTGACCTATCAAGAGCAACAGGAATGCATTTCCATCCCACAAACTGATATCCGGTACCTGTACTCTTGAATTTAAAATTCTGTCGGTTACATCGGCTTCCGATGCACCATCATTTAACATTAAAAATGGCACTTCTCACGCTTACATTAACCTGTTATCTTGAAATTTTAACCAATAAAATATGTTACGTAGATAAATGTATTCCTGAAGCATTAGTCAACAATAATTTTTTCTCGGGTAGTGGGATTTTTTCCCTTTCGTGTAAGATCTTTTCAAGAGTAACTAAGCACGACTGTGAACTAAAAACAAGTAATATATATATATAAAAAAATTTTTTAAGTCAATTCCTACTTTGAAAGGATGAATAGAAAGTATTTTATTAACGATTGAAAATTTGAATAAGATATATATATATATCCCTGTTTCACTGTCCTAAGCCAGTGACAGCTTGGGAAATCATAATAGTTTTTTCCACTCTAGCTAAATTTCTCTTTATTGGTTTGTAATGGTTCCATGTTCTTTCGGTTTGATCTTAAGTTGTTTTAGGATTTGTCTTCTTTTTAATTTATTTACTGCTATATATATATATATAGGGAGAGAGTGAACTAATAGTAGAGGAATTGAAAAAAGAGCATGATTTGTCTGCATTGTTGTAACAATACAGACCCGGTTTGGTTAATTTGGTTGAAAAACAGGTTTTCGACGCCAACTTTTGTCTTTTTTTTTAACGGTTACATTGTTACAACAAAAGAGACGAATCTAAGTTGGCGTCAAAAACCAGTAATTAATTGAATTAATATTTGGAAAAACTATTAACATCAAGTGTCATCCACT
This sequence comes from Trichonephila inaurata madagascariensis, assembly GCA_019973955.1. Lineage (NCBI taxonomy): Eukaryota > Metazoa > Arthropoda > Arachnida > Araneae > Nephilidae > Trichonephila > Trichonephila inaurata. The sequence goes on from BMAV01015187.1 coordinate 101,205, forward strand.
ACAAGTATAAAAAAATTGATTTGAACTTGATTGGATGAATAGAAAGCATTTTATTAACGATTGAAAATTTGAACAAGATAAATAAATATATAAAGAGAGTGAGCTAATAGCAGGAATTGAATAAACTTGTTTGATTTTAATATTATTTTTTAAAATAAAAAAAAAAAAAAAAAACGCGTGCAAAATTTTGTGCAGATTGTAACAATACAGATGTATACAAGAAAGATGGCTAGGGCTGCTACATGACTCAAATCTATGGAAATCATCGGGGTTGCAAAATCGGTTCAAGATCTTTTTTGTTGCAAGTTGAAGTTATAATTGGAACATATCAACTTTGGGGCCCCTGGCGGCCGCCAGCCACTTAATCCGCCTTCGGTCATGGGTAACCGCATCTACAAAGATCAGTAGCGTACACAGGAATTTTTCAAGGGGGGTATCCAGGGTCGAAAGTCCACCATTCTTGTATCATGCTCCTTTTGATTTTGTCGATTTTTGGGAACAAGAAACTAATTATTGAATAAATAATTAACATTAATTAAAAAAATTAATCATTAATAACAAATACTTAATTAAATTTTACGTTCTATATACTTAGAATTATAATCAATCGGAATAAAAATCAAGGGCTTCGGGGGGGGGGATGTCCCGACCCCTAGGTCATCCCCCTTGTGTGCGCCACTGACAAAGATCGATCATTATAAAGAGCCGTTCCGGCAAGATGGAGATAATTATTGGGTTGTTCGGAAAATTTTTTCGTTTTTTCTCGACAGAGAATTTAATTGTATTTTTTTTACACCCAACTTAATACTTAAGCCGCTTAATCCTTATATATAGAGACAGCTGGTATAACAAGGCTTGCTTGTGAAAAGTCCAATTGATTCTACGCAGTAGTGTTTTTGGTCGATACCTTTCAAATGTGGAAAGTGAAAAGCAGCATATTTTACTTTTTTACTATCGAAAAGATAAAATGCTGTTCAAGCAAGAAAAAAATTAGCCGTTGTGTATGCAGAAGATGTATTGACAGTATACCAGCGCCAAAACTGGTTTGAAAAATTTCGACCCGGTTAGTTTGATGTTGATTCACCACGTTCTGGAAGGCCAGTTGAAGCTGATAGACACAATAAAGACATTAATTGATGTAAACCGGCGAATAACAACTCATGAGATGGCCTAGAGGTTAAATTTATCGAATTCATGACTATTTGAAAGGCTAAGGATTTACCTGAAAGCTCGACATATGGGTTCCTCAGGAACTCACGGAAAGAAATTTGTATCGTTCTGTTGATGTCTGTGATTTGCTTCTCAAACGTCGAGAAAATAATCCGTTTTTTAAGCGCATTATCACTGGGGAGGGGAATGAATTGTCTATAACAATGTCAAATGCAAGAGATCATGGAATAAAAAAGATGAGTCAGCTCAAAGCATTTCGAAAGCCAATAGTCATAAAAAAAAGGTGATGCTACCTGTATAGGATTTCAAAGGAATAGTTTTTTTAGCCTTTACCGGTCAAAAGAACGATTAATTCTGAGTGAGTGAATATTAACATCGCACTGTTCAGCTACACGAGGGCTTTTGGCGACGGACCACGTGATTTTGAACCATGGTCAAGTGACGTGGACGACATCTGAGGTGGCATCCCCTCTCCTAACTATCACACCACACCAACGGGAGGACGTTTGAGCTCTCGACAGATTTAGCGTGCATGTCTCCCCTACACTGCGGGTTTTCAGCGGTATTAGGCTCGAACTCATGACACGCTTGCCATAAGTCCGACACTTTGACCACTAGGCTACCGCGGCCCCACGATTAATTCTGAAGTGTACTGTCATCAGCTAGACAAAAACTGAAGGATTAACTTAAATAAAAAAGGCAAGAATTGATCAACAAAAAAAAAGGTGTGTAATGTTCCAACAAGGTAATGCGAGATCTTATACAAATTTAGTAACTCACCAGACGTTTTTACCGCCTAAATGGAATATACTGCCACACTCATCATATTCTCCAGATCTGGCATCTTCTGATCATTTTTTTTTTTTTTTAAAATCACTTGGTTCAGTTTTTTGCCAGCAAAGAACATAAATTTTATGAGCGTGGAGTCATGCTACTGCCAGAAAGATGGCAAAAGGTATTGGACTCACCAGAATGGGCAATATATAATTTAATAAAATATTTATTCACTTTATAAAAATTGACTTTCATTTTCACAAAAAAACACCCAACGAAATTATTCTTTTTTGAACAACCCAATAAAAACAAATAAAACTAAAGCAGAAACATAAAAGGAACTGTACCATACTGATACATGAAGAATTTCAAAACCAATCCCTAACACATTAATATACACATTCTTATATGAAAATCTATAAATTATATATATATAAAATTTAACACGAAACAAATATTTTTCTACCTTTTATTTATGGTAATTTTAATTTTTCTTTCATTTTGTGCCAATATATCTTTTCCTATAATTCAACTAGTCGTGAAAAAACCCTAGAAAAATTCATTACATAGAGAGATACAAAGTCGACACACTGAAAAATCAGTGGAACTTCTCCAAAAACACTGCTATCTTTTCCCTACCTAAATTCTGTTCCTTTTACACTCGCTGTAACAATTACAATGTGAAGACCATGATTCGAAATTATCTAATAAACCCCTTAGGCTAAATGTTTCAACAGGAATGATCCCCATATCTAATTATTCCTTAAGTCCACGAAACTTAAAATTTTTTGTCTTTCTTTTCTCCTACCATTAACATGAAAAAGAAAGGGCAACATGCACAGACCCAAACAGAAACTTCCTTATCCACCAACACACAGACTTAATCTTTTTTTCCCTTACCTGATATTCTACAATTTTTTAAAAAATGCCTAACCTTGATAAAATTAAAAAAAAAAAAAAAAACTCTTTTCACCATCCAAAATTTAACAAACAATATAAACTTAACTTGCAACAAAAATTTGATAAAATTCTTCAGTTCATTTCCATTACAGCTACTGACATTGCTGGTCCCGAGTAGGCCTTGTATCAAAATACCTTGGGGCCAGTAGCGCACACAGAAATTTTTCAAGGGTGGGGGGAGCAATGGTTGAAAGTCCACCATTTTTGTATCATGCTCCTTTTGATTCTGTCGATTTTCAGGAACAAAAAACAGTAAAAAACGAATTATTGAATAAATAATTAGCATTAATTAATAAAATTAATCATTAATAACAAAGAATTAAATTTTACGTACTATATACTTAGAATTATAATCAATCGAAAAAAAAAGGGCTTTGGGGGGGTTCGTACTCCTAGGACACTCCCCTTGTATGCGCCACTGCTTGGGGCTCTTTTTTGAAAAATAATAATGAATGTATTAATAAAACATTCAAATAGGTATAAAGTCCTAAGCAATGAAAATATTTTGAACTTAAGAGATAGCCTAATTGTTTAATAGGTGCTTTTCACGATTTTTTTTTCTTTTGGCGAACACATTTATAGTAACATCCATAGCAAAAAAAAAAAAAAAGATTTCATCTTTTTAAGTTCTGCTTCTATTGACAGTATTGCTAAATCTAAAAACCGATCTTGTCCTAAGGAAGTTCTAAGATAATTTTTGGCTCAGAATTATTCTTATTAAAATGAATAAAGTACGAAAAATTAATTACTCATAAAATAATGTATTTCATACTTTAAACTCAGTGCCGATTTAAGCTAATTTCGGGCCATGGGCACAGATCTACATACCCCTTTGGGACTGGAGTATAGAAATTATAACCAAAAAATCTGGCTAAGTCCAGCTTATCTGTACCCCTGAGCACCTGCCCCAATGGATAAACTGCATATCTTTTTAAACTACATGTTTTTTAGCAAGGAGTTTTATATATGAATATTTTAATCTCTCTATGACACTTGATTCACAAGTTGAAGCTTATTCAAGGCGATACTTGAAAAACTTTTTGAAAATGTGTTGGAGATGCAGCTCACTTAAAAGATGAGCTCTAGAGGTAAAGAAATTGATGCATTACATATTAACCTTGTGACGGGGCTTTATCGGTATTTCTTCTATTAATCCTCTTGGGATTTCTTTGGGGCCAGAATGGCAATTCTTTCCAACCAACCCAAGAAGAGAGCCCTGGTTATGCAGATTAGGAATAGTATATATTGTAACGTTAGTATTCGCATTGACTGCTAAGTAAAGTGAATTAAAGTTCCAGGAGAAGAGTCTTAGTGTATTCTGAGTCGGTCTAATATTTCCAGTGAAGCTGAGTAATAAGTGGGTCCGAGACCAGAAGAGTATTCCCTTAGCCAGAGCAAGTCGGATTGAAGAATACAGTGATGATATAAGGACCGTAGCTGTTCGCCAAGGAAATAGTGGTAACTGTTTGATTAAGCTCCAAGACTAGAGTGGATTCTATTAAGTTAGGAAATAATCTATAAATATAGATTCAGTGGTTAATTGCGCTATTTGTCAGAATTACGGTTTGTGTCGCATCACTCCTGATCATAAGCCTCCTAGATTAGTGTTGTTTTATTGTATATAAATTAAGATTATAATAAACTAATTTTATTATGGCAGAGTTTAGTAGACCATCTTTCATTCCCTCAAACATAGGTCGCGTGGATGATGAAGAGATGATACCCCCATAGTGGGGTATCACAACCTCCCACTACAAAATAACACAAGGACTTCTCACGACAGACCTTGTAATTTTGACTAGTTCAAGTAACGAGGAAGAAGATACCTAGAATAATAAAAGAAAATGTTACCCAGATGACCACAAAGTAAAGAAAAGCTAGTAGACGATAAGAAAGAAGATGAGAAAAATTGTTAGGTTATAACAATTAACCATCACACCCATTGACTAAATGAAACAGAAATACCTAGTATTATTTTTATACAAAAATAAAATAATAATCTACATATGAAAACATTATTTTATTGTACTACAACGATCACGACTACTTCATGCTAGAATTTATGGCTCAACTTAAAGAAACATATTTCTATAAAATTTAATATTAAAATAGCATATTTACTAAAATCTAAGCCACACTATTTTTCCAATGTTAATGCTACTGAAAATCGGGTGCAGTTTAGAATCAATGGCAAAACACTTGTTGGATGAGGGAAACTGAATTTCAATAAGGAAAAATGTAGCCTTCATTCTGGCCACTTACATAGAAGACTTATTTTATTTCTTAGTTTATCTCCAGTACTCAGTCTAACCTAAACATTGTTGTCTGCTTGTATTAAGGAATTTCTTTTGTACACACTTTCTTTTAATCACCTAAACATCAAAGATATCGGTAATAGCATCAAGACGAGTTCACTATAACACAAGTATAAAAAGAAGGCAACTTTATATGCAGAAAAAGATGGGAACAGAGCAGCGTCCACTGGAAATTTGATATGGATGAAACAAATATACGTTGATAGCATAAACAAAATATAATTTTTGCTTGTAAATGCTCAACAGTCTTTAATAATTCTTTTACATATTCTATTAAAAAATGCTGCATAACAAATATATTGGATTGCATGGAAGACGACAGTGTATGGGGAAAATGGCAGCACTGGCACCAATTTCGAAGTCAGCTGTGACAATGGTAGTGATGAATCATTTATGAAAAATGATACACATGATTAGAGTAATTATAGATTTATGTATGAATTTAAAAGTATTTAATACTGATAAAATAAATTAATATTATTAATTTCTTATTATTTCTCATTAATTTTTTTAAAAAATTTCTGAAGTATTGGATGGATTTTTTTACACAATTTTTTATTTTTTCTCAAAACCATGTAGAGAATTGGGGGCGAGGTTTAGAATCTATGGCAGCTTAGATTCGAATAAATAAGGTACATAAGATATTTCTTTAACATAACTTAATTACATAAATAAAGTAACCAACAACAAGTATCAAAACAATAGTTTATTTCAAACTAAAATTCACCCATACAGAACCATGAAATATTACATTTTTTTTCAAACTATGTATGTGCAATAACAATAAGAAATGCATGTCACTCGAGAGTCCTCCAAGTATCCCAGTAGGATCAGAGCCATCTTTTAACAATAATATTGCAAGCCCAAAATTGATGTGCTTATCACAGAAGTTGAATAAGAAGTGATGCTGAGCACTACGCTTGTGATTTTGGAAAATGGAAGGATACTTATATGTTATAATGACCTTGGCGAAATCGCTTTCATTAAGCGACTGAAATATTGATTGAACACATGCTCCATATATCACATATTTAATTACTAGAAATAACCAAAAATAAAAATACAAGTTTCTTTTCCATTTTGGAAAAAGTTTTTGTATAAAAATATATTATAATAATAGAAGCCATTTGTGCATACTAAAACAGCGTTGGGAATTAAGTTTTACACAAATCTACATTTGTGTTAATCATAGAATTTAGTTTTAATATTTAAACTGGAAACTTTAGTAATTAAAAGTCGGTCCCCTCAGCATGTGATTTTTGCCAAAGCCGCTATAATGCATAAGTACAAATGGAAGTTGGAACGATTTCAGAATCATTCAAAGCGGAGTGGCTTCCTCGTAGAACAGTCTGTTCTTGCATCTGCAGCATAACAGGCAGGGAGTAGCAAGTAATAGAAATGGTGAAGCAATCAGGAGGAGGAAACTGAATCCTGCAAATATTCCTACCACCTATGAAAAATAAATTATTTCCATCAAAGAACTATTTCTTTAACATACTGCATAACAAAGTATATGAAAAAAATAATTTCTAAAAAAAGTCACCATTTTTTAAAAATCTTACTTAATTATATATATTTTAAGGATAACAGATTTGGAAACTTATAATTGATGGTTTTTATTTGATATTTTAAAAGGCCTTGCAATTTTGCACCTCGAAAAAGTGAAGTGTTCGACATGAGCTGGCACCCCCTCTCCAAACTACCCCACCATGCTAACAGGGTGACTTTGAGCTCGACAGATATAACATGCTTCAGCCCCCACTACACGATGGGTCTTCAGTGGCATCAGGACACAACCTGCAACACATCGGCTACGAGTTTGTGAACATTACTACGCAACTATGCCCACCTACCTTACTGGTGACCAAGCAATAATAAAATTTTTATCATCTCAATAATATATTTTTAGTATGGAAAAAAAGGTAAAGGCTTCTAGAAACAGAGTGGTTTATACCTTATTAATAAACAAGTAATATAATTTTTTTTAAAAGTCAATTCCTACTTTGAATGGATGAAATATATATATAGGGAGAGAGTGAACTAATAGTAGGAATTGAAAAAAAAGCATGATTTGCCTACATTATTGTAAGCAATGCACACCTGGTTCAGCTGAAAAACCGGTTTTCATTGCCAACTTTTGTCATTGTTTTAACAGTTACATTGTTACAACAACGGAGATGAATCTAAGTTGGCGAAGCAAACCAGTAATTAATTTAATTAATGAATCAATACTTGAGAAAACTGTATTAACATCAAATATCATCTACTACAAGTTTAAAAAATTTTTTTATTTGAACTTGATTGGATGAATAGAAAGTATTTTATTAACGATTTTAAAATTTGAACAATATGTATATATAAATAAATATATATAGAGAGAGAGTGAGCTAATAGTAGGAATTAAATGACTAATCATGCACATTCTTCTTTAAATTATTTTATTAGTAAGTACAAATAATCCATTTACTTTCTTTTGTGTTATATTGAAAAACATTTTATGAATTGGCCATCATACTACATATACTATATTTTCAGTTTTACTTAAGCAGAAATATAAAAAAGTATTCCTTCAATTCAAACAACATATCATACAACTGGACTATTTATTAAAAAAAGAAATAATTGAGAGCAGTTAATAAATCATTGTTCTATGAGTGGCATTGTAATGTGTGCACAAGTAATAAAATTATGAATTTCGTATAAATTATTTGTTCTTTAGTTTTAAGGATACACATAATACACTAATTTTTAAAAATACAAACAAAAATAAGCATTTTATATAATATATGAATCAATGATATATATTAAATTTTAAATTACAATTTAAACATGAAAAATACAAACTATTTAAGCAGATTGTGTCTTAAACATCTGAACAAAAATAGGAAGAAAACATATTAAAATAAAATTATTTATGAATGATCCATTTCTTTCAAACTTAAGAGAATTAGTCAATAATTCAAAGCAGTTTCAGAAATGAGAGTTTTAAAAATATTGTGTAAGTTCAACATTCTTTAGACAATGTAAAATGCAAAGCTGATTATTACAAACATTTACATATTTGCAGTTTTAGATAAAGTTATGGTGAAAAAAAAAAATTCAATTTTTACTTTTAAAAATTATTTTAAAAAACAGTTATACATCAGTAACTTTATTCAAAAAAGAATACCAACAAAATGTTACAAATATTTTTAAGATACAAGTAAGATTTATCAATTTCAGAAATCTGGCAAAAAAGCATTTCATATTTGTCCAAACAAAGGAGATTACATTACAATTGATAGAACATATAAAAAAAAGTTTGGAACTGCTTTAGTATATTTAAAAAATTTCCTACAAATTATGTCATCTACAAGAGTAGTTCATGTTATACTTTAAAAATAAGAATGATAAATGTAGAGATGTATCACTTTATTAATTATATAATCCAGAGTATTTCATACTATTACTCTAAAAAGAAAGAGCATAAAAGAAACTATTTTTCTAATTTTTAATATGAGTAACATAATTATAAATTGTTTTTTTACTTGCCTGTGTCCTATGCCATATCATAGAAGCTCTTGAGTGGCCCAGTTTGTTTCTACATGGTCCTTTGTCATAATGCCGCAAAAGAAAATCATCCTGAAAAAAGAAATTTTAGAAATGCATTAATAATGCTAATTACAAAAAAAAAAGTAAAAAAAAATACAAGTAAGGTAATAATACTAAATACATATGTGCTTCTTACATTTAAATACAATATTAATATTAAAAAAGCCATAACCTTTCATCATTTAAAAAATATTATACATATTTATATACAAAAGGCAAAATCAAGAATTCAAAAATACACCATTTGCACACATTTTTCAATTGTTTTACTACTTTCACTTAAAAAAATTATATACTGCATTTTATTTCTACTTCATTATTAATAAAAATAAAATAGAAATAACTGGGAATAGTTTTCATAATATACAACTGATGTATATGATGTTATGGAAAGTTTAAAAGAAATAGATATTTAAATCAATTACTTAAAAGTAATAATTACTACTACTTTAATACTAATTTGATAAATGAAGTAATGACTGTTTTTTCCACAATTTTTTAAACTTAAATATAAAAAATAAATATATTTTAATAATATTATGCATAATTATTTATTCAGCTTCAAATTTTTTGCACATGCGAAAATTTTAAAATTTCATATAAATTTTGACAACTATATAGAGCATCCGAAATAGATCTTTACACATTCAAAGAAAAACTAATTAAAATAAACAAGCAATGATAAATAGCAAAGTTTTTTTTTAAATGAAGTGTAAGCAAGGTAGATTCTTGCTCATACACTTTTTGTTTAAAAATACTTCATTGCAAGAACAAACACAAGCAATGTACTGTCAATTATTGAGTTTATATCTACAACATAGGTACAGAGTGAATTTATGACTGCCAACAATTTAAATCCATCTTCATGACTCCCAATTTATAATTTGCTTAAAAGATTAATGACAGGTAGCATACTGAGATATCTGTACACACCATCTATGGACTTCCTTTTTGTGGGGATTAGGGGAAACCAATGCTTACTTATCTCCAATTCATAACACTGATGAACAAAAATGTTGCATTACAGTGGCTCTCCAATTTGTTGGTTCAGCAATGCTTCACAGAATACAGTCAGAAATCTCATATCCATGTTGTGCATATTGAAATCATGCAAAAAAAGCACTACAACATTTCTTGATATTTTCTTTACGGAACAATAAAAAAACTAAATGCATGTCATTTTTTTTTTAAACTTTAAGATTAAAGATACATTTTCAACATCCTGTATTTTGTATATACAAAAATCTAGGAATGGTCACATATGCAAGAAATGGAATATGTCTTCGAATGCTTTAAAATACATCAAATAAAAAAATTATATACAATTATTTTACAATGTAAGTATGGTAAGCCTTAGAGCCTCCAACCAGCCATAATTTGCCTATCATTCATCTAATTTGTGGACACAAATACATTAATAAGGCTTGGGAGAGTTTCATCACTATCAGAGAAATTGATTTTAACAAACATGATGACCTTGTTACATGTTATCAATAAATACATTATGATGCTACTTAAGATTATTCCAATAAAACATTTTTTTTTAACTGTCTTAAAATCTGATTATTTAAATACAAGGTCTCTTTTGACTTATGGAACAATGACATGTTTAATAGGGATTATATTACAATTGTGCACAAATTTTTAAGTACACAAGTTTTTGTTTTATGTATATTTTTTTAGAGGCTGTTTAAATGAAAAAAGTGATGAAAAATATAGGGATCATTCCATGTCAACTCAACACAGGGTCTAAACTTCGCTATCTCAAATATTCTTGAAATTTAACACATGTGTACTACAAGTATAGATTTGGAACTGCTCAAATGCTGTAGAAGCTTTTATTAAGCTAGAGCTCATTGGAATTTGTAAACGTGAATTAATGTTTAGTAGCAGAGATTGCAGAGCATGATTCCATATTTATTTGCCCAAGTGCCTTGAGAGTCACAAGCATCAAGTTCATTTCTTTAATGGCCAAGATATGAATTACCACAAAACCCTGGGGGTCGTTATGATTACTGAGAGGATTGGTGGCAAACTAAAATTAATTTGAGAATGTGTGGATAACTTTAAGAGATTTGATTTTAAGTAAAATATTTGTGACCCATTTTCACTATAATGAAAATTAAAACTAATGCGTCATAATTTTTACATGCTTAAAATTTTTTAAAACATAATGTTATAGAAAGGCACACAAAATATAAGTGGTAGAAGTTGCTTGGTGAAAGTCGAGCCAATCGCAGGTGTAGTCATCTACAAGGTTTAAATGAGAACAGAATCTTGTCACTACAAGTAATAAATTGTCTAAAATGTAGAAGTTAAGCAAATGCAAATTTTTTTTCTCAATTTTGAATTGAAATAAATATTATTCTTTTTATTGTTAAGAAGATAAAGTATTTTTTTAAAATGAAATTTGATTTCTTGTACATTAATTTATCAACCAAAGTTATACTTTTGATAATTTATAAAACAGTCCAATTATATAATGCTTTTTAATACCATTTTCAGAACATTAAAGTTAAATTTGAGTAATTTTTCTTTTTTGCATTGAAATATGAGTTATTTAACTTGGGGGCCAAATTATTGGTGTAAAAGAAAGGAAGTGGCGGCATAGCCACAGTAAATTTGGGAATCACTGATCTAAAAATTAATTTTTCACAAGTTAAACCTAATCTGAACAGTTTTAATTGTATTTTAAATGCATAATAAAAAAGCCAGACATTTACATTTAAACAACTAATTATTAAAATATTCAATGTTTAATCGACATACTCAATTTTTTGCTTGATAGAAAAGATTTAGTTAAGTTTAAAATCTACTTTTTAAAGTTGTTACACAAAATATACAGCAAATATTCTAAAATCTACATTGCACATTATTTAGGGTTATAGGATTTGTAAACATAATGTGTCATTACTGCTGAGTATTTTATAGAACTGAATGCTTGATAGAAATATTTTGTTGTTGTTACTAATGTCACCTGATCGGTAAAGGCCAGATCAAGGGCCAAGAAATTCATCATGGTAAAGGGCTAAGTGACGCCTGTCGTTAGCCGTAGCTTTTGAGCACCATGCAGGTGACAGAACGATTTGGCCTGATTCCACCCCAATTTAGAGGGAGAACACTCTGGGGGTGGTCAGAAGCCTTCCCGAAGGAACGATAGATGGCGACACCACCTATCTCCACCTCCACAATTTAGGCATGAAACTGAATTGGAGGGAAATTTTCTCCAGTTTCCTGCACTTGTGAATCAGCCCACAAGACTTTTAAGATATTTTAAATAAGATATATTACAAGAAATATTTTAAATAAGATATTAACCAACTAACAATGCATACAATAAACTTAAGAAAAAGGTAAAAGTAAGAAAAGTAATAACAAAGAAAAAAATATCACACAAATAATTTTTTTACAGCAAATTATTAAAAAAATATTTCGATATGTGTAATACATACTAAAAAAAAGAAGCTCAGATTAAATATGTATCACATATAACACAATTCTAATCTAAAATATAATACAAATACCACATATTTAATGCATAAAGAATACTTCTATTACAGGATAATACTCCTGACATAAGAATTTAAGTGCTGATTCAGAACTATTAATTTTTAACAAGCATTTATTAGTATAATAATAATAATAAAAAAAAAAAAATAAGGAAAACCAGTTTTCAACATTTTTTAAACTAAAGATAAATATAACATTCTAACAGAAAATATTAATATACTATATGTGACAGAATGTACATAGCCACATGGTTATCAGAAAAAAAGAAAAAAAACCAAGTTTGTTTAGTTGCCATATTTTGATTATAAATATATATATAAAAAAAAATCTAATGATTTGTTACTACTTATGATAGATTTATTTAATTACATCATTACATTTTACTTAAGATGCAAATATTCAAATTAAAAATAAAATAATTTTTTAAAATTCAATTTAAATTCAGATGAATATTTAAATAGTGTCATTTCAAAAATGGTTCTCTTTTTTATTTGTATTTATTAAAAATTTAACTATGAAAAAGATTTTATTAATGATAATCAGAAGAGATTTTGATCCACACCTAATAAATTAACCATCTTTATTATTGAAATAAAGCAAATAATTTAGCCTTTTAATAAACATTTAAAATGAATTTCTTCTTGATCACGTCTTTACATAATTCTCAAGCTAAAATAAGTATAACTTTCAATTTTATAAAAAGATTTTGTATGCAATTTAAAATTTTTTTTACATACACATAACAAGGTTTTCATATTCGAAAACTATGTTTCGAAAGCTATGTGATGCTCCCATGTAGCCAACATTTAAATTCCATGTACTAAAGCTGAAATAAATGCAGATGTTGAAAATGATTTTCTGCAATATGAAAACAGAACTCAAATAAATAAAATGAAAGAAGAAATCATGACAAACAATTCAAAATTACACTAACGTCAAGTGATGTCAAACAATGCCAACAAAAAACATGTTTACATCTGTAACACATCATTTGAGCACAACCTTCGTCTTTTTCAATTGGTATACGGCAATTAGGACATCTCTTAATCCAGCCTTCATCTTCACTAGCAGACATTCTGAAAGCAATTCATAAAAAACTCTTAACTTATGAAACAAGAGAAAAATATAAACTAAAAATGTTAAATGTTTTCTTTCACAAAATCAAAAATGTTTTGTCTCAAAAGGTATAAATATAAAAAAGTAATTATTTTATTTTTAGATTTTTTTACTAACATGTGAACAAATAATACATTTCAAACATACTGAAAATAAAAACACAATAAAAAATATTGATATAACATACTCTATTTCATCAGATAATGCTTTTTTTGCTTCTTCACAACTTGATTTAGCATGCCATCTTAATTTACAAATAGAGCAAAACTTTAATCTGCACTGCAAATGGTAAAGGAGAAAAGAAAAGGGGGGAAATATTAATCATATTCATGAAGAATAAAACTAATACCATTAAAAGAAGTATTCAGAATAAAAAAGAAAACACAAAAGGGAGAACACTAAAACTAATACGCAATATAAGAAATTCTTAGCTTACTATTTTTATAACTATGGAGGAATTATTTTTTTCATTAAATTAACCAAAATATAAATTATATATATAAAAAAATTGTTACTTCAAAAGAACAAGACATAATTAAACATCTAACATAATTCATTCAATATCAATAACTTGAGAATAATGAATTTAAGACATAATCAGGCATTGTGACAACCTACGACAAGTGGTAAAATTTTCAGTGGCACTACAAATTTGTTAATTTTTGATTAGATGGAAGCTGATAATTTTGAAAAGGAGCTTATTGAAAAAACATCTTCAAAATTATAGAAAGTGTAATTTAAGGAATTACAAAAGAATTTGAAGGATAATTGTTGATAAATCCAAAGCTATTTTAACTGTTTGGATTTTGGGTATTGGATTTTGCTGGATAGATAGATTTGTTTGAATAAAATTGCATGTACTTTGCTTTTTGCGGTACATATCAATAAGAACAAATATTTTCTCACAAAAACTATTTTGAGTCAGCAAAGAAATTGTTTAACAAATGAACATTTAGAGTTGTGTCAAATTGAAAGCCCACACTACACCCCCGATACTGTGATATGCAGCAGAATGATGCAGAGACAAGGTTCGCATTAAAATACTAATTTTTTTATGTTGCTTATTTCTTATTTTAATAAATATGTTTAAAAGATACATAATATAAGTACAATTTTTATTTATGCTGAAGGAAGTTATATTTTATTTTGATAAATATTTTTAAATGATGCAAAATTAATATATAATGTCTCATCTATATTTTTGATCCCTATTCCCAACTTTTCATGCATTGCAGCAGAAATCTAACTGTCTTAAATATTTCCTGCTGTGCGGCATACTGAATCATATTAAGATTGGTATGGCACACCACAGCTACAAGATTGCTCTCCCCTGCTCTAGATTATTACATAAGTCAATATTCAGTAATAATGCATCAAAATCAAAGCATCATAAGAAGTACACAGTAGACTCTTCTTTTGAAGATAATTAGCTCCATGAAAAGAATACATAAATGAATCTGTAAAAAGCTATCTAAAATAAGCATCCATGCCACATTCTGAAACATGTATTTAATTCTCACTGGAGTACAAAAAATGCGACTTTAGTGTTTCCATGCAATGCATCATGAAGACAACTACAAATTGTTAAGTCTTAAGCATATCAAAGTGAATCCAAGAAAATGTTGGATTGATTGTTTATTAAGAATGAGAAACACCATTAAGGGGCTTTGGTAACTGATTTTGTAATTGTTAACCAGTATCAAGTGAAGATGTTGATAGGCAAATTGGTACCCTTCTATCCTAACTTCCACATAATGATATGCGAGGATTTTGAATCTGGACAAATTCAATATGCATCAACACTCCTTTGTACTACAAATCTTTAATGGAATTAGTCTGAAATATTGAAAAACAAATCTCCCAATCATAACCCTTTTGTACTGTGGCCACAAGTTAACAGTGTAATTGTTATATATACATATATATTTGAATTTTACTCATTAATAGAAAATCTACTCAAATAATATACCTACTTAAAAATTTTAATTTTTGTAAAATTAATACAGAGAATAACTTTTTGGTATATCTGAAACAAAGTAATCTTCTTCAATAGATAATAAATTAAAGATTGTTTGAGAGAGGGAGCGAGAGCTATATTAACATCGGGATATAAAGCAACATAAGGGCTGATTCTGCACTTCGGTCAAGTGACAAGGATGACACCTCAGCTGGCACCTCCCTCATCTATCACACCACATCAATAGGAGGACATTGAGCCTAGACAGACTTAATGTGTATTGTCCCTCTGTATAAGGTGGGTTTTCAGTGGCACTAGAACTTGAACCCGCAACGGACTGGCCACGAGTCTATGATAAAAATCAGTAGGCTGCTGCGGCAACAAAGACTGTCGAGATTTTGCATACTACGTAAATTTTTTAAAAATAATTATTAAAATAATGGAAAAATTCCCTAATTAATCATCTTACAAAGTTTACTATAAGCTTATGGTTCATCTTTATTTTATCGAAAATAATCTTTCTAAAAAACTCAATATCAGAAGCCATTAAAAAACTAAGACAATATATTTATTGCTAGATATACAGAAAGAAAAACCATACTTACACTTTGGCAATGGACAGATACCCCGATATCTGGATTTGAGAGGGGTTGAAATGTACAGATTGTTTCACAGCCTGGAGATGGACACCAAACTCTAGTGGGATCCAAATCAACATCTACCAAACAAATCAAAACATCAAACACTGAGAAAAATACAAAATCTTTCTTCCTCTGTGTATTTAAATTTCTTTGGTTTTAACATAAAGTAAATAAAATAATAAGAAAAATAAACATTCAATCATTACACTTGAAGATTTATCACTGTACTTCAAAGTAGCAATATTTTTTCAATGAATTGTGTCGAATATAAATACAAGCTGAAAGTGAATAATAATGCATATAAAACATATAAGCCCCCCCCCCCGAAAGAAAAGAGATTAAAAATGAAAAGATGACTAAATTCAGACAACATATGGAGTTTTTACATGAGTTATTTTTACATAAAATCAATTTTTCCCATGACTTATATTACAGTGACTGTAACTACAGTGTTTTTATTTCAAGTTATATTTAAAATATAAAGAGAGAGAAGACAGTTCATGTGGAAATACTTTAAAATCTTGGATAAAACAAAATCATAAGTTATGAATTTTTAAAAAATAAATTCATGTCTTATAAAAACTTAATTAATAATATAATTCTAAGTTGTATAAAAACAAGATATATATTATTTATCACTTCAGAATAAATAATAATAAAACCTATATGTTCTACACATCAATGAAAACAAATAAACATTTATATTACAAAAAATTTCATTAGTAAATTATTTTCAGAAATCAAAGTAAAAGAACTTTTATTATACATACATATTAACACCATATATTTTTTATTTATGATCCAGGAAGCACATTTTTCTGCACTTAAATATCTAAAAAATTAAATTTAAAATATTAAAGAAACTTTTATTTTAATTTATGTGTGTATTTTGCTAAACAGTTACATAATAACACAAATACGAAAGCAAAGCAGTTTCTTTCTCAAAGAAATGATATATTTATAATTTGTCAATTCAATATGGGGGCTTTTTTAGACAATAGATTCTCACAATACAAACTGCTTAGCTAATTAAATAATTTTTTCAACAGAAATGTAAACAGAAAGAGAACAAAAATACACCAATAATGATAAGATACTACAATGATAGCAGCTGCAAGAAAAATGAGACATGTATTACTTTTCAAATCAAAGGATAGACAAGTTAAATCACTAACCAATGACAATAAAATTATAATATCTAGTTACTCAAGATAAGTTGAAAAATATATGGTATTTTGAATAAGAGTCGTAATTACTTCCAAAGACAAATTATTTTACAGATCTCCAGACTCCTTAACAGAAGACCATATATATAAAAAAACTGTTCCCTAAAAATTCAATCACCGAAAACAGTAATTATGCTGAAAGCTTTCACTTTATAATGTATGAGAAAATTATTCATGCAATAAATTTTTCAACAGACAGAAAAAAGTTCTAAAAAATCCTGAAATTTATAAAGAGAAAAATTTCTTTTTAGACATGAATGTTATTTTTACTCTACATATGAACATTTAAATTTTAACTAAAAAATTTCAACAGCAATTTTGAAGTTTTTAAAAAAAAAATCATGCTATTTTATATTGTATCATATTTATAGCGAAAGTTATTGTATTAAAAATAATTTAGCAAACAAAAATTAAAAATTAACTATTATTCCTATGCTCATCGAGAAAAGTATAAATGGATACAATTAAATGATTATGCATATTAAAAAAAGGTATTTAATATTAAACAGACAAGTATAATTTTACTATCATGCAATGACAGCAAAATCATTGAAATGCATGAAAAAATAAATAAATATGCGATCTCAATATAAAATTTATTACTCAAGAAGTTTAGGAATTTTTTGCATCACTTTTCCTGTTCATGATTTTCTAGGACAAAGTACACGGATTTTCGAACAGGTGAAACCTGTAAAAGTATCTTAAAACATAATCATATTAAACAGAACATAGCTTTAATTTCCTGAAAATACATAAATACCTCTCACATGTACATTATTATCAAAAATATCTAAATGTAGTAATTGAAATGCAAATATTTGACTTATAACAAAATCAATATATTAATGGTCAGTGTTTAG
>BMAV01015187.1:141614-180404 GCA_019973955.1 Trichonephila inaurata madagascariensis
AATATTGGATCTTTCTTATGTTGCGCACTTAATCCATTATTTCTTTTGGTCACAGGTGCACCGTCTGTTGTAATTGCTGACAATTTTTCTAAAATATATAGAATGACAATGGCCAGATAAATTAAATATACATTTATTAAAGACAACTATTTACAAGGGAGGGTTAAAAGTTAATGAAAATTAGTAAAAACATCGTCAAAAATGACCCATTGAATTCTACAAAGCATCTATCTTCTCATGTGGTGTTCAGTAGTTTTCCGCGCTATCGTTCCCATCCAGTAACGCACACAGGAATTTTTCAAGGAGGGTGTCCAGGGTCGAAAGTCCACCATTCTTGTATCATGCTCCTTTGGATTTTGTCAATTTTCGGGAACAAAAAACAGTAAAAAACTATTAATTGAATAAATAATTAGCATTAATTAATAGAATTAATCATTAATAACAAAAATACTTAATTAAATTTTATGTACTATATACTTAGAATTATAATAAATCGGGTAAAAGATGAGGGGGGGGGTCCGGACTCCTAGGAGACCCCCTTGTGTGCGCCACTGTTCCCATCTGTCGATTGTTCTCGTGCAATCTACTAACTGCCTGTTTTGCTAAGTGGCACTCTCTTGGCTATTACGTTAGTGTGAAATATAGGATGGACGACAACGCATTAATTCATTCCTACAAATGGTAAATTATTTTCTTGCAAATATCGCTTTAAAGATAAATATATATCGCTTTAAAAATTGGCTAAAGTGTGACACATTATCATCAATGATATTGTATTATGCACAATTATTACTTTATTGAAGGTGAGGTTTCTGGATATACCGTGCAATAGTTCCCATTTTTCAGTATTTCTGTTATCCTTTTCTTACGATCCTTTTGCAAGGGTTTATTAAGCTTTGTACAGTAATATATCTGAACACCAATTTGGAAAAATATGTGATCGCAAGCAATATCATGATGTTCACAAAACGAGCGGTAAAAACGAATTGATGTAGCAGGTCCATAATTCTCGACTTCATGTGTATTCGTCACACGTTACGCCAAACGTCGCTCGTCAAGCGAGTTAGTTTTTTTTTTATGATTTATTTTGCTCGTTATGTGAGGTTCCATTGTTCGTATATATGTATATACAATCTGATTTTTACGGGATTTCGCATGCTAATTTCTGAAAACCAAGTATACAGTGGACCACAAAAGTGTTCGTACACTTATAATTTCCAAAAAAATGTAAAGTTTTCGACTAATAAAATTTAATGTATCGGAATTGTAATTTTTTTTTTTTATGATATCTGCAACTTATTCGTAATGGAATGACATAATTAATTTTTAAAAAACAGTGTAACTATTATTTTTAAAAATTAATAATCAAAAAGATACTAAAAAATTACGCCACAAAAGTCTTCGTACACTTAACAAAAATCTCAACATAGCTTTAAATATTTTATTTATTTCTTAATTTGGTACTTAGTAGGATATCTTTTTGTGTCCACAACAACTTTTAAACATCTTGGTATAGATTTAATCAGTTTTTTTGGTAATTTCTGCATCGATTTTCTTCCATGCTTCTGTGATTATTGTTTTTACTTCCCATTATATGTTTATATGTCATGTTTTCTTTTTTAAAAAAATCAAATTCCCACCAAATATGTTCTACTGGGCTAAATAAAGTAATTGAGAGGTGTTTTCAGATTTTTGGGGACAGTTATAGAGGCACATGCGGCGGACATTGAGAGCAGTGCGCTTGGCGTCATTATCCTGTTAAAAAGTGAAGTCGCCTCCAAAATCCAAATTTTGGGCGGATAATTTAAATTTTCCTTTTTAAAATATTTAAATAGAGCTCATGATTCTCAATACCATAAAAAAAAAACCAAATTACCTAATCCTGAAGCCGATTTACTCCCCCACGCAAGACCTCCACCTCCATGCTGAAGCATGGGGAGGCAGGAGCTCTTGTTCCTCATAAATTAATGGGATAAAATTCCTCATTTTATCATTTAAAAACTATTATGCTCCCATCCGAACCAAAAATGTTGAATTTTCTGTCATCCCAATCAATTTGCTGTCAATTTTGAATTTTCTGAAACTTAATCCCAAGAATCTAGTTGGATCAATGAACCATGAAGATGGAAGTGTTCCTGCGTGGGGGTGTAAATCAGCTTCAGAATTAGGTAATTTGTTATTTTTTGATGGTATTATAAAGCATTTCTATTTAAATATTTTAAAGAGACATTTTAAAATATCTTCCCAAAATTTGGATTTTGGAGTCGACTTCATTTTTTAACAGGATAACGACACCAAGCGCATTGCTCACAACGCCACTCCATGTCATTCCACGTTGCATTTCACCATCTCACGTTGCGTGGTTGTAGTGGCGGTACGCTCACAGCAAATATCACCCCCGAAAATTCCAATCCTATTTCATTTCTTTTTAAGGTCATATATCCCGAACCATTTCACGCGTTATCCTCTATTCGAAACCTAAAGTAATAGATGTCAAATTAGCAAGAATTGAGATCACTGTACAACTCTATCTAAGATTAAATCAGGCTGGCCTCAGTTTGCACTACGAAGTGGACCTACGACTGCAAACTTCCTGATATGATCATGAACGAATAAAAATTTTAATATCTGAAAAGTTTACATGTTCTTTTTGAAATGTTTTATATCTATACGTAATCAAAAGCTTATTTAAAGCTTAGTGACTTAAAATCACTACTTATGTAGATGTGACTAAGCAAATATCGTGTGTTACAGGCAATCAGAATTCAATTTTTGAACGTAATAATGAATTGTTTGTTGAAAATGCCATTATTCTGATGAGTTTTAAAAGAAACATTTACATGCAGATACAAATGGCTTCTATCTGGAAGGATTATTTTGATTGTATTCGGTAAATCAAAGATGAACCTCTTTTCTTTGCCGTTAAGCATTGGGTAATTTATCGATTATGAAAATGATTTGAGAAAAGTCGAACTGTTATTGGAGATATGTTTCCGTTCGTCCGAAGGTTAATAGTTCCTCTATTGATCGGTATGTTACTATAGTAGCCAAGTGGGATTGAGTCACCTTCACAACTTTTACTCATTCTTTGTTAGAGCGTCAGTTGGTTAGACAATATCTACAAGTACTATTGTACTGAATCTACACGAAAGGATTATACACCCTAATACCTCGTGTTTGTGTTCTATTAATCATTCGATTCATCGGAGCAAGATGAAAATGGTTTAGACTGGTTAACATACCGATAAGATTGTCTCAGATGGATGCTACGGCCTGTTCTTGGGTGAGTCTAGATTTGTCCAGAATCACAGATAAGCGTGGCAGGTTTTATGGAGAACAAGGGTCACGTGATCAAGCCAAGAACAAACGCATTCTGAGGTTACAGTATCATGGTATTGGCTAAAATTTTAATGGAAGTGCTAAATATGTGCACCGGAATGTACATATTTGAAGACGGTCCGGTAATGGAATGAAATCCTTAATTATATAGTGAGAATCTACACTGTAGCATTTTCTCTTGATTTCCTTATGAGTGATAATGCCGTTCACATCGAGCTAATATCGTTGATGAGTATGTGGAGAGTGAATGTATATCTCATATGTGGCTGGCGATGCCGACTTTAATTCCTTTGAAAAATTTTGAAATGTTCTTAATCCTGTTGTCCGCGCGCGTACGTTTGATATGTAGATCTTTACTATCAAGTTTACCAGCGTCTTTTGGCACTTTTTCATCGTGTACGGCAGAAACTCGCTGCTATGGCATTTACTGAAATTTTAGACACCCAAACTGTTTCCAAGAAACAAATCAATTTGGAAGGAAAACTTCTAAATTTTTCCAACATTCATATGAATATTGTCGAAGTGCATTATATCAGGTGGATAAGTACTTCGAAAGACAATGAAGTTTTCCCCCCAAATATTTAATACTGAAACATTTATGTGATCATTCAACTTATATACCAATCGCACTTTATATTATGGTTGTATGAAAGTTTATATTTATGAGTAAATAGTAAACTGCAAACTACCCAATCGAAAAATAGCAAATTCTAGTGCCTGCGATGGTTGATAATTTCATTAAAATTTAATCAATTGCGCTGTAAAATTTGTGTAAAGGTTCGGGGAGATCACATTTTTTTTTTTAACACAGTTTTATTTTTTTGTTTTTTTTTGTTTCAGGCATTTTAATGACTCATTACGATGTCATATAACTTACGAAGTTAAATGGTTCTTTCATTATGCACATAATTCTTTTTTTTCCTCTTAAAGAGATAAACACACTTGTAACTTTCATGTTCAATTTTTCATCAAACTTTGACCAGTTTTTCGACTTAAGTTGATTTTACGTCACTTACTTACTTGGATAACCGAGCTCACCCAAAGGGTTTCGAGCTGCGAGCGTCACTTGTTTAACCTGTGGAAGCTAATGAATAAATCATAAAAATAAACACTGTAACTTTTTAGCATTATTCAGATTACACACTGCAAAGGAAATGACTGTTGAAATCATTGAACTTGTTTATCCATACTTTTTAGGTTGGTTTCTTCCTTATGGAAGGCGAAAGCAAAATTAATCGATAAACTGTATATTTAACAATAGCAAATACATCATTCTCACAGATTTAACAAATTAGATTAAAATGATTATGTCCAAACTTATATGAAAAATAAAGATAAGTACCATTGTAATGTAACATTCACATATCTCTTTAGAAATCCTATAAATTTTGACAGTTTTCAGAATGTGGCTTTTCGTTTACGTATTGTTGGAAGAATATATTGAGGAAAAACGCGAATTTTATTGAAACAATGTCTGGAATAAATGAAATATTTAACCCTTTATCTACCGCATTATGATTTACTGCAGTTTTTTTCATGCAATATTTTTTTTTGGATCACTACATTGAAAATTAAAGGATATACATAAACAAAATACTAAAGTTTTGGGAAATTTAATCCGTTAGAGCTAATTAATTAAAGATATTCCACTGTAAGATTAATAAAATACACTGTTCACTTAAAATAAAGAGTCAAATCGTTTTCTAAGGCCCTCACTAACATAAAAAAAAAAAAAAAAAAAATATCAAGACACTTAAATTTTGACAATTATTTTTTCGGGACAAAAACGGTAATCTTGCAATCCTCTGAGAACGCCGTTAGCTGAAAACGCAATTTCTGTTATAAAACTATTCGCCTTCCCCGCTAAAACACTCATCATAGAACCCGTGCTGCCATATATCTTGGAAGAGTGGATTTTAAAGAATATTCCTGCTAAGTTTTGTCAGAATATTCGTAAAATTGGTTGTTCTATGTTCTTTTAAAGTGAGTGTGGTACTTATAAGTACCGTCGGTAGATAAAGGGTTAAAAGGTAATGCTTATGAAATGTAAAAAAGGCGGATGAGTTGAGAAACCATTGTTTTTCAAAATTAAATTGTTTTTAACATTGTTGCAAATATATTTAAAGAGTCTTTAATATTCTCCGCTGTTATTTACCATTATTTGCTAATTCAGTCGTTTCTTTAATTTCAGAGTTATAAACATTTGTAAAAAAAAATACTTTGTCTTTCCAAGTAATTCCCCCTTCATACAGCGCACTTCCGGCATTATTCGTATGTGTGTTGGAAACTTCTGGAAAAGTCTTTCTTCCATTCTGATTTGAGTACTCTGGTGCCGACAGCTTGAATGTTTAAAATGTTCGTAGATTCTTATCAGACGGTCTAACAGTCAACGAAGATTTTAATTATCAAGTTTACTAGCACCCTTTGGTTCGTATTTATTGTGTGTGGCAGAAATTCACTGTTATGCCATTTACTGACATTTTAAACATCCAAACGGCTACCAGGAAACTGAAATCAATACGGAAAGAGGACTTCAGAGGTTTCAAACATTCCAATGAATGTTTTCGAAAATGCATTATATCAGGCGGACAGTATTTCGGAAGACACAATGTTGTTTCCCACCCCCTTAATATTTAATACTGTAACGTTTCTGTGATTATTCAACTTACCGGTCGCCGCTCAATAGGAAATATTTGAAACAATTCGATTTCCAAGACAATGCATGCTGTGATAGGGAACAGAGATTAAGAATACAGATTTAGAGTTATATCGCAATACCAGGGGGCATGATTTGTGATTTTCCGTTTGACATGATTTTGAATTCAGTTAAACAACATCTCTTTGCGGATTAAAAACATTTTTCACTTGAGGAAAGATTTGTTCACATAAGTATGTAGAACGAAAAAACGGAAAGCAGAGTAGATGCAGTTTTCTCTGCAAACAAATCTCTCCAGCAATGACATCCAACAATTTAAAATTGCTGTGGATTTATCGTTAGAGTTGTCTTCCGTATTTTTTCGTAATACTGGCAATTTTGCTTTAGAAATTTCTGAAGATGTCAGTTCAGTGCACACAATTTCAAAATTATCAGCTTCAACCCACTCAAAAATTGACATACAGTGGACCACAAAAGTGTTCGCGTACACTTGCCATTTTTTATAAATGTTTTCGACTAATAAAAATTAAGATATAGGAATTGTAATTTTTTTATGATATCCGCAACTTGTTCTTTATGGAATGCCATAGTAATTTTTTTTTAAAAAAAATAGTATAACTATTATTTTTAAAAATTAATAATCAAAAATCTACTAAAACATTACGCCACACAAGCCTTCGTACATTTAACAAAAATCACAACATAGCTTTAAATATAGTATTTCTTTTTTAATTTAGTACTAAATAGGATAATTTTTAGTGTCCAAAACAACTTTTAAACGTCTTGGTATGGCTTTAATTTTTTTTTTGTAATTTCTGCATCGATTTTTCACCATGCTTCTGTGTTTATTGTTTTTATTTCACATTATGCGTTCATATGTCATGTTTTCTTTTTTTCTTAAATCAAATTCTCACCAAATATGTTTTACAGGGCTAAATAAAGTGATAAGAAAGTGTTAATATATAATAATTAATATATAATATTTTTAAATTTTTTTTTATTTACGTTATTATATAATATTTTAAGTGAGTATATAATATTTAAAGCTATGTTGAGATTTTTGTAAAGTGTACGAAGACTTGTGACGTAATTTTTTAGTAGCTTTTTGATTATTAATTTTTAAAAATAATAGTTATACTATTTTTGAAAAATTGATTACGTCATTTCATTAAGAAGTTGCGGATATCATAAAGAAATTACAGTTCGAAATATTAATTTTTATTAGTAGAAAACATTAAATTTTATAGAGAATTGCAAGTGTACGAACACTTTTGTAGTCCACTGTATTTGTAGAGTGGTGTAGACTGCCACTGAGAATTGTATGTACATCGTGCCATAAGGTGCCGACGCTTAGTTTAGAGAATAAGATGCCTGTTCAGGTGTTATTCTAACTGTCTGATCATGATTCATACTGATGAATGTTTCCCTGTAATGCGGTATTATTTTATCTAAATTTAGTTCTATATTTTTGGAGAAATTTTGTATTCGCGGAAAAACAAGTTTTCTGGAATATGAAAAATGCTACTATTCTATTTATTGTTAAATGGGAATGAAGAGTAATATATTTCCCTGTGTATAGTCGACTTCATTTTTAAATATCAATTTTTAAAATTGCACACTCTTTTTTTTTATAAATTGAAATTTTAAAATTTATTTTCGATTTTTTGTGTGGAGACATTCTGAAAACTTGCTAAAATTTTTATAAGGCTAAAACATTTTTCTTACTTTAATGTTTAATTTGAGAGGTTTTAATTAAATTTAAATGTAGGTGAAACTTTTTTTTTATTAAAAGTATTAAATCATTCTATTTATAGAAAATTTGAGATTTTGTAAGTATATGCTTATCATTCATTTCCCAGCGTATAAATATTTTAAGAAAAATGAAACTAATTCGCATATTTTTTTCAGTGCAACGAATGTTATGCAAAACGAATTTCATTTTAAAGTATTTTTAATTAATAATTATTTCATGCAAATTTAATTTTGGAAGATACCTACGTATTCTTTTTAAAATTAAATTTAAAACATAAAATGTTGTTAGAAGAAAGTAATGCTACTTAAATTAGTTGTTTTTTTAATTTGAGGAATTTTTTTATTCTATTTTTATTGCCTCATTTTGTTTTAAAACGTTTGGAAGAAGAGGAACAGAAAATAGGGTTACATCACTCTCAGCATCAGTGGTGAAAAATTTATTTTTAGCTGCCCTGACGTGGTAAAGACTTTTCTACCCTATTTTCCTTTTCAGTTGGGATGCCAAGTAGTATCAGACAGAATATTGGCTATAAGTAGGTGTCAGTATCCTCAGAATTATTTCAAACGTACTTCCTACATTAAATTTTTCAAATTTTAAAGTGTAAAGTTCATCAAAACATTTTTTTTCTGAGAGGAACTTAAGAAATTTCTGTTAGAGAGAGTGTTCTTCAAAATGGATTGTAGTTATACCTCTATGTTCTTAGAATAGAATTCAAAGATTTAAACCTGTGCATATGGAATTTACACCAGTTTAAATTTTTTTCTCTTGTGTGCCAATTTTATACCTTCAGAGGTATTTGTAACTGTTTTTTATATGAAAAATTAGTACTTCATTTAGGTATTTGAAACTGCTTTTTTAACTGTGGAATTATATCATGTTTTACTATGAATGATAATGTTATAGAATGTTGTATCTTCAAATTTTAAATGGAAGTTTTGAGATTTAAAAAATAGAATATGTGTGATAAATTAAGATAAAATCGTCTTTATCAAAAAAAATAAAAGACACACATTCATAGTTTTCTTTTTTGTTAATTTGGTAGCATGAATTTTTTTCTGTATTGTAATTGAAGTCTTTTAATTTATTTGTTTATTAAATGAAAAATTAATTTTATTATGGCATTAGTTAGAAGTGTTTTATCAAGCTATTGATTAATTATCTTTTGAACTGTTATTAATCAAAACTCTCTCACCATTATAAATACCAGAATTAAAAATTCTAGATGCATGAATATTTTTAAATGTAGTTTTACACTTAAGAGAATTCTCTAGAAATATTCTTTATGTAAAATTTAAAGGTGTTACGTAAGAATGATAAATTATTTTTAGTAGTAGTGATATTTTGGCTCTGTTTTCTATTAATTATTATAATTATTTTACTGAGACTAATTCAGTTTTTCAAAATATTTTTGTTCACCTTATTAATTGCTCTTTTCTTTTAATATTATGATTTTGAAGTAAATTTCTACAAACATTTTCTTTTTTTACAATTAATTTTACAAACAATTGAAAAAAATTACCTTAATTAAAAATTTACTTTTCAGTAATACACATTACTTTTTTACTTAATTTTTGGTAGATTGTTTTGATGTAGATTCATTATGTATTTTATTTTAGGACATGTGTGCCACTGCCACTTCTGCTGCGGATGAACCACGAGCATTATGCATTGTTCGTGATATGTCAGCTGACCCGGTGAGCTTAGATTACCAGTTTAAAAATATTTGCTTTGCTTATTGAATACATTTTTTAATAATTTATTATGAATTTTCAATTATTATATTATGCATGTTAGATTTATGGGATTAAAACATCAAATATTTTTAAAAAGTTGATAAAATGCTTATAAAAAAAATCTTTATTATTATTTTTTTAATTTTATGCAATAATAAAATTCTGAAGCATTTTTTATTGTTGATTTATTTATATATAGTTATAAAGATTTTATAATGATGAGTACTTTTTAGTGGGAAAGTATGAATCACATTTATTAAATTGTTTGCTTGAACTTTTATTTTCTTTTACATGCATAAATAAGTTGCTAAATCAGGGTTGGGCAAATAGCAGCCCACATGCCGCAAGTGGCCCACAAAAATTTGGCATTATTTTGTGGCCCACCAAGACAGTCATAAAATCCTCCCTGTACCAACGTTTCTGTGTTCTCTTATAGATCAATATATATTTGTGAGCAGTTTTTCTTGTATGAAGATCAACAAGAGTAAATATAAATGCAAGTTTAGCTGACATTAACTTTCTGGGTGTGATAATAATTTCAACAAGCATTCTAATTAAAAAAAATGTAGAATAGTGTGATAGTGTACATTTGTCTCATTAAACAGTTTCTAAAAATTAATGTGCTTGAAGCTATAGATCAGGGATGACGAACCATGGGCACGCATGCCATTGGTGGCATACGGCACAATATTTTAGGCACGCCACCGATCAAAACTGTTTACATTTTAGTTCAGAAACTATATTATTACAAGTAACCCCAAACTTGGGAAAACAATTTCAAAGATTAAAATGTACATGAGAAACCAGACAAAGATATAATTATTGAAGAATTTATTTCCGCAATTGATTCTTCAATCAAGGAATTTTCATTGAGATTTTCTCAGTTCAAGGAATTGTCAGAAATGCTAAAGTTTATTATGTACCTTGATGTGACATTATTTGATAAACTAAACTTTCCCCAATTCGATTGCTTGGAAATTGAAAAATTTGAAATGCAACTTATTGATTTCTAGTCTAGTTCAATACAGATTCAAAAATTTATTGAAACAAGGAAAAAGTTGGAATTGATTGAAACAGAAAGATTAACAAGCAATATAAGTAAAAATGCCATTAACAAAATTTTGGAAACATGGAATTCGATTCCAGACACATTTATCTGTTTTAAGAAGCTATAGTTCGTGCTATTTTAACCGTATTTTCATCTACCTATGCCTGCGAGTGATTTTTTCAGAGATGAATAACATTAAAGACTCACTAGAAACCGTTTGGCAGATGACTTCAATTCAGCATGCATTTCGCTAAAAGTAACATTTTACAATTCTAATATAAGTTATTTGTCATCTATATATATATAATCTGCAACAAAAGAAGTCACACTAATGTTACTTTAACTTAATTACATGTATAACTGAAACATTTACTACTATACAGTGCAAAATGTATTTTTTCGTAGTAAATAAAGAATTTTGTGATGTGGGAATTTAGTTTTATTATTTTCTCAATAATCACAAGTCCAAATTATTTGATGCATGTCTATACCCCATTAAGCATTTCTTTAGAAAAAATGGCACATTGATCAATAAAGATTCGCAACCCCTGCTATAGATGATATGAAATTAGCACAATATATATAAATTAGAATAAAACAGCCACTATTTTATTTAACTTACATTTACTGATTTTTATGGTTCAATTTATACCTTTTCCAAGGTAAACTAATGAATGCAATCATTTTTAAAAAGGTGCGGCCCTCTGGTGTCCTTTGCTTCCACAATGTGGCCCTTGAGCCAAAATAATTGCTCACCCCTGTCCTGAGTTAAAAGAGTAAATTTTTAGTGAGAAAAAGGAATTGCTATTTTAAATTCTTACAAAAGGAAAAATTTTCTGGTTATTGAAAATATTCTGTATTCTTTTAAATATTTCTATTGTGAAGAACTTATTGTTTGAAATTTATATAGTTAAAGAGGTAAGGCCACATGTGTGTGTGGTAGAAATAGATTTTAGAAATAGTTAATATATATAATGTGAAATCTTATTTATAAGTGTATTTTCTTCTCACTGGGTAAATAAATTGTATGTAATAATTTTACAAGTTTTTGATCATTTTAATCTAGAATGTGACCAAACTTAAAAACTTTATCTTCAAATTTTTTGCTTATGGCTTGTTTGTTTAATAAGATTGAGATAAGAATGTTATTCAATGTTACTTTCTTTAAAAAGGGTATATATACAAACTTTCAGTGAAATTATGACCTTTTTAAACAAAAGTAATCTTATTGAATGTTTAAGACTGGAAGAGCAATTGTATTAAATTTTATTTAAACAAAACAAATGGTGTTAGTAAAAATTAAATTAAAAGTATTGATTTTTGCTTGCTTTGTTGAAAGGGAAAGAATACCAAAGTTGAATTGGTCATGAGTTTATTATTGAATTCGTCTGTGTCCATATACTTACATTGTCATCATTTCTTTTTATTT
Organism: Trichonephila inaurata madagascariensis; assembly: GCA_019973955.1. Classification (NCBI taxonomy): domain Eukaryota; kingdom Metazoa; phylum Arthropoda; class Arachnida; order Araneae; family Nephilidae; genus Trichonephila; species Trichonephila inaurata. The sequence goes on from BMAV01015187.1 coordinate 153,573, forward strand.
CAATGAATTTTCTTAAAATAGTTTTTGAATATTTTTTTCCATTAAATAAAGATATTTAATTGTTTTTTCTCCTGTGTTTACAATTAAAATTCATGAAATGAAATGCTTTAATTGGTGTCTGGGTTGCTTCACTGTGTGACATTAATTGAACTATCAAACAATGTTGACAAGCAAATATTATTGATTAAAAATGAAAACTTTATAGAAACATAGTTATCTAACTTAAGTAACTTTATCGAATCGATGTTTTACACTACAAGCTTTTCAGAAAAAGGATATTTTGATTTTTATTCTGAATAACTAGGGATTTTAGACACTTCTGATTTAGTTCTCATTGTTAGAGGAATTGATCCTTGTTAAGTCTGTTGATGCAAAATTCTCATGTTGACATAGTGTGGAAGTTTGCAGAATGAGATGCCAACTCAGTTGCTGTCTTTATCATTAATTAATCAAGGTTAAAAATTATGAAGTGCATCACCAATTACAACCGCCAAGCTCTAATTTTGTTTTTAAGTGCAATGTCAATAAACAATGAATCAAATTCTTTTGGTTCTCATCTTACCATTATATTGATAGTGAAATTGTTATCTAACCCGAGCAATGAAAGTACCATTAAACAATCTTATATTTATCAAATCAAAAATGTGTATCTACTAAATTTTTAGCATCAAAATTGTTGTTTGTGTTGTTGTATCTTAAAGTGGAATGAAAATAGATGCGAGAGGAGATAATAGCCTTTGTTGCAACGTATCCCACAAAAACTTGTAACTGTAACTGTAGATGTGAGAAAAAATAAAGTTGATGGTTATATGTAATTTATATATTTTTTTGAAACTTACATTTTCGATTATAGACCTCCATTTTGTATTTCCCTAATTCTTGTCTTTTTTCCGCAATCTATATTGAAAAACAAATTCAAGATTTTGCGCTGTTTGCTATCAAAATAAATACTTGCCTTCAAAGAAGCTGTTGAGTTTGATTAAAAGTATCAAATATTGAAATATTTTACAACCTGTTAATATTTTATATTTATTTATATGTAAATATTTTATTTTGGGTTTTTGAGAAGAGTATGCTATAAAAACAAAGTCTTGCTGAATTGAAAATTAATATCATTTTTTGATTTAAATGTGTTCTGACTTCACATCTAAATTTAAAATGTGTGTGTCATTTTTATTTTATTTATTAATTGTTGGTTGAAAATTGAATTCAAAGTTTAAATCTTAATGATGCTGACTGCTTAAATGATTTTTTTAATTGATTATTCTGTTGATGTTTTATAGTAAAATACTGATTTTTAAATTTCTTGTAGCCTAATAATCAGAAGGCTGTTATAAATTTGCCGGCTTCTATGACAGCATGCCAATTATTACATGAAGTGGCCAAAAAATTTCAATATGAACCTGATAGTTTTGAGTTATTATATCCAAGAATTACTGATAAAGCAATTGTAAGTAATTTTCTCTGTCATATTCTAAACATATAACAAGGATCTTTATAAATATATCTAATTAGAATTAAAATTAAATTAATGTCCAGAAATATTTTAGAAATATTTTTCATCCATTAATTTTGTTATAAACTGCTATTTGTAAAAAATGTAACACAGTGAAGAAATCATCAGAATTAAGTGAAATTTAATGCACAAATCACTTGTATTAGTACAAATAAATGACGAAATTTTCAAAGAAAAAAAAAACAATATTAAGTGCCTGAAATCAGTATTTGGTGTAGCCACCACGTGCTTCTATACAACGTGGCATGGAGTCAAACAGATTTTGAATGTGCTTGTGGAAGAGAATTCCATATTGCTTGTATGCACAGTAAAAGTTTGTCTTTTTAAGCTGCAGGACGCGGATCATGAGCCAGACGCCAACCAACCAAATTCCACACATGCTCAATAGGTGACGTATCCGGTGAATAAGCTCGCCAAGGAAGAAGTTGCATGTGTTGGGTTGAACAGGTCTCGAACAGTCTTTGCAACATGTGGATGTGCATTATCCTGCTGAAAGATAGCTCCAAGGATGCCTTGAAGAAAGGGAACAACTTTGGGCTGTAGCATTTCACGGATGTACCTGTTGCTATTCAGATAAACCTCAATTGGTAGCAAATTAGATCGTCCATAGTACAAAATCGTACCCCAAACCATAACTCCGGGTGTTAGGTCACTATGTTGTTTGATAACGCACTCTGAAAGGCAGTGTTCACTGGCATAGCATCTGAAACAAATGCGGCTATCATGGTCCCACAAATTGAAGCGTGATTTATCTGAAAAGACAACTTGGTGCCCATCAGCTTGCCAGGCTCTGTGCTCATGAGCCCATTGCAGACCAGCATGGTGCAGCAGACGTCGATGAATTGACAAAGCTGACATTAGTACATCTGTAGCAGTAGACCAACATGCTGCTAACTGCCTGGAGGAAGCTGTACGGTCATTCATCGTCTTGCAGAGCAGGTGTCAATCGTCGTGCTGATGTCACCTTCCGTTGTCCACTGCCAGTTTTTCGAGTTGTTCGTTGCTCCACTGCTTCCAAACTCGCATCACTGTGGAAATGTGCCTCTGTACACAAGCTCTTATTGCTTGAAGGAAAATACTCCTTCTCAAAGGCCAATAATCCTCCCCCCATTCAAACTCCGTAAGTTGTTGGAATTTCTCCTTATTTTGCAGTGGAGGCATACTGAGGTCTCACTAACTGTTCCCCACTAACAAATAATCATTAACTATTTTCAACGTCCTGCTACAGCCCTCTATTTATGCGCTTTCAGCATCAGCTCAGAGGGCGCTGTGCACACCAGGCATGTGCGGTGGCTCTGAAACTTTAGTATTTTACGTGACATTCTATAATTGATATTTGCTGCAAAATTCATTTAATTCTGATGATTCCCTTCATGGTGTTGCATTTTTTACAAACAGCAGTGTAAAATGCAACTTACTTTTTTGATGATTTCAATTGTAAAATAATTGAGCATGTGAAATTTTAGATGGTATGAATCTTGTAAATTTTAACTTCACATTTTTTGCATATAATTCCTTCTTTCTTAAGAATAATAATTTGACTTTAAATTGATTCAAATTGAGTAATTTCTTCTGAATATTTTTAAAGTAACATGTATAATTTCTTTATCATTAAGTAATCTCTTATAGCTCACATCTCTCTGAAAATAAATATTTGATTTTATTGATTTAAGTTAAGTAAATTGATATATTGTTTCACAAAGCCATGTTATTGGATCTGTATTTTAAATATTTTATTTATTATTTTTTTTTTTAATTTTTTAACTTTTTAGTGTAATTTTTTAATGAAAAAAAAAAAAAAAAAAACTAGCAATAATCATAAGATACGAGAAAAGGAGCAACAAAATAAGTTGTATGGTTTATAAGCAATAAATAAATAAAACATCATTAATATTGAAATAATTAACAAACAGACATTTTGTATAATATTTTAGTTATTATACTTTGAGTCTGATTTATAATGGTTCATTTCAAAATCATTTGTGGTAAATTTTAATTATAAATTTGGTTGGAACCAGGTTTTTAATTTTTAAAACAAATGGAGAACTTTGTTTTTCTTATTTGAGAAAAATAAATGGATTGAAAATATTTTTATTTCTTAAGTTTTATTACTCCTTGTTTGAATTCTACTTTAATTTTTATTTAATATTATATTCCCTCAATTCTCAAATTCTTTTAACATGGTTTTTAAATATTATGAAAATCTATACAGATTTATAAAAGTTCCTCAAAGCTTTTTAAAAATTCTGTTTAATGCTATAACAATCTTTAAACAGTATTGTGTTATATTATAAAAGTCTCGTAACATGCAAATTAGTGCAGTTCTAATTCTTTTCTGAAAAATTATTTCAGAGATAATTTGTCATAATCAATTTCAGGTTAATGTTCATAAACATAACGAGGAGACATTAGAAGAACTAGGATTTCGATGTGGTGGAAATCAGAGAAACAACCTGATAATTGATAAAAAACATTCAATGCCTCCAAAGAAAATCAATGTAATGATTTATTAATTTTATTTAATTCTGCCTTTTTAATAGTTTTCGCATTTATCGTAATTATATTCAATAAACTTAACTATTATTATTTCTTGCATATAAAAGCTCTTAATTTTTTTAATGAATTTTGTAATGATATTTTTTTAAGGGCAATATTTTGCTTTTATATGTTTTAATTTGTCAAAAATAAGATACTTAAAATATAAAAATTGTAATTAAGCAATTGATCAGATAATTAAAATAAATTAACTACTACATTTATTAAAAATTATGAAATTATCTAAATATATTTTATAATTCTTTTTTATAAAGTGTTCTACACGCACTTCTATTGATTTTAAAATTCATTACTTATATATTAATTTGAACCTTTTTTTAAAAAATATTTATACTTTTAAAATAAATTTGCTTAAATGGATTTGGAAATGTTTAATTTTTGTGGGTTAAATGTATCATTTTCATATTTAGGTCACGGAGTGCGATTCCCAGATTGTTACAAATGATGATGAACAAACAGTTCCTGAAATAAAGGATAATAGTTCTTATGTTCCACCTCCAGCACCACCTCCTTATACCCCTGGAACATCAGAATTTTCTTACAATTATAATTACAGCAATTCATTACCTCGACAGGAAACTGGTATTGATTCAAATTTAATTTCTGTTTAAAAAAAATTTCATTTTTGTGTGTGTTTATCTAAAGCCCATAAATCTTCAGTAAAAATTTAAATGTTTCTAAAAATAAAATTTTAATTGTACTTTTTTGTACTAAATATATATATATATATATTCAACTTAGTTTCCTTTCCCTGATAAGATTAATTTTTTTTTTTATTAAGAAAGGCATCTATACAATTTTTTTGTTAATTTTCCCTCTATTCATTTTTAATCCATTACATTTATTGTGCTTTCTTAGCTTAAAAATTTTGCTTAATTAGTTTAGATTAGATGTAATTTTTTGTGTTTATTATTGGATGAAATATTGAAAGTATAACATATTTAATGCAGTTAATTATTAATATTTAATATGGATAAGATGTTTTCATTCTATGACTTTCTTTTAAAATTTTCTTTTAAAGGTCTTGTTGGCTTGGTTAATCAGGCTATGACATGTTATTTAAACAGTCTTCTTCAAACTTTATTTATGACACCTGAATTCAGGAATGCTTTATACAGGTAGGTTTTTTTATGTAACAATTTTTTTTTATGTGGTTTATACTTCAATTTTATGATTTCTATTATGAAGTCTTAAAAGTATTTTCTATTTTTAAAAAAGTTATTTTTATGAAAAAGCATTTTATGAAGTTTTTAAACTGTTTCATTTGTCTTTTTACATTTAAATAATCATAATATTTTTAAAAAATTTTCATCCTTACCCTTGATTTTTGCATTATCAAAAATCTCGATGTACAAAAAAAGTTAGCACCAAAACCAGTTGGCTTTTTAAAAAGAAATTACAGTTTTTTAAAAATTTTATATGTAGGATATCTGAATGAAGTTGGTGAATTGCTTGTTCATGTAATCTTTAGTGATATTTTAATGAGCATTAAACTTTTAATCAGACATAAAATTTTTACAAAATTAACTATAAAAAAATTAGTGATGGAATATTTACTATAGTATGTCTATAAATTTTTGTTAAAATATAAAAATTTTAGAATTTTGAGGTGTCACAGTGTAAAATAAATTTAATATCTTACAAGGGGGTGGGACACAACTAAAAAAGGAAATTCATTTGGTGTCGAGACTTGGTGTAATAGTAGTACTTCTTTTGGGTGTTAAACCCTCAATGTAATTCTGCCGAATGGCTAGTTAATTTGGAGAAAATAGCCTTTGAAATTGGTGCTTAGCTTTTATACAATTGTTTTAATTATCTCTCATGACGCATTGGCACAGTTGGTAGGGTGCTTGCTTTCTAATCGGGCAAATAGGGTTCGAATCATGCGATCAACTTTTTTTTTCGGTTCATTTAATTATTTTTTAAAAATTAAATACATTTATTTGTGAAAGGTTTATTAAATATTAAATGATATTTTGTGTAATTATTTTGTATTTTATAAAGTAAAAACATAATTAAATAAATTTATTATTTAAATTATGTATATTAGTAAAATTATTTAAAATAAGAATCAAAATTAATTCATTGTTAAACTAAAATTAATTAATTACTGATTTATCACATTAAAATTATTTAAATACATTTATTATAATTAAATTTATTTAAAAAGGACTTATTAAATATTTTATATAATTATAAAATAATTAAATTAATAGAAAAAAGACATTATTTTTAGTTTATTAATTATAAAATATTTAATTTAATAATAGTAATATATTTTATATTATGTATAATATTTTATTTATAGTATATTGTATTTCACATTATGAAACTATTTGTAGCTAATTTTTGAATAAAATATAATTTAATATTTATTATATATTTTATTATAAAAATATATTTAAGTATTTATATAATTACAGTAATTTTTTAACTTTATAAAATACAAAATAATTACACAAAATATCATTTAATATTCAATAAACCTATTTAATTTTAAAAAAAATAATTAAATGGATTGAAAAAAAAAAAGTTGATTGTTTGATTCGAACCCTATCTGTCCAATTATAATGCAGGCATCCTACCAATTGTGCCATTGCGTCAGGGGAGATAATTAAAACTTAATTGTTGTTGTGGCTAATGCCACCTGTCTGACGTAGTCAGAACGAGACACACGAAATTCATTGTGGCAAGGGGCTAGAAGTACGCCTGTCGTTGGCCTAGGCCTTGAGCACCATACAGGTGACAGTACGAATAAGCTTGGCTAAATTCCCCGAAGGTACGATCAATGGCAACACCACCTATTTCCACCTCCACAATTTTGCCATGGGACTGGAGGGGATGGAAATATTCTCCAATCTCCTGCACTCGTGATTCAGCCCACAAGACTTTCGGACCCACTGATTTAATGAGCACGTACTCCGTGTGTACTCAAAGGGTATTTCATGGCATCGGGCATCGAACCCAGGCCTTCCGATATGGAGTTCGATGCTCTAACCACCAGGCTACCCACGGCCCTAACCTTAATTGTATAAAAGCTAAGCACAAATTTTGAAGACTATTTTCTCCAAATTGACTGGCCATTAGGCGGAATTATTTTGAGGGTTTAACACCCTAAAGGAGTATTACTATTACACCGAGTCTTGACCCCAAATGAATTTCCTTAGTCGTGCTCTCCCCTTGTTAGATTTTTTTGAAAATAATTTTATGCATTTAATTTTAAATTTGAGCATTTTTATTTTGAAAGCTATAAGTGAGGAGGAAAATAATAAATTTTATTATTTTTATAATAATTTATTATTTTAAATGATCTTGTTGAAAAATATTTTTTAGTTAAATTCAAAATGGTAATGCAAGAATTTTAATTATTGAATCATTTTAGAAGTAAGGGAATTGTTTGTAACACATCTACTTGAATTGTTAAAAAATGTTTTTAAAATTTATTTATGTATTATTAATACTGTTAAGGTGGGAATTTGATGGAACTGAGGAAGAAGGAACAAAAAGTATCCCATTTCAACTTCAGAAGCTATTTTTGCAATTGCAGGTAATTTTTAAAATAAAATATTTGCATTGTAATAGTTATTTTTTTAAACTAAAAGTTACTAAATTTAAAAAAAAATTTCTTTGTTACTTTAAATTTGTAAAGTAATTAATATTAGATACCTTTATAAATTTTACTAAAATTTTGGTGCATAGTTTTTTTAAAAATTACTTTATAAATTTTTTCATATAAAATTTTAGTTTTTTTCTTTTAAAATGTGTTGTTAAAAGTTTTAATTTGATATAATTATTTACAAGGTAATAAAGCATCACCAATTGTTTATTTACAGGAGAGTACAATTAACACATTAATTTTAAATTGGATAATCTTAAATGGTGCATTTTTAAATAGATATATTTATAAAAAATTGGATATAGAAGTTGGGTTTCTATATATTAGATGTTGTAAGAAATATTGCGATGTAAATTTTTGTAATATATACTGTGAAATAGGATACCAATCACTGTGCTTGTGTCATCTGATAGGAACTCGTTCAGAAGTATCAAATTGATTCAGAAATCGGGAGGAAAGTGAAAGTAAAGTTGAAATTTCAAAGGGGAAAAATGTCATATCATGAATCATTTGTTTGTCATGGCATTTGTGACAAATTTCACCAGAGAAAAAGTGCTACAAAAACATGTCAGCCAGCCAACTCTGATCTCGGAGAGTTTTTGGTTTTGACATCTTAAAGATAGTAATTTTGATATTTACAATTGAGAACATAGTGTGTGTGGGGGCAGGGGCGGTGCTCCACTGAAGGCGATGAAGATTGCAGGGTTCAAGGATTTGCAGGCGGAGTCGGATGAAAATGTATCACAAATGCAAAAGATAATTTGCTGAATAATTAGAAATATCCTAAAAATGATTTTTAATTGCTTGAATGAAATGAAAAAGTGTTAGAAAGTAGGAAGTTGGGTATCATATGCATTGAACCAGAGGAACAAGGATGAGCTTGTCTTGAAGTTCATGAATCTGTTAGGCAGCATTACAGAAATTTGTCATGTGAAAAATTGTGATGAAAGATGAAAAATAATCTGGTGACAATCTAGATATGCAGAAAATGTTGGATGAATCCTGGTGAAGCAATAACAAGTGAAATGAACTCATTCTTGGTAAAAAGTTTTATGAATGGTGTGCTCTATTATAAACTGTTGGAGCCCAGTCAAAGTGTAATTGCTGAATGCTACAAGTAGCAGTTGCAATTGAATTAGGAAATTAGTAGAAAATGTCTGTTTAAAGGCAAATGTTTGTGTCCTGTGAAATTGCTCCATGATCATGCAAGGCATCATGTTGCAAAATGGTCATGTTAGTAATGCTTGGCTGTGAAGTGTTGAATACCCAGAGTATAGCCCTGATATACACCTTTCAAACTACCATCTATTTAGGTCAATGCTCAATGCCTTATCTTCTGTACACTTCCGGGCAGTAGATGATGTATGAAAATGGGTTGATAATTTCATTGCATCAAATTGTTCTGCTTTGCTGGCATCAGTTGACTACTTGACTGAACATGGAAGGTATTAGATAATGATGGAAAATATGTTGATGAATAAAGGTATTATTCTCAGCTCACAATTACGTGTTCATTTCTCTGAAACATGCTTTAAAACTAATTACTACAACTGATATTTTAAATTTCTTAATTTTAATCAGCCATTAATGAATGCAAAATTTAATTGCAAAACATGCTAATTCATTATAAATGATGATATAAACACCAGGTATATTTTTGTTGACCTTACTTGTAGACCAAAAAAAAAAAAAAAAAAAAAAAGATTTTTATATTTTGATGTATAAGATGGGCATAAAATAGTGTTAGGTGTGTTCAGAACCCTATAATGTGTACTGTTTTTAACAAAACTAACAAAATTTTGTATTCATGGGGAGTATGGGGTTTGATTTCTAAAGGAAAAAAAAAATATCAAAAATTGCTTTTAAGGGAAAATTTGAAGTAGCTAGCTTAAAATGTGTGTGACAAATAAATACTTAATTGAATTGAAACAGTAAATAATAACTTTTATGTTAATAAACTATTGTTACATACAATGGTGGCTCAATATGACCATCATTCAAATGTTCCAATAACTGTATGCAGTGTTTTCAACTGAAGCTGTCAGCATATCAACATTTATTTATGTGATGTGTAGCATTATTTGATTAATTAAAGTTGAGATGTTAACAACATGAATTGCTTGCTGCTTGATTCCTTTGTGGCCTTGGCCTGTTTGCATTTGTACAGTTCCTCTAGAATTGAATCAATAAATAATTATTAATAATAAAACATAAATAAAATTTTAATATTAATGGTTATGTACAGTTAACACCATCAAAAGATAATTCTTCCTTAAATGATGAGAGTTATCTTTACTTTTCTTCCTTTTATCCTCATGATCTTTCTATAAAAAACATGCTGATCTAAATTTCTTGCTTTTTTTTTCTTGACTGTAGTTTTAAAATTTTCCTTTTTAAGACTTATGATACTGATTTTTTTTTTTTAGAATTTAAACTGTATGTACTTTACTGTAGATGTATGTTAAATTTTGTTACATTTAATCTTGAACAGTTATGCACCATAAGGTCTTGAACATAGGACATTATTTGTGCTCTCTCTCTCTACAAATATATGTATATATATTTATATAATTATTTAAATTTTTTAAAAATGCATTAAAAATACAAGGATTTTTATTATTAAAAATTTTTAAGGGAGAGAGAGAGGGGGGGGGGGGACCTGTGTGTGTAAACACTAATAAGGCAATATATTCAACCTTATAATTACAATTTCATTTTTTTAAAAATTTATTAAAAAAAAATTTGCATTCAGTTGGTTATTTATTTACATTTAACATTATATTAATTTCTCATTTGATTATTATATTAATTTGTCATATTTGGAAGTAAATTGTTATAAAATAATTTCATAGACATCTAAGAAACCTGCTGTTGGGACAACGGAATTAACTACAAGTTTTGGTTGGGATAGCAGTGAAGGTAAGTGTTAAATGAAAAATTGAAAAGAATTTTCAAATAAATAACAAAGGCATATTCTCATTGCCTTATTAATTTGTAACTACATTTTCTTTGTTATAAAAAAATATAATGCTAATAAGGCACATTGAATTGCTTAAAATAACTGTTTATTTTATTCATAGCTTGGCAACAACATGATGTTCAAGAACTTTGTCGAGTTATGTTTGATGCTTTAGAACAAAAGTTCAAAAACACAGAGCAAGCTGACTTAATTAGCACACTTTATGAAGGAAAATTGAAAGATTATGTCAAATGTCTTGAGGTAATTATTTTGTTATGCAAAAATCATATTGTTATAAAGCCCGCCTTTTTTTTTGTCAATTTAATTCTATTTACAATGAATCTTCATTGTTTTAATAAAGCCCTTCCCCTCCTCAAGAACATGGCAAGTTCCTTGTACTTTAAAGGAACCAGTTAGATTTAGCGTAGTTAAAAAATTTGAAGAAATTAAAAATGACTTAAAATTATATAATATGTTTAAAAAAATTTTGTGGCAAAATAAATAAAAGAAATGAATGGACTTCATATGACTTTAACTTTTTTTTATTCTGTGTAAATAAGCTGTATATTTAAGATTTTACTGTTTCTGTTTAATTTAATTTAAAAATGTTATTTGTACAAAAAAAAAAAGTAAAATTGAAATAAAAAATGACTTTTAATTCTCCTTTGGTTTTTATTGATCACATTCTTGTGACCCCAGTAATAAAGAGGACATGGTAGCAAACTTGTAACTGGGATTATTTCGAGTCAAATTATTGGTTTGAGTCCTGGTACCACTCTAAAAACCCAATGCTAATTAATTCTGTTGAGATTCATAGTCCTTACATTGGTATGGAAGTTAAGAGAGTGGAGTGCCAACTTAGATGACATCCTGATCATTTGACAGAATTACAAGTGCCATTGCTGATAGCCCCAGAGTAGCCTCAAAAGGCAATGTTGATAAACATTTAATCATTTGACTTCATTTGTATCTTTTATAGTGTGGATATGAAAGTGCTAGAGAAGATACATTTCTGGATGTTCCTCTTGTAGTGCGACCTTTTGGATCTAGTCAATCATATTCAAGTGTGGTAAGTTTTATCACAATTGTACCTTATCTCATGTATTTTACTATTATAAATTTTGATTCATTATTAAAATAAAGGATGTCAAGCCTGTCAATTATATCAAATAATTCGATATTTTGCTTTATTCTAAATGGACTAATAACTTAAATATACTTTGGATTCCTACATCTTTTGTGCTTTAGAATTTTTTTCCCCAACTTGCAAATTTCTGTCTGTAAAATTTTTTTAAAAAATTTATTTTTATTGTTATACTGGTGAATAATGTAGTGGTATTTCTTTAAAAGTTTTATTTGTCAGAAGCTAAAGTTTGAAATGTTTTTTGTTTACATAATATATCTGGAGATTTGTCTTTTAATGTTTTTTTGATACTTGCACATTATATCATTGACCAACTTCACCAAACTGAAAGACTTATTCTCAAAAGAGTGTTTTTATTATTGGCTGCATATTTCAGCATTTGGCAATGTCATGATTTGACAAATTTGTTCAATTGCACCAATATATAAGCACCAATTTTTTTATTGATGCTTAAAAAAAAACCCATTAAATGATTAAGAAATTTAATAGTGAATCATTTTTTGATGATTTTGTTTTGATGTAGGATATTTGAAGAAATGATGGTGTAAGAGAAGAAGTTATTTATATCAAAATTGAGGAGATATGTTATCATTTTTCATAATTTTTTTAATTTAAAATTAAAGTAAATGTGTTTGTGTGTAATTGTATTTCTTTTGGATAGAATATTTTTTAATGATATTAAATATTTATCAAAATACATATACTGAGTAATCTTATATTTGAATTGTAACTTTTCTACACATTTGGTATAATACAAAATCAACTTTCATTAATTTTTTTTTCTAAGAAAATACTCTGATGTGTAATTTTTTGCTGTTAAATAATGTTATTGAATCAATTTGAAACATTTTTAATGGACTAGGATTTTATTCTGCTTCATATTACTAATAAATGCTTGGTATGTTGCTTGCTTAAGCAGTTTATATTATTCTGAATCCATTTTTGTAAAAATTGTATATTTTCAATAAGTGTTTTTTATAATGCTATTTTGCTTGCAAAATGAACAATAATAATAAAAAACTACATGTTTTTCTTTTACTAGCTTTTTTCCCCACTCACTCTAAATCTTGTCCATATGTTTGTATAAAGCTATATAATATATATACCTACATGCAGGGTGTCCCCAAACTTTGTGTACAAGCTTGAAGGGGAGGTAGAGAACAAGAGAACTTATAATCACATAGGAAAGCATAGGTGGAAACAGATTGGTGGTGATGTATGTGCTCTGAAAGCTCAAGGTTGGCATGTATTACTGCCTCATTTCAGATGTTGATTGAATGTGGTTAACTTGAATGCTGAGTTGACAGATATGCACTGCATCTATGGCTTGTGAATGAAATACGTATAGTACAGTTGTATTGGGAAATGTATCTTATGAGGCTCCAACCTAGTCACCAAATGTTCACTCAAGTACATAACCTTGCAGAACAATTATTTTTCGCAGTGAGAATTCAGCATAACATGCAACCACTTCCTGTGATGATTTTTTGCATGTAATTTTATGCTCTTTTGTTGTGCTGTAAAAGTTTTATACATCACTTTCTGTTATTGTCCTGTGGCCACATTATCCTAGTGGTCAAAGTCACAGACTCATGGCTGGTGTGTCTTGAGTTCGAGCTTAGTGTCACTGGAAACCTGCTGTGTAGAGGGGATGATTCACATTAAATCTGTCAGGGCTCAAACATCCTTTCGTTGGTGTGGTGTGGAAGTTAGAAGAGGGGGTGGGGTGCCAGCCTTGGTGTTGCCCTCATCACTTGACCATGGTTCAAAATTATAGGTCTGTTGCCAAAAGCCCTTGTGTAGCTGAATAAGGCGATGTTAATATTCACTCACTCACTCTGTTATTGTCTTTCCTGTATTTTTATTTTTTACATCTAAGTTGTATTTCTGCCCATGCCTTTCTTTGTGATTATGGATTCTAACGATCCTATCCTGTTCTTTACCTATCCTCCAAGTTGGTACTCAAAATGTTGGGATAAATACAATGTTGTTTATAAATCTAATTATTTTGAAATAAAATTTTTTTTTTGTTGCTTTGTTAAAGAATATTTTTTTAGTGATTGATTCAAATAATTATCAAAAATATAATTTTGTTTACTTTATCTGTCTTAGGGTGAAGCTTTGCAAGCATTTGTTACTCCAGAAACACTACAAGGCTCCAATCAATATTTTTGTGAGCGTTGTAATAAGAAGTGTGATGCTCATAAAGGTTTAAAATTTACAAAATTTCCATACCTTTTGACTTTGCAGTTGAAGAGATTTGATTTTGATCCTGTTATGCATCGGATAAAACTTAATGACAGGTAAGCAGATAGTTAATACTGAGTGGTTTATATATGGAGCTCGTAATTTACTTGTTTTATTTTAGATATGGAGAAAGTGAATGTTATTGAAACATTTAATAAATTTAATGTTTATTGCAATCTCAATATTGACATATATGTTATTTGAAGTAAATTTAAAATACTTGAATACTTTCTCTTTTTGTATAACAATAGAATTATTATTCAGCTATTTTGAAAGGAAATAATCACAAGAAAATAGAAGTTCATATATCTATGTATAAAATTGAAAAGTGTTTGGTTATCCTTAAAACAGATTCTTCAGAATTAAAAAAATAATACATTATGTTATTATGGCATGCTTAATAAATGTTTTATTAAATGCACAAGAATTTTAGTCTATTCTTTTTATATATATATATAATATTCAAATTGATTAAAGTATTATTGTATTTTTTAGGGTAACTTTTCCTGATATCCTAAATCTTAATGATTTCATTAAATCTGAGAAACAGGTGAGTTTTTAAATTTTTAGATATAAATATTTATCTTTATCTTTCTGTCTTTAACTCCCCTTTCTTATTTAAATGTATCTTATTTTTTACAAAAAAAAAAAAAAAAAAAAAAAAAAAAAAAGACCGAAGAAAAATAATATAAGTTAAATATAATGCTCATTTCAGTTTACCAAATTATTTTTGTTAAAATAGTCTGTGTAATTTAGTTAAGAAAGAAAAATGCAGATAATAGCTTTGATTCCACCTTACTAAATCCATTTTACTTAAAAATTATTTTTGGTATAAAAATTCTTAGTCCTTTGTGTATATGAAAAATGAATAATATCTACTAAAAATATTACCTGGAGCATTACAGTCTTAATTGTTAACTGCTACCGGAAAAAGGGAGGAGGCACTTTCTTACGGGTGTGCAACGCAAACACATATAAATGGCTCTTTTCTATCTTAGCTATCTTGTTTCTCTGACAATTTGGCTCTTCTCTCTTAAAAATCTGCTGATCCCTGACCAAGGGAACATTTGAAAAAGTATTTAATTTGTATTACATTTATCATCAATTTCATTTTTTCGTATAATTTAAGTGATTTGCTATAAGAATTCCATTGAAAATAATATGACTAAGAAACTATGACAAAATGTGGCTGACTATGATTTTACTTCATTGATCTGATAAATAGTGTGGATATATATGTGCTTTCTCTGTTCCTTTCAGGATGCATCTGGTGACAGTGATTCTGCTGTCGTAGATGAAGATGGGGATTGCTCTCCTAAAACAGCCTGTGCTACATCATCTGTCAGTGAAGATGATTTAGCAGATGATGATGAGGGCATTGATATGGGCTCTAATGGACCTTCATCTGAGCAATTGGATGAATTGTGCAGTAATGAGAAGAAAAAGACAGAAAAAGTATGTTTTTTCAATATATATGAATGGTATATGCTCAATCATTTCATTTGATTATTTTTTTGGTGAAATAAGTTTTATTCAAATCTTAATACTAATGGACATATTCTAGATATACAGTTATCTATATATTTGAACTTTATTTTCATGTTGGTTAGGTTTATTTTTCAACTAGTTACTCTGAGCTTGTTAACTGTAGTTTGTGTAGTTATTTAATTATAATTTAACCAAAGCTATAGTTTTATGTGTAAAGACTCTCATCTAAATTTCATTAAAGAAATGCTCTAAGTCTAGTTTCTGCTGGTCTCAAGAGGGAGAATTCCTTGACACTGTGCTCTGTTCTTTTTTTTACATAATATCTTGATAAGTAAGGGACTTAACATTCATTAGCTGTTCAGTATTTGTAGCAAATGTTGTTTTCTGCAAATACTGTAACAAATATACTTAGTTAATGATTCAATTGTCTTGGCTGTGGGAATTCCCATATTAATAATTTATTTTAATTATGATTTTTAAAATAAAGGGACAATAATTAATACAGAATTAAGAAATTGTTTTTTTTAAATACAAAATTTCTTCTTTGTAATTTTTTGTGCAATGCTTGTGTTAAATCTCCGGTATTAAAGACTCAAACTACTGATATACTTTTCTGAATTATCATTTTCTCAATATTTTATGTTGCTGGATTTTCTAGAAGTTTATCCAATAAGTAGACATAGAAATTTCTATACGTCATTCATCATTATTGATTGTATTTTGCATCTTGAGAGAAATATGAAGGGGATGGAGAGAAGCTCTTTTATTCTTGAAAACTATCTAAAAAAATACCTATCCTTGATTATATGTGAAGTGTTAGTTATACTATGATGAAATGTTTTAAATTTATCAGAAAAAGTGTTTTGTTTTTAATTAAAAAAAAAAAAAAAAAAAAAACTGATTCAAAGTTAGGCATTTTTTGTCTTTTTCACACTTTGTCTTTGAAATTTATTAATAATTCTTTCCTGAATTAGTAAAAATTTTTTTCCATTTTTTTTTGTAATTAAAAAAATATGAGAAGGATAGTCAACTTTTAACTGTATAAAAATTGTTAGAGAAATCTTCTAATGTTTAATCAAATTATCTGTTTTTTGTAAATAAATGTAGGCAGGGTGCTAATTTTAATAACTAGTCAGAGTTATGAAAATACCTTGCTATTTCATTATAAAATATTAAGAAAAAAATTAATTGGAAAAGATATTTGTTTTAAAAAAGTGTAACAGGTGTTTTTTTTAATGTTAATAAGTTTGTGGAATTTTCTGTTTAGGGGGAAAAAATATATATCAAAAGCCACATTTTAAAAAATTATTCTTCTAAAAAACTTTTGAATTTTAAATGCAGATATAATTATAGTTTATCAATGTTAAATGACTTGAGCTGCCATATAAATTTTAAATTAATGTTTGTTTTTAGAATATGATACCTTAAATTGTATTACCTGAATATTTGACAGTGTTTTGCTGGTGTTTCTGTATTTAGCATTACTGTAAAATCTGGCATATAACATTCAATTTGAACACAAAAAATGAGATAGAAATTTACGGGTGCGTGTTATACGTTAGGTATAAAAATGATAGCTTCAAAAATAAAATAAAGGAGTATTAAAAAAGTTGGACTTCTACATCGATCAGAATACTGTTTATTACATACCTACCTAATGAATGTAAAGTGTTGTAGTTTTAGAAGTATTCTATTTTCCAATGTCTGGGATAATACCTCAAATAAATGACTTCAAAACATAAGAGCATTGCAAACATACATTTCAGGTTCCTTTCTAAAAAAAAGTGGATGCACATTACATGGTGAATGTACCTAAAAATTAAAAAAATGTGTTGTTGTTATTTCTAATGCCACCTGTCTGACGTAGTCAGATCGAAGCCCACGAAATTCATTGTAGCAAGGGGCTAGAAGTATGCATGTTGTTGGCCTGGAGCACCACACAGGTGACAGTACGAATTAGCTCGGCGAAATTCCCCGAAGGGACGATAGATGGCGATACCACTGATTTCCACCTCCACAATTTAGGCATGGAACTGAAGGGGAGGAAAATATTCTTCAACCCCCTGCACTCGTGATTCAGCCCACAAGACTTTCAGACCCACTGATTTAACGAGCACGTACTCCATGTGTACTCGGAGGGTATTTGTGGCATTGGGCATCGAACCCAGGCCTTCCAGTCAGAAGTCCAATGCTCTAACCACTAGGCTACCCAGGGCCCAACACAAAAAAGTAGCAATGCATACAACACAAATGTAGCAACACATACAACACAAAAAATGTAGCTTGAAAGTATAGGTGCGCATTATACACCGTTGCACGTTATACGTTGTATCTTACGGTAATTTTTTTTAGATCCTGGCATACAGCTTTCTAAATATGCTCATATCCTTAATCAATGTCTTTATTTATTAACTTCAGTCTAAAATTTTGTTTGTTAATTGTTTATAAGTATTGTTGATTAAATGAAGTGTTAAAAAATTTAAAGATTCTGGATTAAATAAAAAAAGTTACACGATACACGGTATTTCTTCCTTCTAAAAAAATAGAGAAACATGTATTTCAGGTATAAAATAAATGTAATTAATATAATTTTTCTTGTATTCAAATAATTAAAATTTAAAAAAAATTAAACATTTATGGAACATTTTAATTTAAAGGAACTTTATTAAAAGTAGTAAATAATTGTATTTTTCCATTAAATTTCTGAATTTGTGTATATTGAGTACATTCATCTTTTAGTAACACTTAAAAATCATTATCATTTACTTCTAACTGTTTTTAAAATCATATCGACTAGAAAGATTGTGACATTTATGTAACTGTTTCTCTTATAGTTATGGATATTTTTTTTGAGTAAAAAAACAACAAATGCTATGATAGCTTAACATTAATTTCTTATTTGTAGGGCCCCTATGTTTATGATCTTTTCTCAATCATGGTACATTCAGGCAGTGCAAACGGTGGTCATTATTATGCTTATATCAAGTAAGAAAAATTTTAATTTTTAATTTCTAATGTTATAAAAAGAATCTATTTATGCATCTATGTTTTCTTTATTGCTAAGAAAATGTTTTTATAAATAAGTATATTATGATGTGTGGGAAAATATCTGAATAATTTTGACAACTGGATGATGATTGATTTTAGTTTTCAGTTGAATATTTTTTGAAACTTGAATTTAAGACGTTTATAATTTTATTTATTTTTTGGTAAAGGGAAAACTGTGTATCCTAAATAAATATTTTCTGTTTGTAAGCAGTATTTTATTGACAAAACATAATTCTTTCTAATATCAGAATTACAAAATTTATTTGCATGCATAATTTAAACTATTTAGCAATCTTGCTTAGTTAAAATTTTGCTTGCTTACTAAAGTTACAAAACTTAATTAAAAATTACTGAGTGAGCCATTGAAGAACTGTAATTGTTATTGTAAGTTTTCTTAGTTGTTAATAATATATATATATATTCCTGTGATGGCTTGCAACATGTCATATAACCATTTTAAAAGTGATTTGATACTGAGTTTAAATTATTTATTACAAGAATACCTTGCTTAATACTATTTCATTCAGTGTGAACCCCAATATTGTACATTTTGTAATTACAGTAGCAAATTTCAGCTAGTACAAATAAATTAGCTATTATTAGGGCTGGGAAAATCTATGTGCCAAAAAATTCTCGCTAAAATGTTTTCATTCAGATAATGCTGTCAAAAGTAGTGGTGCTAATTAGTCAAGGTCAAATGTAATGATTAGTGCATGCATATGTGCAAACTTGATCTCAGAGGGAAGAATCTTGTGACAGTTAGTCTTCAGAGATAACTTACCATCACATTCTTTATAAAGCCTCATTTTTCATACACATAAGTTACTTTTGTCATTCAATTAATGTTTAATGATTTACTCTTTTTTTTTTAAAAAAAAGTGTTATACATAACATTCTTCTACCTAATGAATGAAAAACAAAAACCATCAGACTTTGTGAAATTTGGGCATAACGTTTTGGCTTCAACTCATAAGATGTATTGTTATAGAATGTTTTCAAATGGATTCTCAGCTTCTTGATGAAGAATATCACATCAGCAAAAGAGAAAAATTTGTAAACAGAAAAAAGCTATGATGAATGATCTTAGAAAAATTATTCAATTCCATTGAATGGGCATGTGAATTCATGCCCAGTGGCTGAGTAGTAATGCATCACCCTTCCAAGCCACTGGTCTGAGGTTCAAACCCTGGACTGGGCTAGGATGATTCAGCCTTTCATCTCTTCAGTGGTCCAATAAATGAGTACCAAGCTTGTACTTGAGAACTAAACACTGGGGGTTTTGCTTCAGACTGACTACCTGATCTGAACATCTGCCTATGCACCTCAGTGCCAAAAGTCATTTAAATTGAGATGGGCCCATAGTAGACCTTGGCCCTCTATGGGCTGTTGCACCACTGAGTAAGTAAGAACATGTGAATTGATTGAAAAAAATGATACTAATGGGAAAAATCAAAATTTTGAACACGGCAAAAGTTAGAAAACATTATTCTGTGTTATTGCCTAGTGTACAAGGGAGAAAGACTAAATTTTTAGTAATATATATATAGGAATGAATTACTTATTTTCTTATAGAAATGTTTCAATCAGTTCAGTTTTATTTAATGCAGTAATTTTGAGGAATCAGTTAACAGTACTAAGTGAGGTTTTCTTGTGTTTAAAAATCACTTAAATGTACAAGTAAAGTGTATTATTTTCCAAAATAAACAAATTTCAGGTATTTAATTTTGTATCATACTTGCAGGTCATTTAAAGATGGGGAGTGGTATTGTTTCAATGATGCTCAAGTGACAAGAGTAAGTTTTTAAAAGTTTATAGTTGCATTCACTTCAAAGCATTTTCATGTTATAAATGTATATTATGCTTTCTTAGATTACACATGATGACATTCAAAAAACATATGGAGGAGGTCCATCTAGAGGTTATTATTCCAGTGCTTATTCAAGGTAATTTTTTGTTTGGCTTAAATTAAATATTATTGACAAATTTAAAATCATTCATGAAGAGTTAATTGAAAAATTTACATTGGAGGATAAAAAGCCAGGGGGGAAATTGAACTTGAAACTTTGTATGTTTAAGGATGTATATGTTTTAGTTATGTTCTCGAGTTTTTTAAAAATTACCATGAAAAGGAAGTATTACTATTCTAAAATGCATGGATGTATAAAACAATTCACTTTTGTTATTTTAAAAAGTAATAGCTTCTGAAATGTATAACTTTTTTTTTTGTAACTTATGTATTTGAAATAAATTTAATTTAAAATGAAAGAAAAGGAAAATTTTATAATTAAAAAATTTAATATGAAATGACAGTATTAGAAAAAAAGAAAACATTTGTGTAATAATTTTTTGTTTTAATTAATTCAGGGATGTAGAATCTGTCCTTGCTTGAAAATCGCAGAAACTGTATATAATAAATGTTAATTTTTTTTGTATTTTAATATGTGGTTATTTTCAAAGGCATTTTCGTTTTGTGGGACAATGGACCCAACTACTTCAGAAGTTCTGTTCTTCCTTGTTAATCAACTTTGGTGACTGCTGCTTATAATTTTTGTCAAATGGAATGTTAATACATTAGTTTTTTGAATTGAAATAACTGGCTGCTTTAATAAAAATGAAATCGTAAACATAGCCATAAACAGTAACCCTTATGATCAACAATATATTTCTTATTGAATGATGTGAAGAGAAGTTTCATTTTATGTATCATGTTTATTATTAAGCCGTTATATTGGAAACATTCAGATAAAATAAAATTAAAATAAAATAAAAAAAAAATTTTTTCCCCTTTTTTAATTTTGATTAGTTGTGACAATAAAAAACAAGTTCTTTACTTTTGAACCATTATTTATTTTACTTTTTTATTATTTATTATACTACTACTTTATTATTATTTTTAACCTATATTGTATTATTTTTTCCCCAGTTCAACAAATGCCTACATGTTGATGTATCGTCAAATTGATCAAAAGAAAAATGCTGGTAAAATGATTTTTTTGGTTCTTTTTTTCATTGAGAATAGTTAACTAGTTAATTTCTATATTTTCATTCTTCAGAATGAATTCATGTTGATATAAAATTAGTAACCATTTATAATTATCACTTTTATTACAAAAAAAAAATCTGTATTGTGTAAAATAACATATTTTTTGGATGGTTGGCATTTCAAAATGATTCCATCAGATACCATTATGTGGAATAATGAAAGCCGTTTGTACTTTTAAATCACAGTGGCTTCCAAATCCATTTACTATGTGTGAATTAAAGAAGATTATAATGTTCCAAAGTTTATATGCCATTCTTATTTGATTAAAATTACTATATCTGTTATATCTCTTGTTTAGAGTAAATGTAACAAAATCAAACTAATTAGGTTATATTTCAAAATGTTTTTGAGAAATATGTATCAACTTGATGGTTGGTTTTTAAACTGATTCTTGTGAATTACTGTTGTCAAATATATAAATGTTATTTTGATGAAAATCAAAATTATCATTATAAGTCAAGGAATTTTTTTAGTATATATGTCACAATTTATGCAGTAATTCATTGTAATTAGAATTTTTTTTCTTTTTATTTCATTTTTGTATCATTATTAATGAATATAATATGACTGAATAGGCTACAACAAATTTTCCTTTAATTTTCGAATATAAATTAATTCTGTTGATGGTTTCTCAAGTATGAAAAAATTTTAGCTTAAAAAACGTATGTAAAGATTACAAGTATATACATATTTATTGAATAACTAATAAGTGAAGTTAGAGTCAGATTTTATAAGTACAGTAGAACGTCCTTTATCTGAACGTTTATTATCCGGAGTGTCAAATATCCGAATCAGTTTTTTTTTGCTAACTACATCTACAGTATATGAATACGTTTTCGAACAGTGCAATGCTCAACAGTTGTTTCGCGTGAGGCCAAAAGTGACGGGAAAACCTAAGGTCTGGGATATTCGGGGAATTTCAGTAGTGTGATTTGGTAAACATCTGTGTGGAATATTAGGTCAGTTTGTTTCTAAGTGAGTGGGTGTATACGTTCTTTTTGTTGAATTGTGAACTGCTCAAAGCTGTGAATTTCAAATGTTAAATGATGACAAGATTGTGACTTCCGTGCAAAAAGAATTTGACCCTGTTGACGATGAAACGGATAAAGACGGGGACAACAACAAAAGTAGCAAGGGTCCATCAAATTCTGACACGTTTTCTGCATTAGAGACAGCTATGGAGTGGTACAAACTACAATCAGAGTGCTGTCCTACTCAACTACTGCTGCTCAAGAGAATTGGAGACCTTGCAGCGAAAAAACGAAGGTGTACAATGGTACAGCAAAAAATAAGTGATTATTTTCCAAAATAAAGGTAAAATTGTGACAATTTGCACCTTTTTTGCTTTTTCTTCAAGCACGTTTCCCGGATGTGATGATTTTCAGTATTCGTATGGTGTCCTGTCCCAGTTGATTAGGATAAATAACGTTCTACTGTAATTACACATATTACAATCAATTAAAAATATAAAAATACTTTTTTAAAGAATATATGTCCGAGGCAGATTTTCCAGAGCATATAAAAGCCAATCTTCAGTCCATGCAAGAACAGGAAGAACGTGAAAGATTACAAAAAGAGCTGGATCGTTCCATGTGTAAAGTTAGTATATTTTTAGTAAAGTTGTATTATTTTTAATATAATTTATAATAAGAAAAAAAAATTTAGAAATAGAGGGTTATTTTAATGTTAAAGCATATTATATGCTGTATTTCTGAAGAAGTTCTGTCAATTTTTTTTAAAATTCTGAATTTGTAAATGTATTAAATTAAATTTCATTGGCACTTTTAAATATTATCAACTGAAATTTAAATACTATCTACTGAATTATGTGATGAATATTGATTTATTACTTTATTCTGATAATTAAGGAACAGCTAAAAGGAACTGTGCATAAAATAAATAATTGAAGTAGACACACCTTGAGTTTCCTCTTATTTATTGAATAAATTTTATGGAGTTATATTTTTTACTTGTATAATATTTTTCAGATCAAACTATTTTGTCATTATCCGATTCAAAAACGCATGAATGAAATGAAATTGAAAGTCCACAAGGATTGTACTCTAGCTGAAGCCACTGCAACTGCTCATAGTGTAAGAATATTTCTATGTTACAAAATTCTCAAATGTAATTAAATGTAAAACAAATTGTAAATAGTTTTGTACTAAATTCATATAACAGAAGAGTATGTTAAATCACAACTTTTATCAGATTGATTAATTTTTTATGGTACACATAATGTTTGTATTTATAATGCATGAACATAAATATTTTTCACTTCCATTTTGAAGAGAACATATTGTAGACTGTATTAAAATATACTTTACACCTTGAAAAAAAAAGAAATCAATACATGATTTATTCCTTTAAGCTATACTTTATTTCCTTTTTAACTTCAGCTTTTGTTCTTTCTTTTGCTGTATTATCACTTTAATTACAGAAACATATTAAAAAAAACTAAGAATTATTTTGTGATTAAGTTCTTTTCATCATTGATATAATTCTTTAAAAGATATTCTATTAAAAACATGATATATTTTTAAAGAAATCGATTAAAACTCACTAAAAAGACTTATTATATCATACATATTATTATATTGTTGTTAAGGAATACAAAAACTTATATTAGAACTATTTTTAATTTTATCTCTTCCATAGATTATGGGTCTGGAAGGTGTTGTTCCTGTGGAATGCTGCCGCCTTGTAAAATATGACGACTTTCATGATTCCTTAGAGTGTTCATTTGATGGATGCGATGATGAACCAATGGGAGAATTACTTGGTGGTGTGAAATCAAGTTATAAATTTGAACTCTTTCTAGAGATAAGAAAACCACATGAGAAATTTCAAGAATATAAGCCTGGAGGTACTACTTTTATATTTCAAAATAATATAACTGATATACAAATATTTTGCATGTGTTTCTTTCCTTCCTATGAAATCATGAGGATTTAAAATAATAGTCAGACCCCAATTTAACGCATTCATCAGGACCAAACATTTTGTTGGTTAATTCAGGGTTATTCATTATATCGAGGTCCAAACAAAATGCAGATTTTCTGCTCTTACCTTTTGGAAATTCTATAATAAGCTCTAAAAAAATATTTATAATTAGAAATGACACACTTTTTATTCTACAGCTAAAAATACTATTAGTGAATTATAACACACCAGTTAATTGGAAATTTTAAAACATTTACTAGTAGATGTTTAACTATCTTTTTGATTCCTCATTTGAAAGAGCTTTTTTCGATTTATGTTGGGAAAAAAAAAATACTGTGTCATTTACATCTTTTTGCATAAGGTATGTTTTAACAGTTACCAAACAATTTAAAGCATTAGGGAATGTAACAGTTTTTATAGGAGTTTCATTATCAATTTCTGTATCAGAATCGCTATTCATTGGCTCTGGCAAGTCAATAATTTCCTCAACTTCAAATGCACAGATAGGCATTCTGTCATCAAATGGAAAATAATTGTTAAAATCTTAAAATATCGCCTGTGTTGTGGAGTGGAATGAGATGATAAAGGAATTTCCTGTCTTATTCAAAACTCATGACTCATTTGCCCTCTAAAGTCTAACAATAGCCTGCACACTTTCCAGGTGAAATTTGCTACTTTCTCTAAAAGTTTTTCTGTTCTGGACAAAAAGGCTATGCCATTTGAAAAATAATCTAATTTTTTTCTAATACAAACTCACCAAAATTTTTTTGTTAGCTGTTAAAGTAATTCGTTATTTGGAGTTTATTATTCATTACCAGGGTTTTACCTTCATTTTAATCAGAGAAAGGGAACAATTTGTGAAATTGCAAAATTCGTTTAATAGGGGCTCAGTAAATCGGGGTTCAACTGTATATATGCATTTAAAATAAAATTAAAATTTATGTGGTAATAATGATATAAAATTTGTTTTATGAGAAAAAGGCAATAAGTTACTGTATATATAATTGATAAGTTTATTTTCATTAAAAAATAGGCTGAAAAAAAAACTTAAACATTTTTTTTTTTTGATAAAATATTAAATGAATAAAATGAAATACTTCTGATAATATTTGTGAAACTGTACAAATATAATTATTAGTAAATTTGATTATTAATGTGTTTTGATAAGCATGCAATGTTGTTCTCGATCGTGGCATGCCTTGTCACGAGTTCGAGCCCAGTACCACTAAAGATCCGCTGTGTAGGGCAGCGATGCACGTTAAATCTGTCGAGAGCTGAAACGTCCTCCCGTTGGTGTGGTGTGGTAGTTAGGAGAGGGGGGTGCCAGCTCAGGTGTCGTCCACGTCACTTGACCATGGTTCAAAATTACGTGGTCCGTCGCCAAAAGCCCTCGTGTAGCTGAACAGTGCGACATTAATATTCAATCAATCAATCAATCAATCAATCAAAGCAATGTTGTTCTCAGCCTCCTATTTGTGAGAATTATTTTGATAAATGTGAGATATCTTAAATGTACAAAATCAGTTTAAAATATTGTATTTTCTCAAAAATAGAAGAAAGGATCTTTTTGAATTAATAATTTTAAATAATGTGTCACACAAATTCATTTTTTTCTTTGTAAATATGTACTTAAAAATTATTTATGAAATAATTTTAACTAGATCATAAGTTATCTTAAAAACCATAACACTTTTGTATTATCATTTTTTTAAAGTAGTTTTATTTTCATGTTTTGATTAAGTTCTATCATATCATTTTTCTTGGCGATAGCATTGCATTTTGAATTTATTAATAAAACACTTACTTTAAATATATCTGAATTTGCTTTTTATTTATTCAATTCTCTTTACAACTTTCCCCCTTTTTGATTTTTTTCTTATTAACTGGAAGAATTTAATTTTTATAGTGAAAAATTTTTCATTTAATTAGTTTTTAATTATTATATACGTAATATACAATAGCTAGACTAATCTGGACTTTAAAATTGTCTGAAATGAAGGTTTACCTTTTAAAATTCAATTAAAAACTTTTTTTGCTTGAAAATTCCAATTTTTTTAGTTAAAAATTTCCTAATTTAAGTTATTGAAGCTACATTATGAAATTAAGTTTCTTTTCTTTTTTTGATGACAGGAACCACAATAAAAGTCCACATAGTTGATCTCGAAAAGGAAGAAGTAGCCATACATCCTTTGACAATCAGAAGTCATCCGTCCAACACTGTCCAAGAATTAGAAGCACAGATTGCACAGGTACTTATTATTATTTTTTTTTT
>BMAV01015187.1:180504-195726 GCA_019973955.1 Trichonephila inaurata madagascariensis
TTTTAATTAAAAAACCATCTTAAGTCATGCATTAGAAAATTTTAAAAATGTTGATTTCTGTAATATTTAAATTTGAACATAAGAGTTAAATGAATCATTTATTTGTGCTTATTTGATTATTATTTTCTGCTGTGTGGAGAGGCTGATGTACGCTAAATCTGTCAAAGCTCAAAGTTCCCATGTTGGTGTGGAAGTTTGAAGAGAGTGGAGTGGGGCAGCTAAGGTGTCCTCGTCACTTGACCAAAGTTCAAAATTATGAGGCTTCTCACCTATAGCTTATTTTAGAGTGACATAAATTTTTATCATATCAAACCAAAGTTCATAATTGTTTTGTCTGAGAGGGTTTGGTATTTAAACTGAATCAATTTTTTTGAGTAATTAAAAATATAAATAAAGCAAAATTTATTAAAAGTAAAACTTTTGCTTTTAGAAATCATATTTCTTATGTACAGACTTTTAAGAATATTTTTTTTTCATTTAAGTTCATGCTGAAAAACACATTTGTAAAATGAAGAAAATTATATACTATAAAAAAATTAAAACAATAAAGGTAGGAATTGATATTTAAGGAAGCATATGATTTGAGAATTTTAATTGTACATTGTTTCATACTAAAATGAATTTGTTCTACTTTAAAAAGTATGAATAATAATTATTTGCTGAGATTTTTCAGTTTTTCTTTATCATCCCTCTCCCTTTTAAAATGTTCATTAGTTTTAGTAAATGGTTTGCAGTTTTTTTACCTTAAATATGACAGAATTTTCTTTATTTGGGTTCCATCTTTAGGACCCAATATAAAAAAAGAGGGGGGGGGGCGGGATTACATTTAGAAATAAAATCATTTCTTGAGATATGATCTTATAAATTCAATATTTGTTGAATTATTGTTTAATTTGAGAATAAAAAGGTCGTGGTTGCAAAGAATCTGTACTTGATATTGATAAGTAGGTTAAGAAAGGAAAAATTATATTTTATTGGATATATAATATTTCAATTTTATTCTAAAAAAGTAATTCTACATCGTGATTTCATATTTCTTCCAATTGTGTGCTCACACTCAAGAGGGGAGACTCAATATAAATTTATTCAGGCTTTTGGGGGAGGGAAAAAATATATTTTTTAAATACCTAATTGAATAAATTGTACTTATGCATCAAGTAACTGCATTATAGGTTTTGAATTAAATTTTAGATGGATTATATTTTATAATATGTGAAATATGTTTTAACATATACAGTTTGTGTTTTTTTTAAAAAAATCAAACCATGGATTATTTTTCTCTAACTTAAAAAAAAGTAAAATTAAAAAGGAGGCATTCTCTTTACATTTTATTAATTTTTTATTTATTTCTCTTCAAGTGTAATTTGATTATGTAGGATTAATGGGTATAGCTTTTTGATACTATTCAAATAATTTTTTTAGCTGTATGCGATACTTTATGTCAGAAAGTGTTTATGTTTTAAATATATTCTGCTTAGGCTTTAGGAATTCCTGCTGATAGTAAAGTAAGAATAGTCTTAGAAGCGTATAGCAATGAATGCAAACTTTTAAATGTCCCACTCCATACTCTCAGCAGTGAAGGTTTCAGAAAAAGTAATAAGGTGAGTTAAGTTGGTTACTCTTTTTATTTTTTTCTGGCTATAGTAGCCAGTAATGTGCAATAGAGGTGATTTATTTTATTTTATTTTTTGCTTATTTATACAAGTATAAACTTTTTATGTTTTATGATGTAATCTTTTCAAAATAATTACTAGGCTTTCCCCTCTCTATTTGTGTGTTAATTGAAAATTGCTTTTTTTATAGTTGTAAGTTACCATATAATCCAGCTTATGATGGGCACTTTTAACACAAAAAATAAGATCAAATTTTATAAGTGTAAGTTATGCGCCAGGTATAAAAATGAGAGCTTTAAAAAATAAAAAAGATGAGCATAAAAAAAATTCGACTTCTACATATATCAAAATATTGTTTCTTTAAAAGGAATGCCATTCCTTATAAACTTAAAGGGTTGTAGTTCTAGAAATATACTATTTTTTTCTAAAGCTTGGAATAATACCTTGAATAAATGATTTAAAAACATAAAAGCATTGCACACATACATTTAAGGTTAATTTGCAAAAAATTGGGGGCCCCCCCGCTGGGTCTATCTCTGGTCATCTGTCTCGTGATTGCCGCTTGCCTCCCTGCGAAGCCAGCTGGACATGTTAGAGTGCATGCAGTGGCGCCCCTTCATATATATATATGTATAAAATTGAAAGTTTGTGCACCATAAAAGTTTTTTTCAGAACTGTAGGAGTTTTTTTTTGTTGTTTTTTTGGAATAATGTGCATGTATAAATCATACTTTTCTATATCACTGACTCTTTGACATTTTTAGAAATATCTATATGAATGAGCTTTGTTATTCATTCTAAAACCCAAAACTTGTAAAGATTTTTCTTATATTTAACTTTTATAACTTGTGTATATAGTTATTTGAAGAATAATTAACATGACTGAAAGTTACTGCATTCTTAAAAATAATGAAAATCAGTATTTTTAATTATACCTGATAATTATGTATGAAATAAGTTTATTTGAAAATATTGATACATCATTTTCATACTTTTTTAATTTTTACATTTTTTTTAAAGATTTTTGTTGAGTACAAAGATGCTGCAGATGCTGAAAAACCTTATGAGGAATCTAAACTCTTCAAAGTTTTGGATACTTATGCACATACAATTTGCATCCATATGTCCATCCCTAATATAGACAAAGGTTTGATTTTTTTCTGTTTAATTTTCTTGGAAGAACTAGATAGTTTTGTTAAACAATTGTACTTGTTCATATTATTATTCTTTTGAAATTTTATTGCTAGAAAAATTTCAAATTTATCAGCCTAAAGTAGTGCTTCTCAACCTTTTTATCTCTGTAGACCGGTCAACGTTTGATAATTTTACTGCGGCTCGCTGAGGGTTGGATGTTGATTGTTTATACTTTAGATTCATTTGATTTACTGATTTTAATTTAATTGTATTTAAATATTCCTTCAGAATGAAATAAAGTCACACCAAAAAATGAACATAAAGTGATTTAAAGTAGAATATAAATTGATTTCCATGGAAAGTCACACAAACCCGAGCGAATTTCACCACATTAAATAAAATGGAAATAATTTAATGTTCCTCAAGCGGCCCGGTATCATTTGATCCATGTACCAAAACTGGTCGGTAGCTGGGGGCTGGGGACCACTGGTCTAAAGCAAATAAAACTAATTGTATAAATATTTTTCTCTATGGTATATTTTTAAATTTCAGCCAACTTGGATCGTTTACGATTATATGATGATGTTTCCGATGAAGGAAGATATGACATCAGCAGTGAAGAGGAAGAAAATGGAGGTATGTGATTAATCTATTTTGTTGGGGTGTAATAATAATGGACAATAATTATGTTACTTTGTTCTATGAAGAGGTGAATTTTTAATATTTTGAATGGTATGTGCTTTATTTCATTGTTATTTTTTAAATATGTGATGTTGAGGAATTAAACATTCGCTTACTGATATTTATTTTTCCCTAAAAATATAACCCAAAAGATGTGAGATAAAATAATAAAGACTAATTAACTATATAAATTAGCTATTGTGTAGGAAATAGGCATATTGGTAGTTTGAAAAGTAAACTAATTTATTTTGATTGTGTAGAGTCATTGAAATATCTCAAAATATAAAGATTCAACAATGCAATGCCATATTTTGACTTGAATTTCCTTATAATTTCTTTTAAAAATATGTTATAAGTATTTATTAATTGAAAGTAAAATATTTTTAATGAGCCTTTTTATGCGTTATTTTTCATGTACGAAATCTGATCAATATAAGAAAAAAATATCATAGAAACAAAAAAAAAAAAAAACAAATAAAATATTAAAATAAATTTAAATTTTTTTGGAAAATTTTTTTACAAAACATTTCAAAAGTAATACAAGACTTTATAAAAGATATTTTCATGATTTCTTAGTGAAATTACCCAAATTATCTTTCTTTCTTTTTTAAATTTCTCAAGAAAAGTTCTTTAGATACTCATTAAATTGTTTAAAATTTTTAGATTCTGATAGAATATTAATATAGCCATTTATATGTTTGTTGTTGTTACTAATGCAACCCGATCAACAAAGGCCAGATCCAGGCCCACGAAATTCATCATGGCAAAGTGCTAAGTGATGCCTGTCGTTAGCCGTAGCTTTTGAACACCATACAGGTGACAGTACGATTTGGCTCAGTTCCACCCCAATTTAGAGGGAGAACACTCTTGTACATTTAGAATACTTAAAAGCTTATGTATAATGTTTTTGGATGCATCAAATGAGGTACAAATAAGCTTAAATATATTTAAATCTTGATTCTTATTTTATATATCTATTTTTCATATACAGATTTGGAAGTAATAGTCTAAAAATAATAAAAATTATGAGATTTTTTAAGGAATAGTTAAATTATTTTATCTGTATGATTATATATATATATTAAACATACTTTACTTCTAAATTTAAACATATAACTGTTATGAAAATATAGCATAAATTAGTGTAAAATCAACATATTTATCTATATTTTAATACATGCATTAGAAGTCAGTTTTAATTGTGTATAATGTAAGGTATGTTTAAGTTAATTGCTTTTCATTGTATTGTATAGAAGCTTGTTGGAATTTTATATTTATTTTTAATGTTTTTATGCTCTTTCCTAAGATTCTGCTGGAATGGATGCGACTCCCGAAAAAGCCAAATATTTTTCCCGAACCAAAGTAAATGTAACATGGTTTGAACGGTTGTATGTGCCACATGATTATGATGAAGGTCTCGGAGACAGTGAAGTTGGTGATTCTGTGTCAAATAATAGTCAAGGAGTCAGCCAGGCCATCCATAGTGATCAATCAGAAGATAGTAGCCTCACAGATAGTGAAAGGACTCTAGTTGGCGATGAATTGTCCCCCAGAAACAATTCCCCTGATATCATGGGAACTGAAATGGAACAGGATATTGAGCCATCCATCACAGATGTGACAAAACCAGAATGTGACAGTTTGTTAATGAATTCAGACAATAGTCATGATCTCTTGTGCCAGAACAAATGTCGAAATTTGTCTTCTCCAGAGGAGAATACTGAAGACTTTCGCTATTGCAATCACACTGATTGCAGCAAGAATTCAAGTTCATGTGCTAATCAGACTGTCAAAAGGTTTTTCAGAGCATGGCCTTATACAGATTATGAAACTGGTGAAAAAAGTAAGCTTATGATTTATCAAAGTTTTTTTTTCCTATTATTATTTTTTAAAAATGTATCATAGAAATTTATAGTACTTGTGTATTATCACAACCACATTGGAAGAAGCTGCCTAAGTCAAGAAATGATACTAATTCTGGTAATTCAATGCTATTATTTAATGGGAACCATAAACTTGATTTCCAGTTGTGTTTTAGCAAACAGTCATTTCTATTTATGTTGAGTTTTTGTGTTTAGATATTTTTTCTTTGTTTTTAAAACTGTTGTACATGTGGAAAGAAATTTATACTTTATTATGCACCTCTTTGACCCTTTGTATTTATTTTTTTATGGTTGTAAGTGTGAATGCATGATCACTCACACACATAAGTCAACGAGAAGTTGTTTATTGTGTTTAAAAGAATACATTATTAGGATTGCAGAGAATATTCATTATGTAATCTTGTTGCTAAAAGACATTCTTAAAGGGAAAGGGGAATTTCAATGCTGAAATGTGAAAAAATTTCATTTAAGATTTCTGTCTATTTATTCACAGTTTAAGAAAATCATAAATAGTATGCTTCGAGATAATTTTTAAAATGTTATTTTTGAGTGTGTCAGCAATTACAGTCAGACCTCTATGTAACGAAGTCGCTAAATCCTGAAAAAAAGTTCGGTATCGAAAATTCGTTACATAGAGGCTCATCTTTCAATTTTCTTTATAAACCGCATAAAACAAATTTTAAATTCATAAACACTATATATTAAAAAAATGTAATAATTCACACCTTTTTGTAAATTAATATATATTTTTTTTATATATCTTACCAATAAAAAAAAGAAAGGAAAACTGCAAGAAAAGTTTCTTGACACCTATATCCACTTCCTGAAGAATTAAATTTTTTTCTTTGATGCCCAACCACTTACGTTTTGATATTTTCGAGCTACAAGAAACGTAGTTACCAGCATGACTGATCAATACTACAAATGAACAGAGACTAGTTCAAAGACACAAGACTTCACTGAGGATGAAAGGAGATATTGAAGATATTTCCAGTGAACTGGACAATGGTGTTAAAAGTTGGATGAAATGCCCACAATTCTATTGATCTCGGTGAGTTAGGCACCTAATAAAACCAGTTCAAGATTTATGACCACCATAAAATGTGCTAAAAGAGAGAATAACTTGAAATACTTAAAAAATAGGGAGAAAAAAAATTGAATCTCAAGAGAAAAAGTTCGTTGTATAGAAAATGAATTTTTCTATAGAGAGGTTATTTTATGAAGAAAATCGTGAAATGTTCAAGGTTCCAGGAAAAAGTTTGCTATATAGAAAAATTTGCAATATAGAGGTTCGTTATATAAAGGTCCGACTGTATATAAATTGCCTTCTCTTTTACCTACATAAAGTCTAATCATTCAGTGGTTTGGCTTGGTTATCAAGTGGTCATTCATTCAGTAGTCAGTTGGTTTCCACTTGTGTGTATTTACAAAATGCGAACATTTTTAAAAAAAATAAATATTTTTTATTTAATAGTTGAACCAAAATAAACTCTTAAAAAGCAGCACACAGTTCATGATCCATAGTTTAGAGGCCCTTGCTATATGGCAAGCTCATTTTATTCCATTTTGGAATTGTTTAATTTTATTTATCATAGATAAATATAATTATGTAATTTAAACCATACTTATAACTTTTTAGCAAATCTCTATAGCACGTATGTATTTTATTTTATTTATAGTTTTATATTTATTTGAAATAAATTATGTAGCAGGTTCTAGATAAAATTTAGGATAGTTAAATTTTAGTATAGAAAAATGAACATTTGTCAGTATTTTATGTAAGTATGAAATTTCTCTTGGGATGTTTAAATTGAATATATATATAGTCTAAATTCTCTACAAATGAGAGATGAACATTTATCAATCAAAACCAAAAATTACTGAGATGTAACAAAACCATACACTGAAGGTTATATGAGAAATTAAAATTTAAAAAATGGATGTTGCAGTATTATAAACATTGCTGACAGGACAGCTTATATATAAATATATAACATAGTTTATATAGAAGTGGGGTTGGGCCAGCCAACCTTTCCCCTTTATGTTAATAATACTGAGCAAAAATCTATTGAAAATAATGGATAGAATGTCTAAATCCATTACAAGATAAAGGTAACTTAACTAAAAATTGCACTCAAAAATGCAGAGCTCGTGCCAAATCTAAGTACAATAAATAAGTTATTGCCAGATTCTGGACCCAAATGCAAATTCAAAGCATTGGAATGGCTGAATTGTAGCACTTAACAAAAGTATGAAAAGAATGGAAATAAAAATTAAAAAGAGTTTACAAACTACCATAACTTTAGTGACACAAGACTTACGTATGAATTAAATAATAATAAGTAATTTTATCTAATATTAGAATATGGAGGTAATTATAACTAGGAAAAATGATAAATTTGTAGTAAAAAAACTGTTATTAGCTACATAATAGCAGGATCTAAAATGGTTTTAAATTGATTGTTTTGCTTATTTATTTTTGTATTCTATACATTATTTTTTGTACTGCCCCATTTTATTCAAATGGAATTTGAAGAATAAATCAATATCTATTTAAAAAATTTTAGGACATTTGTAAAAAAAAAATAGTATTAAATTTTTTTCATTATGATTCCAAGAATATTAGTTTGTTGTAAATAAAAGTCTAAGTTTGTGCAAAATATTTTTTAAGTTCAATAGTTATGAATCCAAATTTGGTGTAGACTTTATTGGAGTTAAATAATTAAAGGTTCTATAGTTAAAAAAAAGGTTACAATGCTTGTTTATTTCTCTCATTATTTTGCTACCATATATTTAGAAATTTTGATTTGATATCATGATTTGTGGTGTTTTTCCCATAAAATAATAATAAATATTTTAAGTTCTATAGTTTTTACATTAATGAAAGAAAGAAACTATAATAAGGTTTATGTAAATTAAAAGATATATATTTAAATTGAATTTATTCGTAAAATATATTAAAAAGCAGTTAATTAAAATATTTGATTTTTTTGTATATTTAAATCTTTTTTTATATGCATTATAAAATGGTATAATATTCTGTCTTTAGTGCTTAGAGTATATTTGGATAAGCGAATTACCTTAGCAGAATTAAAAAGAGAGCTGGAATCTCATATAAATATAAAAGCAGACAGTTTTAAGGTAAGTATTTAGTCTTGGTTTCCTGGCAAAAATTTATTACTGTACTGAATTTTTTTTTTTTGCATAGTATGTGCTTTAATATATTAGTCAAGTAAATAAATTTTGTCCATCTATAAATATTGTTCGAGCAAAATATAAATTATACTTTCTTTAAAATCTCCACAAATTATTAATAAAACAATATGTTAATGCATTTGTTATCGTTTCTTATAGAGCATGCAAGTATAATTTCTTTATTCAGGTTAATTTGTTATTGAATTATAAGTGTAAAATTGCTTTTTTGGACATAATAAATAGGATATTAGTATTACATTGAGTATAATTGTTTTATAAGTTTGAAAGTAAGATTTTTTGTATCATAGTGTTAGTACTTTTTGTTTTGTTTAAGTAACTATAATACATTTCAGAAGTTTTATGTTTACAATTATGACACAATATTTAGTTTAAGATATAAAAAGTTAATGTATTACCTCCCTAGTGTATTTGCTCCATAACCGGTGGAAACTTTTTAAAAAACTTCAGGAGGGTAAAACATTATTGTAAAGTGTAGGAAAAGCAAAGTGTGTAGTGAATGATTAAATTAGAAATAATTTCATAAATATTTCTAATGCTTATTAATTTGGCCTTTTATAATAAGTTATTTCCTCTTATTTAATATAAAAAGTTTTCATCTTTTTATATTTTGCCCTAATATATTTAAATATAATTACTTATTCTTGTAAAAGTAAATTGCTTATTATTCTATTGATACAACATTTTGAATGGAAATTGGTTATTTATTAAATTATCTTCTGTTGTTTTTGATTAAATTTCATACTTAAAAATTATTTGATCGTCCAATGTCTAACTCTTATAAATGTTATTAAATTAGCATCAATGGATGTTAGAATCAAGTTATTTCAGTTTACTTCTTATGAATTTAATAGGTTAAAAATAAGTTTTCTGTTACTAATACTAAAAATTTATTTTCAAAAATTAATCTATATATATTTTTTTGCCCAGATTTTCAGAGTTTATTCGAACAACCAAGAATTTGAATGTACTAGACTCTCAGATAATCTCATGTCTTATGGAGATGACAGTAGGGTAAGTTTTAATTCTTTTTGGCTCTTGTTGCAGTTTAGTTTAATTTTTGAAGTTTTTCCTTGTATGTTCTCAAATTTTTATTAAATATTGTACTTTATAAAATTCTATTAAAATTTTGAAAACTACACTCAGCTTCTATGGTGGATGTAGGAATTGAATGGTTAGGGTCATAAAGTTGTGGCTGGCAATGTTTCTGTCAGGTTGTGGGTTTGAGTCCTAAAACCTAAATGTGATGGAATCTATGTGGCAGATTTTTGTAATAATTTGAATATGTTTGATTAACTTGGGTTTTTAACTGTAAGCACAAAACATACTTTTTTTGAAGTGATAACTTCTATTGGCGCGATTTGCTGGAGAATGAACTTGAATGAACGTCACGCTTGGGAATGTAATGCTCATTCGGCTTTTTTCGCCTGTATTCGGAAATTTTGTTCCGACAAGGTTGTCCATCCCCTAAAAAGAAATCACGTAATATGGCTACCCTGATTCCCCCTGTTTTCTGGTCGGGTGTCGCGGTCTTTCGTTTTATGGGAGGAAACCTTAGATCGCAAAGACGGGAACTTCACTTTAGCGGAGTTTAGGCCAGGGGAAGTAACGCACTACGTTTCGTGACGTTTCAGAGTGGGGAGGGGGAATTTTGCAACCCTATGCTTTCCTTGGCGACTAATGTCGCAAAAAAAGGGTTATTTTTCAAAAAAAGTCCGTATATTGAACTTGTTCCGATATTTAAATAGTTTTGAATTTAAAGTATTTATAACCTATTTCAGCACCATATACCTATTTTTTCCCTCTTGGAATACAATTAATTCACAAATATGTATATTTAGCAAAAAATATTACTTTATGAGTACAGACATATGAATAAATAATTTTATATGACAATACTAATATAATATCCCCTTGTTTTTTATCCACCTAACTAATCACTGAAATAACATTACAAAATTTGAAGTTATCACTTCTATCGTGTGGTCATAAGCACACACACTCTTTTTTTGTTTGATTTTGATTTTTTTGGAGGTATTTTCACAATTTATTATTGTATTAAAATGTTAAATTTCAGTAGCCTTTTTAAAAAGTTTTTTTGCTTAATTTCTCTTTTTGTATTTTTCAACAGTTAACCATCAAACTTGGAAGGGCCTTACGCAAGGGTGAATATAAAGTAAAAATTTACCAATTGTGTGTGAATGAATCTGAAGTAAGTCAACTACATTTTGAATATCTGTAAATGGAATTAAATTTTTATTTGTATTTCACAGGTTTAAATTAATATTAAATGCATTTATAAAGTCCTATTTTTTGATCAACGTTAGATTTTTGACAATTTTATTTTTACCATTTAAATTTTTCTGTATTGTTTTTGAAATGTTAATATTATCTGAATTTTTTTTTTACAGCCTTTCAAGTTTCTTATTGATTGGGTCATAGTAAAGGGCATGACAGTCCTTAAACTAAAGAAAGAAATTCTTCCACAGATTAAGGAAACTACTGGTCTTGATATTCCTCTTAACAGGTCAACTTTTCCTTTCATCTCTTTTTACATATACCTTAAATCTAGAATAATGGCTTTTTCAACATACTCTTAGGAAATGATTTCCATAGACTGTTTAAATATTGAAATGAACATTTTGAACTGTTATTAGGTGCCGCCTACGGAAAAAAAGTTGGAAAAATCCTGGCTGCATATATTTTGATCATCAGCGTTTTGAAAAGGACATTCCTGTGAATGCAAATTGGGAAATGTTTTTAGAAGTGCTTCCAGGTATTTGAAAAAAATAATTTATTATTTCATTTGTAAAGTAAAATGTGTGAAAATTCTGTCAGTTTTTCTCCTTGTGTTAGAGGAAGAATACTTATGGAAAGTCAAGATTGTAATTTTCTTTTCTTTTTGAAAAATGCAATCAATAAGTATTTTTATATTTAACAATTATTTCAGAAAAATCTTGCTATTGAACTTAATTTGAAAAGCCCACCATTGAATTTGAAATCAAAAGATGGCGGAAACTTATCGGAATTTTTACAAGTTGTTTAATGTAAACCAAAATTAAATTGAATGATCTGAAGTTTCCTTTTTAATTTTTATGTTATTCAATGTTTATCTTATTTTAGATTTTAGATAACTTTGCAATGAAATGCTTCTTAAATAATAATTTTTCATAT
The DNA here is from genome assembly GCA_019973955.1 of Trichonephila inaurata madagascariensis. Taxonomy (NCBI): domain Eukaryota; kingdom Metazoa; phylum Arthropoda; class Arachnida; order Araneae; family Nephilidae; genus Trichonephila; species Trichonephila inaurata. The sequence goes on from BMAV01015187.1 coordinate 192,202, forward strand.
GTTTTCTTGTGAGATTCAGTTTATCTTGAACTGAAATACAGTAATACCTCGACTTACGCTACCCCAATGCGAATTCGGAGTTATGTGATTTTCAAATTTTGTTGGTTTGTCTTTTTTTTTTCATCAAAAAACTCAGGTAGAATCAGTGCAGTGCCTGATGGAATTGATAATTTGATTAAAGAAGTTGTCAATCTTGTGAGGCAAATAAATTTAGAAGTGGATAGTGATAGCAATACAGAACAGCTGGTTTCCCTCAATCAGGAGCTGACAATAGAAATACATGAGCACGACATTGAAAAATTTCAGGTTTTAGACCCAGTTTGATCAAATCAAATGATGATTGGTAATTTGACAGAAGACCTCCGTTTAATTGAAAAAGGGATACAAATATTTAAAAATATGTATTTGAACAAAAAGCCAATTTTTTCAACATAACAAGGAATAAAAAAATTATTAGTATACTACGAGGAAATTTTGCTGGAGAAAAAAAAAACTCTTTGAGCTGTGGCTGACAACTTGCTAGATTTTATGAAACCTTCTACATCAAAATAACTTAAGTTTGCAATTTAGTATTTGTGTTATCTAAGATTTTACTAAACATTTTTTGCAAAATTATTATTTTCTTTTGTCTCCGACCCCAACTAAAAATAATTTGTGTGTATTTATATGTGGAATTATACCCTGACTTACGCGAATTTGACTTACGGAATTATCACTCAGTCCCATCTATCACCTAAGTTCAGAGTATTTCTGTATTTTTTAAAAATATGATACTGATATCAATATTTTGTAATTATTCTTTGAGAGAGGATGTGTAATTTTTTTGTAGTAGTTGAAATTTGTTTGACTTCATGTAGAAATTATGATTGATTTAGTGCACAGTGGTCTTCAAACTGTGTTCTGCAAAACTCTGGGATTCCACGAGTCAAAATTAAAAATGAAAAAGAAAATTATAAATGTGTATGCAAAATGGTTTTCACGTTCTCTATGAAGTTAATATAACCACAAGTATCTAAAACTCATCCCAGTCATTAAAACTGTAAATTTTATTTATACATAACTTTATTTTGTAATACTTATTAAAATTTGAATAAAATATAATAAAAAAATATTAAAATGTGTATTTTTCTATATATGTATAGTTTTCTAATGGTAAATGCACTTTTTTCATTTGTGAAAGAAAATAAATTTAATGAAGGAGAGGGAATGACTTATCAACATATTAACAAATTTGACCCAAAATTTTAGGTTGCAATTCATGCAAAATACACAGGATTTCTCACAGAACTATAAACATTTTAATGCTATACAGAAAATATATTTAAGTGAAAAATATTTCTCATTATGAGTGACTACAAAACAAAATATAAAAACAAATTAAACATTGAATATGAAATGTGACCGCAGATAATTTCAAAAGACCTAGACTTTGACAGTTTATGTAAAAATGCAAGCACATATCCCAGCTACTAAATATAGTGCACAGATTAATATTATTAATGAGTAAATTATATTAAAAGTATATGAAAAGTTTTTAAGAACAAAAATACAGTACTTTTTAAAATTGACTTTACATAAAGTTAAATATTATTTTAATATTATTTAAGTTAAATAATATATTAACTTTAAATATTATTATATTATATTTTTATTCTTCTGTTGACGGTGAGATTGCTGCGATTGGCACAGCTTTGTCACAGCTTCAGTGCTTTTTGGAAAAATTTGCAAGAGCTGTTATGGACATATTGGATTGTCGTCATGATATTAAAAACCTAGCATTACTTGGGAAAACTATAGTTCTTCAGTGGTTTCCTGCCCACTGTGGTGCTCCAGGTAATGAGAAATCTGGCTTCTCCTGGTTAAAAAGGGTCTTCTTATCATGCAGAAAGTTACTTTTGGTATGTCCTTCTATTCCATTACAAATCTTAAAAAGGTCAATCAAAGTCCATGTTCAGGAAGACCTCTACAACCGTGTTTCCCACAAGTCTTGGTGGAATGCTATTCTGAACTTGCGTAATAGCCCAAGAAGGCGTAGAGCAGTTACTGAATCCCGCCTAGCCACCAGACATGACTGCCTGCGAAACCATCTGAATAGAATCAAAGTTGTTCCTTCCCCAATATGCATCCTGTGCAGCATTGGAGAGGTCATGGACTCCACACATCTTTTACACTGTCCTACTCTGCACAAGACATCTCTCGACGAGCGTTACTGGGAGGCTAGAGACATTTTAGATTGATGAACTCTGTTTCAGCTTTTTTTTTGTGTTGTGTTTTTTTCTTCTTTATACTTGCTGTATCTGCTCATAATCTGCCATTAGAAATAAAAAAAATATTCTAAGAGAGAAAGAGAGAGAAAAGAGGTCCCCCCAAACACCTTATAGTTTTGTGAGTCCAAAAAGTTGGAAGACCACTAATCTAGTGAATAAAATAATTTTCTGTTTGCTTACTTATTTGATTAAAATAAGAAAGGCTCATTTATAAGCATTGATGCCTAGAATTTAAATACAAAATTCTACTCTAGTACCAATTACAACATAAAAAAAAAACATATTTTCATTTAATACTATTGTACTTTTCAATAAAAATACCTATAGATAGCAATTCACACATTTAGAAAGAATACCCATTTAGTATCAGAATTTTTATTTGTAAATATTGTAGACATAATAATGAATAACATGTGATAAAAAAAAGGGGATAGTCTAAATATTAGATTATGAGCACTTATTAATGCATTGGAAAGTTCTGAATGAATTAAAATATTGGTCCTACATATGTTTTGAATTTATGCTATCTAAGCTGTGCTTTTCTCTCACTTGGTAAATTGTTTAAGATGACTGATGGAATATATCTGATACTAAAACTTATCACTTTGTGTTATTAATTTAAGTTTTAAATATAATATTTTCTTTGAAAAAAATCATGGATATATATTTGCCAATTTACATAATTAATTATTTTTTGTATAAAATTTTGAAATTCCAGAACTTTTACTAAGTTAAAATTTTGCCTTTTTTGTTTCTAGAAAATTGATTATTGCTTCTTTATTAATTATTGATTGTCAATTTATTTGATGCAGATGCTGAACCAGTGGCTTCAAATAAGCAACTAACTTTATTCTCTCGTTTGTGGCATCCTGCAGCATATAAATTGGATCCTTTTAAAGAAATTGTGCTAGATGACACCAAATTTGAAACTTTATTGCACAAAGTATGTATATTTATGTTCCTTGATGTTTTGATAGAATCTTGAATAAATACATGAGAAATTGTTTTAGAGATTTACAGTATAGTGTTTTTAGAAATGTTTTCAAATAAATATTACATGGTGTGTGTTTACTTTTTTAGTATTTTTTTTTTTTTTACATTTTAGTGCTTTATAGTTAAAAACAGATTAGATTTTCTATTTCAGCTTTTTAAATAATGATTTTAAATATTAACTTTTATAAAAGCCTGGAAGAAAAATATTATGTGTATTATTTTATTTGTTTAAAAAAAAAAAAAAAAAAAAAAAAAAAAAAAAAAA
>BMAV01015187.1:195826-217676 GCA_019973955.1 Trichonephila inaurata madagascariensis
AACTTCAAAATATAGGTATTCTTATCATTCAGTTTATGATGTTATAATGGAGGTTTATTTATTATGCATAACTAAGCTTTAAGCAAACAAAACATGCATCTCATATAACTCAAGATATTTAAATACATATAATTATTCTCATATTATGTGTATTGATTATATATTGTCATATTACTGCCTATGCTGGTGATATCTTTGAATTGCTTTTTTTAAAGACATAATAAAACTTTTACTGTAAAAATTTATTTTATTCATAAAATTTAGAATATGGAAGGAAAAAATAATGATCTAATAAAAAAATAAATTTGCGTAATATAACTTGTATCATACTTGTAATATACTTGCACTGGATATTTATCTAGCTTGAGTATATTTGTTAAAATGTTATTTATCTATTTCTTTCTTTCTGTAGTTACATGAAATTAGTGGTATTCCTGTGGAATGTATTGAACTTGCAAAGGTACTTTTCATTTTTAGACATTAATTTTTTTTCCCTTTAAATATTCCTTAATTACTTCGAGTAGTTTTGTTAAAACTTTCTTCTTCTTTTAAGGGCCAAGGAACATTTCCTTGTGAAGTTTCCCTTTTAACAATTCATAATGAACTAGAATGGCTAACACAACAACCCTCCGTCAGTTCCTGGCCTTTGTGCATTAGTGATGATGGACAGGTGGTTTACTATAGGTAATATGATTTCTTACATGTTTTATGTATGCTGTATTCAAAATGCATGCAATTTATGTGTAATACAAAACTATTCCAGCATGGCATACTATGAAATACAGTATTGTGGAAAATTTTGAGAAAAAGAGAAATTTATGTTAAAAGTTCTTAACAAGCCTATATTTCTTAATAAGCTTTCGTCACATCAGATGTGCTTGTTGAAATTAAGACTTTTAAATTTGTTATTTTTGTGAAGTAAATATTTTATTTATATTCCCCCCTCATTTTACTATTTAGGATGTATAAACAATTTTAAGATATGCATTATTATTGATTAAGAAAACTCTTAAATATTAATTTCCTTCCTTTTTTAATTGTTAATTTTTAACTTTTAAATTAATAAGACAATTCATGATAATTTTTGATGATATAAAAAAAGTTTCAATATTAATGTTTTGTTCAGTATGTTGATTTAATAAATGTAATTGCTTTAGTTATAAAATGAAATAATCTTTTCTGTAAATCTAATCCTTCTTATCTGTGATATTTATTAATTTCACATTATTTGTATGTAATAGTAAATAAATGTGTGTTTATACATATAATACACACACACATGCACCTTATGCTTATATTGTTTATGAAATAACCAAATAATCTACACTATTAAAATCTGAAGGTAAACAAACATATCTATGTGTGTGTCTATCTCACGAACCGCATGGCGCTCAAACTCGCCGAAGGTACCAAAAGATCGGAATGTTCCGAGGAAGCTGTTTTGACCATTTATATTCCCATATTGCAATTAGTTGAAAAAATATGAATTAAAAACATTCAATTCAATATTTACCTGCATTGTTGTAACAACATTACTGTTATGTAAATGACGTAAGTTGGTGTCGAAAATCAATTTCCAGCCAAACTGGCCAAATCGGGTCTTCATTGTTACAACGATGCAGACGAATTGTGCTTTTTATCGTTTTTAATTAATATCTTTTCAAATAATTGTAGTTTAAGAAATTAAATGGTCGAAATGGATTCCTCGGATTATTTCCCATCTTTTGGTATCTTTGGCACGTTTTTGTATTTACCGTTTCTTGCGAAGATAGCCTTACATAAATGGATACGTTTTTTTACGTATGAATTTAAGAACATGCATCCAAAAATAAGCATTTGTTTCAATAGCTAAATAAGAATTTTTTGATTCATTATTTAACAAAAATGGATATAAATTAATATATTTTTTTAAAAAAATTAAAGCTGTAATGTTTTGTATTATTCATTACAAAATTAATTATTTAATAATAAATTCATAGATTGACTGTTTTCTTTTGAATAAAACTGGATTAGCTTTGTAAATTATTAATTGAAAATGGAAATTTGAAAAAAAAAAAGATCTTATTCCAGGGGAAAAAGTTTTATACTTGAAAATGCCTGTGCACAATGCCGGGCTGAACAAAGGGAAAAGAAAAAAATAGAAAACGCAAACTCTGACAAAGAAAAGCCTGTCTGAAAAAAAAAGTGGAAGAAATTTCGTAAAAGGGAATTTAAATGACAAAAATATAGAAATTACTCACATCACACATGACACACACAAAGAACTTCTGGCGTCCAGAGAGAAAAGAAAAATTTCCATGGGGATAAAGCTATACTCACGAAATAAGCCTGTGCAATACCGAGCTAAATGGAGAGTAAACAGAACCGTACAATGTGGTAAAGAGGTGGAAGAAACTTTGAAAAAGAGAATTTTAATGACATTAATACGGAAATCACACAGACACCAGGAAGTGTTGACACTGAGAGGGAAAGGGAAAATTCCCAAGGCAAAAAGCTACACACTTGAAGAAGCCCATGCAAACCGGGCCATGCAGCTAGTTTAGTAAATTCAGCAAAAAATAATTTGTAATTAAATTACAAATTTACTGCATTTATGTTGAAAGTTTTAAAAATATGCCTTTTAAATCCATTTATTTATTCCAGAACAGGTTGATTGAAAAAATTTAAAAAGAAATAAAGCATGAAGTTCTTAAAGCTTGAAATGCTTTAAGAACTTTAATGCATTAAGAACTTAAATGCTTAATGCTTTAAGAACATTATATGTATAAAACTAAAAATAAATGACAATTCTCCATGAAATTAACTATTGCATTACATTTGTAAGAAACTCATGTACATTTCTTAAATAAAGTGACTGGAAAAAACTCTTGAATTTAACTCAATTTTGATGATTATGGTTTTTTTTCAAAACCCAATAATTGTTAAGGTAATGGAATATGCATAAAGAAGTTGAATTTGCATCATCGAAACTGGGAGTCATAATGATTGGTAATGTTATATATAAATTTTGTATTGCATATTAATATGTGTAATGATATAAAATTGAAATGCGTTCTATTGAGACTGGTGTGAATGATTGATATACTGGTGCTTAATCAGTTTTTAATAATTGTCATTTTTGGTTAGCATGTATTATTAATTTGTTCTTATAGATGTATAGGTTAATTGAAGCTGCATAATGCAAAATCAACATATTTAGGTGTGTTATGTGAAATATTTTAAAATGATTTTAATACTTAAAAAAGTTATAGTGGAAAATTCTATAGTTTTTAAATAGTAAACATGTCATTATTACAGAGTTGTGTTTATTATGATAAAGCATTATTAAAATGTTTTATTGGACTTTAGGGATACAAGAGAAGAGTTGAAAAAATTAACTGAAGAAGAAAAGCGAGAAATATCAAATAAAGAAAATGCTAGGTAAGTGCTTTCTTGTTACAGTTTTTTATTAATTTTTAAACTGTATTTAACTTTTGTAAGATCTCAAATTCTGTCTCTATGTGATATGACATTATTTTTCTTTTTGGAGACAGAATATTTTGTAAAAAAGGAATGATAATGTTTGCTTATTTTTTAATTTGTAAACTGAATATTGGAAAATTATTCAAGAAATATATAAATAGATTAAAGTTTAAGAAAAAGAATAAGTTATATAATAAATATTTCAATAAATTAAAAACTATTACATTTTATTTTTATCTTGGTAATATTAATTGTTATATTTGTTTTAATATAAAAATGCTTAGAATTTTTTAAAAACATTAAAATTTTTATCCCACATTTAAATTCCCCTTCTTCTTTTAGTTTTTAATGAGAACCACATGTTAAATATAAATATTCTTATGTTAGCCCTCATTATGTTTTGTGTTATCCATTCTGTGTTCTATAAAGAACGATTTTTAAGTAGCTAACATAGCTCTTTATTTATCAAAGATATGTTATAATTTTAAAGTTATTGTTTTTCATGAAAATGTAAATTTCTTATTAAAAAGGGAATTGAATTGGGCATTAAACAATCTTTTTTTTCTGAAATATGTACTTCATATATTTTAATTTCTAGGATTTTTGATAATATTTAAATATTATATATTCATATTAATATGTTTCATATTAATATGCGATATTGAAAAGTTTTGTTCAATGATATCATACTTTTCAGCTTTAAAATTTAATATTCATCAAGAAAATAATTTTTAATGCCTCATTCCGGGTTTTTGATTCCCTGAAGTTATTTCCTTTGTGGAATGCCTTGACTTTGCTATTAAATTACTAATCATAATAAAACTGTAACATATTATGAAATATCTTTAGGCAGAATTAATTTATAAAGCAGTTTTTTTGTTTGTTAGTATGTTCTGATTAGGAATGCAGTACACAATTTTATTAATTTTTTTTCATTTTCTAGGTCTAATAAGAATCTTAAAAGTTACTATTCACCAAGGAAAGAAAAAGCTTTGAAAATTTATACCGGCGACAGTCCTAGTAATACAACACAAACGAGTCAAAGTGCTCAGTATCGTAATTCATCAACTCAAAGTGCTCAACCTGTTGTACCTGATTTGGATTGAAATATCTCAATGAAGGTAAATCGTTTGAAAAATTTACAATTCCATTCAATTTTTCAAAAAACTTTGGTCAAAATTGGCCAAAATAAATATTTAGAACTCATTAAAAGTTTCCAATCTTTAACTTCTAAATGCTATTGTAGTTAAATCTTTCTGCTCATATGTTAAACTGCACTGAACATAACACTCTAATGCATTCCTTAAACAATCTTTTTTAATGTCAAGTTTCACTGAGCATGAGCTTATTCTCACATTTAGAATTCTTTTATAATAATTTATGTTAATTAATAATGCTTTAAATAGTCAATAAACAAGATGAAAGATTTAAAAATAAAAGTTGTTAAATATGTATTTGTTGAGAGACTAAAAAAAAAAATATATATGTATGTATAGTTGAACATACTCCATAGTACGAACCTCTATATTGTGAATTTTTCTGTATAGTGAACTTTTTCTTGGAACCAAAAACATTTCACGATTTTCTTCATAAAATAACCTCCCAATAGCGAAGTGCATTTTCTATACAACAAACCTTTTTTCTTGTCATTCAATTTTTTTCTCTCCCTTTTATTAAAATATTTCTGGGCATTTCAAGTTATCTCTTTTAACACATATTATGGTGGTTATAAATCTTGAACTGGTTTTATTAGGTGCCTAATTACAGAAGTGCAACCGTTAACCTCCATTGCCCAGTTCATAGAAACATTTTCGATATTCCCTTTCACCCTCCGTGGAGTTGTCTCGTGTCCCGGTGTCCTTGAACTAGTCTATGTTGATTTGTGATGATCAATTGTATTAGTAACTTCTGTTTCTTGTAGCCCAAAAATGTCAAAACGTAAGTGCTTGAGCATCAAACAAAAGAATTTAATTCTTCAGAAAGTGGATAAAGGCATAAAAAAAAAAGGATTTTGCTTTAAAATTTGTTATTCTTTCAAATAGCTTATCAACTTTTATAAAAAATCAAGATGAGTTACAGAATTATGATTCATTTAGTTCTTGTACAAAATGTTAAGAACATGTGTGCTGCTTAAAAGAATAAAATGCTGTATATTTATTTTAGATTCTTAATTTGAGTTTGTTCTTGTTTTTGTGATTTCGGAAAAGATAGGATTGGCAAATTAAGTTTTTACTCATTGTTTTCAACCATATCCTGTACTTTTTGTTTTTTATAAGTGATTTTTCCTTTCTTTTAATTTAATGAGTAAATTGCTAATTATTTATATAAAGAAAAAGCAATAGTTCTATGGAAATACATTTGAACAGAATTAGTTAGAAAGCGATATTTTTTGTTATTATATTTTATTGCTTATATATTTTGATTGAGTTTTAAATTGGTTTTCTACAAATCACCATATTTTCCTGAATTTCTTGCATGTTCCATAAATTAAATATCTTAAAAAAGGGTCTTTTCAATTGTCAGTATGTTTCTAACACTTTGCTTAATTATCTTCTGACTGCAGTATAATGGCATTAGCAATAATACAGCTTCTTATGCTTTTTAAAGGAAACATATTACTTCATTTGTTGCCATAGATAAATTTAGTTTTTTTTCTAAAAAAAAACATATGCAATAAAACTTTCAACATGCCCATTAATTTTTTTTTTTGTTATCTGTAGGATTCTAAATGAATTTATTATTAAATTATATATATTTATAGCAATGTGGTAAAATTATGATAAAAGCTGTGTTGTTATTTTATTTTATGACAGTATAACACTTAGAATGATAATGATGCATAAATTTATTCTAGTACAAATAATAAGGATTGACAAATAAAAATTTGTGCATATATTCTTTTAGCCATAAAATATTTGCATTTTTTAAAAAAATTAAAAAATAAAAATTGAATTCTTTTTTTTCTTTAAAAAATAATTTTTTATTTTCTTTCAGACACTTGAATTTTAATGCCAGAACTTGAGAATTGTATAGAATATTCTAAGTCCATTGAAGTGACTGTGTCTTGTCTTTTGCAATATATTTATTTTGTATGTGTACTTGTTCTGCTAAACACAGTGCAAATTTGAAGTTTTATCATTAGTGAATATAAATGGGATCGAAACTTAATGGAAAATACAATAATTTATTGGCCACTTTACTGTTATCACAGCAAATTTTCACCTGCACTTTTGATTATTTAAAGTACTGTTATTTTTTTTTTTTTAAAAAAACTTTTGTGTTTGTAAAAACAGTATTTAATATTATTTATTTTTAAGCATTCAAGTTTATAACTTGTATTTTGCCATGATATGTATAGTTATTTGTAACAAGCCTTCAATATTCAAGTAAACTTGGCTTAGTTCCTATATATCAGAAGTTAGCACTTTTCTTTTTTTCTTTTTTTTTTAAAAAAAAATTTCAAACTTTTTTAGAGCTTTATTTTTGAATTAGATTTTTTTGTAATGTTTTTCAATCAAGTGATATGTAAATACCTTATAACTGCTTTTGTGTTTTAAAATTCAGTGAACTTATAAACAGCTTAAAAATATATCATGTACTTTTAAAAGAACTTTTGTTCAACCTTGAACTAAAGCACTCTGAGACTTGTATTGTTACGAATCAACCTCTGTGTATATTTATCTGTTTTCATGCTCTTATGTAATATTTTTATTTTTTAAGAAATGTTATTAGAATTACATATAGTTTAATATATTTCATATCAGTCAGATAAATTGATGGAACATTAAAAATTGTCAGAGAATTTAGATTTTCTAATATAACAGTTATGAAGACTTGAAAAGTTTCTTGATTTGCGATTAAAAACATTTGACACTGAATAGTAATGGGTTTCAATAGTTGATCCTCAGCTAGTTAAAGGATTTGTAATAATGAATGATTTTGAAATTTCTATATATATTATATATATGTGTTTTATAAATCCTATTGGCAAACTATTCAATAAAGTATATTTTATTTGTATATATTTATTTTATTGTTGTTGGCATCATATAAATAACAGTTTATTAATTGGTTTTCTTTCCCCCTTTTTTAATCTTGTGTTGCTTAGAAAGAGTGTAATTTTTGTACTGAGTGAAATAGAATTTCTGCAGATTCTATTATATTTATATCTGTCATGTCTCATTAAGATGCCTGACTTGAATGCAAATCCAGATTAGATTGAGTACAATTACAATAAGGTGTTATTGATTGCACAAAAGTTCTTTTGCTAAAAGCTTATATTTAAAATGTATTTTTTCCCTGAAATTGAGGATTCTTTTCAAACTATTGATTGTTACTTTCTTATTTGAAAAACCAAGAAATATTTCTTCAATATGAAGAGAATCCTGATTTATTGATGAATTTTAGTGTTCCATTTTTTCTGATTGTGATTTAAGTGCATTCAAATTGTGTGTATTTTTTATTATTTTTATTTGAACAGAATTATTGCTTTTTATTTTTATAGTATGTGCACTGTTGTGTATACAGATAGTACATTATATGTAGTCCTCTTCCATTAGTTTATTACTTAAGTGTAATATCAGTAATATGCAATATTAAAATAGTTGATTGAAATGGAAGAAATCTGAAATGTTAGAATCTTTTTTTAAATACTTATTTATTTCATTATTAATTGAAATTTAGTCCTTTGGATTAATTTTTTTAATTAATATTGCAATGAAATACTTATGATAGTTTTTTTAAAAATTATCTAAAATACAAAGAAAAGTAAACATTACCAAGTGTTTTAATACTGCTGAGTGTATTAATGTTATGTATATTTATTTAGTTTTTTATAATGATTAATATATTTATTTTCATTACAAAAACAGAGTAGTTTCATATATTTTCTACTTGAGAAATTTAATTGTGTAGGTATTAAATTAAAACTGTGATATCTATCTGAAATACTTCTTATTCTTGATAGTCAGTTCTAATTGTATCTTTATCATGGAATATGTAAAATGTATAGTTTGAAGAAAAATATATTTTAATGTATATCTGGACAGACATGTCTTTAATAATGGAACATATATATAATTTTAAATTTAATTAAAAACTAAAAATAAATATATTTATTATTTTATAAAGGTGTCCTATTTATTATAAGAATTGAAATTTCGGAAACATTTAATATAATACTTTCATTGTTTCTTTTATTGTTTTTATGGTAATAAAATAGTTAGATCACATACATTTTTTATAAGTAATTTTGACTTTACTTTGGCATATTTATTGATTTTCATATAATTCTTATATTCAATTTAATAATAGGGTTTAAAATTAATTTGTTTTAAAATTTTTGTTACATATTACTATTTTTATGCATTATTTATTTGGTATTTCATAAATTTTTTGATTCAATAACACATTATTTTGAAATTTCTTTCCTTATGTTATTCACCTCATTATATATTGATTCTAAATCTAAAAGTAATTTAACATAGAAATTTTTAAAATTTACTCCTGAATTTTAGAGTTGTTTTTCTTATTAAATTGTTTTCATTCTAATGTACATTTTTTAAGTCACCAAAATGCACTATTTAAAAATTTTAAGTTAAAAAATTCTGTTGTTTTTAGCTTATTTTATGTATTAATTTTTTGTTGTGAAGCATTAAGATTGGTTTTGTGAATAAAATAATTATATTAACCAAAATCGATTGATTTTCACAGTAAATAAATGATAGAATACGTTAACAGACCAAAAATGAAGTCTTGTTACAAAATAATTATACAGTTGCCAATGAAAATTTTTATGTGAATAGTAGTAGATTTTCTGAATGATATGTCTTCAGTAAAAATGAAAACAAAATTTGTCTGTTATCTGAATGTTTCATGTATTTTTACAAATATTTATATTTCTCTGAATGTATCATGCTCTCCTATGAATGTGACAGTGAATAAAAGAAATATCAACATATAATTTCATTTTTTTTTTTTTTTACTGTAGAAAAGCTTATATTTAAAAAGAAGTGTTACTTACTCAATGTAGTATTTTAAATGATGATTTGTTACTTCTTCCACTTAATAATTCACCTGAAAATAATAGCTATGTCTAGTAATAAAATTATTTGTGTGCTTATGAATTTGCTTATTATGATATTTCATGATGCAAATAGTAGTATTTTGAATTGGTTTATTAAAAGTAAATAACTTTGAAAGTTTTATATTATAGTGAAATAATGAAAAATAATGTGCTTTGCAATTTGTTGGTGTTTTAGAATAAAATAAAAATATGTGTAAAAATTAAAATTTTTAATTTTTTCTTCTTTTTCTAAATCTCCTGACTGTTGTTTGAAGTGACCTCGATAGTCTTTTATATAATATGAATTGTTTTAATGTATGAATATTTATATATAAATATTTCCTTTTTTAGAGTAGCTTTTTTATGTATTAGCTTAATATTCATTTCCAATAAATAAAATTTTTTCACTGCATTTATCGGATGTTTTGCCTGTGGAATTTTTAAACTCTAAAATTTTATATATCTGTATTCAAGAAGCTTTTTGCAAATGTATTAAACACCTGTAGTAGTTATGGATTAAAAAAAAGATATATATATATATATATATTTATTGTTTATAAATATTGGCTTTATTGGCAAAAGTAAATATGTTTTCTTATTGTAAAATGCCTCTCATCTGATTCTTTGCTCTTCAAATGTATTGTTAAAAAGGACATTTTGCCCTTGTGTCTTTTCTTAAAAAACTGGAACTCAATATGACTGTAAGAATTCATAAAAAATAAATTTTTAAATATTGAATGCATTCACTTTGTGTTTTGTATTTGAATGAACTATATTCCTCTTTACATTTCATTAAAAATAATCTGATATATTGGCTTAGTTTCAAAAATGTAAACTTCTTCCAGAAGTACACAAAAAAATAAAAAATACATTTAAAAAAATAGTTTTAAAATTAAAAACTTATGTGTGTAAAAACACACGTAGTTTTAAAGATATGAATGTTTTACAATTGTATTAAAACAGCTAAGAATGTAGTATAAATGGCCTGTAGTATGTTTAGTCTTAATTCTATTTTGTAATTCCTGAATTGGCATTTTTCTCTTGGAATTGAAAAAGCTTTTCTTTTTGCTTCAAATGAAACTGACCTCATTAAAATGCAATATTTAGGAACTGAAATGAAAAATAAATATTTTTACTCATAGAATCTATTAATATTTCTTAACAAAACAAATACTAAAAAGTAGACTCGAAAAATATTTTTTAAAAATTGGTTCACAAAGGATGCTGGTAGATTGAGAAAAAGGCTACAAATTTTCAATTTCTAGAAAAGATTTTTGTGAAATGTTCAGTGTGTGCTAAATTTTTTTGATTTATGTGGATAATAAAGATGCATAATTTTCTATTTCCCTGAGAAAAATTTGTGTATTCCTAAATTTGTTAGAGATACTTTTCTTTTTTCAAACTCTATATTTACGTTTTTTTTTTTGTAAAGGTAGTCAAATACAAAGCTATCTTACATCTCTGATTCATAATAATATTTAATTTTTATATTTATTAAACTGTTTTTCTCTTGCATATTGTTAACTCTTTCGTTTTTATTCAACTGAGTTTTTCTCTCAATATCAGTTTATTTTTCGCATATAAAAATTTATGCCTATATTGAAATCATATGAATAGCTAAAAAATTTTAATTATTTCTGTACTGTATATTATAAAGTGTGTATTTTTGTAATGATTTTAATATTTAAATTATAAATTTAAGTATTATTAAAATTATTCACATAATATTTTTATAAGCAATTCTATATAACTTTTCATCATTCCTTTGAAATGACTTTAAAAATTTACCCAAAATTTGAAAACACGTATATAAGCTGAATTAAAAATAAAATATTCCTGTAATTTTCATGTATGTCGCCAAATATATTGCTAATGGGTGAAATGGTAAATCTATCTGAAGTAAACACATTTTTTTTATTTGCTATTTTGTGCACCATCTGTGCTAACCTTTTCTTACTTTCAGCACCTTTTTTTTGTGTGGAAAATGAGCAGGAACAGAGATTTGAGTATTCAGCTAATTTCAAATTATACAGTATGCCCACTAGCTACCCTCTTAACTTTGGGACGGCTGTTGCTATATTCATAAAAGTGGGCTGTCTAGCAAGGACGTTTTAAGACTTCTTGAGGCCCTGGGCCCCATGCAAAAGAAAGCCCCCCCAGCCATCCTTAAAAATAGACATTACATAATACGAAAAGTTGACATACATTTTCAAATACGAACATACGGTATCCTTTAAGAAATAAAGATGTGTGACTCACAGTCTCAAAAACATTGACACCAACCGACTGTAGCCTTTCGACTACAGTCGTTTTATGTGACAATCATCACATAAAATTGCGTTCTTACCACTGTTGCCAGTTTGCGTATACTTCGAAATTCCCTGTTTTTTGGAGAACATGTTTGGGAATAATATTCGATCATAAAAATCATTTGGATCATGATCTTATTAAGATCGAGACGAGACACCTTGTAAACCAAAGCAGTTGGCCCATGCCTAATACGTCCCTGGTGTCTTGGGGTAGTAAAGTAGCCACACGCGCTACTGAATAAAACTACCTTCCCGGCCAAATTACCTAACTACGCTGAATCTAACCTAAAACCACCTAATTATTTAGTTTCCGAATTCTTTGACGAGGTACTGCTTCACTGGAGATGTCTTGTGAGTGGGTGCGCCGTCATGTTGGTTAAATACTTGGGAATGGTGGTGTTGAAGATTATATATAGTCTCCACGTTCGCCTGATCTGACTCCAATGGTCTCTTTTCCTGTGGGGATACTTGAAACAGCAGGATCCATCCATAAACATTGCAAGACCTTGAGGACGCATTACGGACGTTGGAACCAACGTGCGCTACGAGACATTCAAATAAGGATCAGCTGACAGTAAGAAGTTTGTTCATCTCAAAAATAAAGGTATATTGTTAAAATTAGTTTTTTTTCTTTCCCAGGTTGTTTTTCTTCCCCCACAAAGTAGGAAATCGTGAAAAAAACATGTAGGGTTTAATCATTCCATTCTTCCATTTATGTCTACAAGGTGTCTTTTCCTACTAAATTGACGAGGTTCTACAACTTTGTATAATTCACTTCCCTCTCCCCCACCTTGTTCTGTTTTCGAGATAGGAATGCTAACTCCGCAATTTTACACCAGGTGGTGTCGTAGGTACTTCCATTCAGTAACGCTTGGCTACTTAGTAGACCTAGATACCGCTTTTATGAATATAGCTGCAGCCGTTGCGAAGTTAAGAGGGTGGCAGGCTTAGTCTTCAGCAGTGGCGTAACGGAGAATATTAGGAGCCTCCTTCAAAGTCAGGTTATAGGCCTCAAGTCGGATTTTACAAAGGATACATGGCGTCAGTCAGGCTTTGGGCCCCTTAGAATTCTAACCCCTCCTTGCGATGCGGGGGGTTGAGGGGGTGCATGTTACACCATTGGACTTCATTAGGCATACTATATACAAATGATCGCGTTGGCTGAAAATATTGATAATAGTACGGTTTCTGGGCATTTCTTTGCAAATGAGAAAGAAACATTTTGTATTAGGGTAAATGCCAAATTAAAAAATGGCAGCACGTGATAGTAGATTTGTCTACATTCAGACATCCCTCCGAGTGAATGTGACATTTACAAGCTGTTCGAAACTTAGTTTCTGACACGGACTTCGAAGGATTCATGTGACTTTTTTTACCTTTACGAATAAAAAAGTACCATTTAAAATATCTAAAACGTTAAAAAACTAAAAAATCTTAAATTTCGGTTTTTTCGAAAAAAGGGGATCCTTATATAAACCGACTTTAAAAATAGTTCCAAAAATTCTCGACGCACACGGATATGTACGGTATATATATATTTGAATTAGTGTCTACTTCGATATTTTTAGCACTATCTTTATGCAACAGAACTAGATAAAAAAAGCACGAGGTCAGGTATGGTGAAAAACGCGCTCATTTACTGAAGTATATTCAAATTGTTGTAAATGCTACTAAAAATTGGATAGATTCATGTTTCTAAATTTTTAAAATGTTGAACAATTAGTTTTTGTCTATTTTTTTTTTTAAATAGGACTGTTAGTCTTTGATTATGAGAATGTTTTATACTAATTTGTATCCCATTTTTTGTTAAAGTGCAAATTTAATATGTGTGTTCTTGGGACACAAGTTGCCACTTACACAATTATACCTACGCAAATAAAACAAAAATTATTACTTTTGTGAAGTAATCCAGTTTTCTATCTTTCCGTTAAAAAAAAAAAAAATTTGACATGGAAGTCACGTAACCAAAGCGATGGATTCTGTGAAGTAAGGGAAAAGCTGATTTTTAAAACCGCCATAACAAACAAACAAACAAACAAAAAAATAGATTTTTTTTTTAATCATTCAGTTTGTGATATTAAATTCTGTTTTCCCCACTTGGTAAAGGGATTATCTTTGTTTTCTTTTTAGTGAAAATCATTTCCGTCCTAGTGAAATGTGTGTAGTAAATGAGAGAATATGTGAGGAAATACATACTTTCTGTGTTGTCGCACCCCGTACAAATAAAACGTAATTACATTCTAAGTCCTCATTATTTGCTACACTCATTTAATCCGAACTTACAGTCACGTAAACAGACTACTTTTATGGTGGGGGGGGGAGGCTATATATATATTATCATTGTATAATTGTAGTTCGACATTAAAAAATAAATAAGTGAACCTTTTAAGAAATATCAAAATATGTTATCGAAATACTTCAAACGTGCTGTGACTGGAAAATATCCATTAACTGTTCTTGCAATTGAAATTTTTTTCATATTGGTTATTGTGGGGAAATTTAACAGCATACTCACTTCACATTCTTGATAAAAAGTGATGTAAAGAATTAGCATGCAAAGAAGGTCTAATTTATCAAAAAAAAAGGCGCTGCTGCATAAAAGAACTTTTTTTCTTTTTTGCGGGAAAACAATGTAATTGGAGATGAATGGAGAGATGGAGGCAGAACAAAATGTCTGAAGGAAGTTCATAAGATTCGATGTTGTGTGTATTTGTAAATTATGTTGTGTGTTAAGAAAGTAGTAAACGGTTATTCCGGTAAACAAAAGTACGGCTTTCAATAAAAACGACATAAAATCATAATAGTCGTAAATTAAGAATCCATTTCTAACATTGTTTTTAATAATTCGATTTTTTAAAGAAGCGCCACTTATAAAAGTACTTATACATCGGGACTAACAGTAACTATTTTTAGATAGCAGGAAATGTAAAAGTTTTCGCCGGTAATTTCAAAGTTTGCTCTTTTTTAAAAAATTTTTTAATTTTTAAAACAAAAAAAAAAAAAAAAACAATATCGAACACAGTTCAAGATTGTGAATGAGATCTTGACATATCAACTAACTTTTAAAGCTGCTTTTTTATCGACTTGCGTTACAGTGAGCTAAACTCATGTGACATCATAGTCACATGATAACTGCATTGTTACATGGCGATTCCAGTTATTTAGTTAATGCACTTCACTGTTGCCAACTTTTGTTTTCTTATAGATTTTTTTTAAATACACATTTGTTAACAATAATGACGACATAGGTAAGCAAAATGTTTTGGATTTTAAAAGTACTGGTATAATAATTTTATTTTATTTTACAAAACTTTTCGAACAATTTTAATATTTGGATATCTTAACTTAACCCTCTGACCGGAGCATCCGTCTCTCAGACGGGGATGATTTGCTTTGATGCCTGTAGATAACACTGTGGTGTGATTTTTGGGGTGGGCTGCTTTGACATCTTCAGTTGGACTCTACCCAGTGAGAGGATCACGTGGTGGTACATGGCGATTTTTTTCAACTCACGATATGTGCGATTTTTCTCATCTATCACACGGATATTCCTATAATTTTTTCATTTTTGAAATTATTATTTTTAATTACTTTTACATGAATATAAATAATCTTTAATCAGTTTTTATATAAAAATGCTAGTCACAATTCTAGTGATAAATATATATTGTGCTTGATTTAACCCCAAACATCTTATTTGAGCCATACTCAATTTCATGAGCTATAAGGACATTTAAAACAGTCCTTAAGGTAATAAAATTTAAAAAAAAAATTACGTAACTGTCTGTCAGACGGAGGTTTCTCAGTGCGGCAAAAAAATTGATGTTCCGGTCAGAGGGTTAATTATCAAATTTGAAACTATCAGAATTTTTCAATAACATTAACAAGTATAAGTCTGATTTTAGCTTTGAATTCAACGAAAAATACGTGATTCCATTTATCATACGACCGTCAGGAATGCACTCCATTATAATGTTAATAAAGTTATTTACATCAAATAAAATAACTGGTACCAAATCAAAAAGCAGATAATATACAAGAAGACACACATCTCTTTTTTTCATAAATGCTTTAATAAATATTCAAATTGACAAGATACACTCATTGAATAAAAAGAAAGACAGTATCAGTTTCGAAGAGGCAAAAGAGAGATTTGGGCTTGCTAAGATCAGGAAAGCTGTTTGTTGGAGGCGGTTTGTTTATCAGAGTTCGACAATGCACTGTGGTTTCGGAGAAAAAATGGCGCAACGAACACACAAAAGAAGTTCTGTGAAACAAATGAATCATCATGTCGGTGGAGAGTGAAGCGCTAAGAGGATAACTCTTTTATTTTATTCTTTAAGGCAGGTGTTTGGAAGTTTATCAAAAAGCCGTGGAATATCATTGACTTCCTTTCTTCCGTAGAACTGGTAGTTAGAAGCTTTGACATATCACGGCATACGAAAATATAGACTTTAAAAAAACTCGAATCTACATAGAAAACTATCTTTAGAGGGCTCCCAGACTTTTCAGATTTTGCCGCGCTTGTTCTAAAAAAGAAGCTTTTTCTGTCTTCTACTTAAAGAGATCACGGTGTGCCCCAGTTTCAGAGCTTTCCAAAACATTTATCTCATAATCTGGAATATTATGTGATTTTGCAGTTTCTTATTTCGATTTTTTTTCTTTGTATTTTAACTACGAATTATTTTATCAGTACTACAGAAAAAAAAAATACTTATCAAAGATATTTTTTAAAAAAAAAAATAAATTAGATGGTTCAAACGAAAGATTAAATTTACAGAAGGGCAAATCAAGAGAACGGAATTAATGTTCAATCGATTTCTCTTTAACGTTTTTCCTAGAATTTTTATTCTGAATCTTTTGTTTAACGTACCGAAAACTTTGGGTAATCAGTTAAAATACATATTTAAATACAATTCGAAGCTTTCCGTAGAAGAAATAATTATTTGCCGGAAAAATAATTTAGAAATATACATAAGCGTAGATCGAAAAATTGTTTTCTTGGAATTTTAAAACTTACCCATGCGGAAAAGATGTTCTCTGGTGTATAGATGAAGAGGAAAAATAAAATAAAAATTTTTTGTGTGTTAAGTACTGCCACAAGGGGAATGAAGTTTAGATATTTAAGCTTTCTTTTATAGTAAAATGAAGGCCAGTGGCTGAGGCGTATCGCGCTTCCACGCCGCAGGTGCGGGGTTCAAACCCTGGGCTGGGCAAGATCGACTCAGTCTTTCGTCCCTTCAGTGGGTTGATAAATGGGCACCAAGCTTTATTGGGAACTGAACACTGGAGTTTCACGTCGGATTGACCACCTGATGTGAACATATGCTCATGCACCTCCGTACCCAAGGTCATGAAAACTGAGATGGGCACAGTAGGCCTTGGGCCCTCTATGGGCTGTTGCGCCACTGAGTTTTAGTTTAGAGTTAATAGCAAAATTAAACATAATTTTTGTTAAAGGAAAACAGGCATTTTAACATTTATTACGATGGTAGGACACCTACTAAATAGTTAAAGGGGAAAAAAATGGCAGGTACATTTAGCAGTTTCTTTTCGGTATTAAAATTAAAAAAAAATCTACTGTCGAATTTAAATTGCACGATAAAGAGGAAAACGGAAAAAGCTTGGATCGGACTGATTTAGTGGTGCGGGGACAGAAATCAGAGTTATGAAACGTTGCCATATACATTGTACTATTCACAGTACTCACATATGAATAATTATACCTTTTGTGTATTTTTAATGTAGAACAAGTAATATATATATATTTTTTTCTTTAAAGTCAATTCCTATTACTTTTTAATAAATAATTACAATTAATATATATATATATATATATATATATATATATATATATGTAATAATTCACTCTAGCATCCTTTTAACTCTAAATCTTTTTAATAATATTTAAATAAGCTTTAATTCTTTGGTTCAAACCTAACCGCTTTAATCTTAATCGTAATCAACTAGTATCCGAAATCCCTGTCCCGCCCATTTTAACCAGTCAGAGCTATTACAAAGCAATCACGCGATTGTCACTGCCGGTATATAAAGCGAAAATCTTGTGTGATCGCTCTCTTTGTTTGTTTTCACCATGTAATCGTCGCAGTTTTTGTCTCTAGCTCGTCTTGAATATGTGTAAATAGCTGCAGCTTTATGTCTTTGTGTGAACGTATGCTTTTGTGAAGTCGTAACGCTTTTGATGTTTCATGTGAAAATAAAGAAGAGTGAAATGCAATCTGAAGTTCTCAACTTAATCGAAAACGACCAACATCGGCCCACGACGCTACATATATATGACAGAATCGCAATATTAAGTGGCAAAATAGAAAGCGACTTTCTTTGCAATTTTCCATTTTCCTTTCTACATATAGTGTTGGACTATTATTATTTTTGTTTGTTATTATTTATTCATTCATTAAATTAAATTAATCAATTAATATTTGAAAAAACTGTTAACATCAAGTGTCATCCACTACAAGTTTAAAAAAATGTATTTGAACTTGAGCGGATGAATAAAAAGTATTTTACTAACGATTGAAAATTTGAACAAGATATGTATATAAATAATTATATATAGGGAGAGTATGAATTAATTATAGAAATTGAACAATTTTATTTTGAGTCTAAAATCGTCTAATCAAAAATAAGTCCTTTC
Organism: Trichonephila inaurata madagascariensis; assembly: GCA_019973955.1. Lineage (NCBI taxonomy): Eukaryota > Metazoa > Arthropoda > Arachnida > Araneae > Nephilidae > Trichonephila > Trichonephila inaurata. The sequence continues at coordinate 214,320 of BMAV01015187.1, forward strand.
CCTTTTATCGAAAATTCAACCCCTTAGTGTGACAATATTAAATTCTGAAATCGTTTTTTTATAATTATTTTTCTCCTAATTTCTGTACCGCAGAACATTTATTCCGCATAAATAGGTTCCGATTAATAATAATTCTTTTTTCTGTATATAACAGAGCAATCCACCCCAATGTAAATAATTTTAGCAAAAAAAATTATTTTAAATTATAGGCATAAAAAACTTTTGAACCCCTCATAGAAATATACAACCATTACTTCGGATTTTGATTCCCGAATAGTTTTCAACATGTATTTCAAAACACTTCATCCATTGTGAACCCTTAGAAGATGTGTATAAATACTGGAAAATGTACAAATGTCTCCACCGGCAAGATGATAATAAATTGTACAAAATAAATTCTTATTCAGTTCCAAGGGAACGGCATCTTGTCCTAAATACTATGAAAGCTAAGTCGAAAAGTTATAAATTACAAGTAGAAAGCGATGTTTTAGTCATAAGGACACACACAACAATAGTTTCTATATGTCAACTACGAAAATTCAGGAAATTTTAACTGTTTCAGACGGTATTAGAATACCGAATGCTTCTACAGCTTAGGAATTTGGAAGTTTAACATCATTCTTAGTTAATTCAAATCTTTTTTCTTTGTCTAAATGAAGTAAAGCTTCTACTTCGCATTTTATGTTAACATCACATTCTGGCGAAGCCTTAGCGAAATGGATGATTGCTTTTCAGAGAAATCTAATTTTAAATTAAAAGTTAACTTGTTGTTCTATTTCTAGAACTGATGGGTTTCGAAATAATGGGCTGAATTCATGTTACGTTATAGTCGTCACATGATAACTGCAATCACGTGTTTGAAGCCAATCAGCTCATAAATTCGCTGTTGCCAACTTTTGGTTTTTACAGAAACTTTATTTTAGAATACGAAGTAAACAATAATTCTTTTAATTTTGGAAAACTGTTTGAGAAGAATAATTTTAATATTTGTGGAACATCTTTACCTAATAATCTAATTTGAAATTTTAGCTAAATTTTCCAAGTAGATCAAAAAGTACTGGTCTAATGTGAGTTTTGAATTCAATGGAGAACACGTGATTGTCTTTATCATGTAACCGTCATGAATTTGGCTCCTTGAGTCAAAAATGTCAATGTATTTTGATGTTGAATAATTACATTCTTTGAATATTAGTCAAAAGATTGAAGGTAGATTTTTTTTTTTTGCTATTAACATACACAGCGCTGTAAATAAAATGCATTAATGATATTTATAAATTCGTTTCATTCATGCGAAACAACTTTTTTTAATGAAAAATGAATTGAATGTTGCTGCTTTTCAATGAGAGGTGTAGAACCATTTCTTGTAAAATATTTTTTAAAAAAATTATGCCTCTCCTTCAATTTGCTTAATCTCGAAAGCTTAAAAAATAAGTTTTCTTACATTTTCAAAAAGCTTAGCTGCTTTCAATAAAAAGTTTGCTTAGTATTTAAGAAATATGCCTATATTTTTGAAGAATAACTTTACGTTTTTCAAAAAAAAATCTGGAATATATATTTAGCTTTTAAATTAATAACGATATTAAATAAAAACAATTTCACTTTGTGATAAGTTAAGCTATTGGTATAATACTTAACACAATTTTTCTAAATATATTTACAAGGATAATTTTAATAGGCTCAGCACAATTATATGTACGGGATGATGCAATAATACATTCTGAAAATAAAAATTCAAATATTCTTAATCATTAAAACATACAAGGTACTTCCTGAGAAAACATTTGCTTTTTTTTTTCAGACTTCGAAAGCAGTTTTTCTACTTTGATCCATATGATGCAGCTTTACACATCATCGGTGATGTACAGGGTGATTATAATTAAAGTTCTATTTTCGAAATGCTGTAAAAAAGGAACCACTACTCAAAATGACTTCAAATTTGAACTGAATATATTTGAAGAAGGGAAATATGGTATGACACAAGAAAAAACTCATTGGTTGTTTCATTGTTGTTTTTCATGGGGGTTTTGGCCCGGTGACAGTTAAAAACGATTTTTCCCATCCAAGGTGGTACGACCTTGCGGTGGTGGATGAGTTTTTCACTTTCTGCTGTAAGACTGGGGGTCTTTCAGCAGAAAGTCAAAAACTGTGTAATGAGTCAAAAAACTGAAAAGTAATCATACACATTGAACAGTGCAGTTGGCTACATAGAACATGAGTTGTGCAACTCATGCTAAAAGCATCGTAATTCGATTTAAAATGTCACTTGTAACCACATTCATTTTCATTACAGCGCCATTTATCGATACACTTTGTAACTTTTTCTTATGCCATACCGTTTCTTCCTTCTTTAAGTATATTCATTTCAAATTTGAAGTCATTCTGACCAGTGGGGTTTTTTTTGCAGCATTTTGAAAGTAAAACTTTAACTGTAATCCCCTTGTATATTATACACTGCAGTCTCATGATGAAATGAATTTGCTTTTTAGTGAAATGAACTTGATTGATGGAACATAAAAACAAAGAAAAACATTTGCACATAAAAATCAACATCCTAATCCGAATCACATTATTCGTGAATTTTTAAAAACTCTAAACAACGTTTTCAGAGCCAAATATTATAAGTATGATAAGTTTCTCAAAAGAGCATAATTAGGAAAAAAAATTACAATCAGTAATGAATTGACTAATTTGGCTCTTTTCAGGTATCAGGCTTTCAAACATTTTTTTCAAAATTCTAAATGATATTATGAGAGTCAAACAACTTGCTCATGCCTTTGTAAATAGTATAACTCAGAAAAAAAATACAACCAGGGTAACCATTTGTAATGGATTAAATAATCTGGCTCTTTTCAGTTATCAGACTTTCGAACATTTTGTACTTGAAATTCTGCAACTGTGTAACCAAACGCAGAACATATAACGCGCATCGAAATAATTTTTAACACATGAAATATTCACCAAAGATTGTTTGAATTGATACACCAGAGTAATTTTTCTTTTTCAATTCAGGCATTTAATACTCTTGATACTCATCTCACCACGGCCAGCAATCGAGAAGAATACTAAATACTCCTTTGAAAACTTTCGTCAGACAAGCGACTCGATAACTTCCAGTGGAACCTTCTCGACAGGCTCCGACTGCGACAGTTCCGTCGTTGAGGTCCTGTCTGTAGTTTCGTAACAACCAGCGACTGCTTTTGGCCTCGGTGGAAACAATAAGCTGCAGTTTGTGCAGTTTATGCAGTCACTGCCTCTCTCTTTTTCTACCAGCTTCTCTATTTCGGGTCGAATCGCTTTGTCCAGCTCCTCCTCCAAGATTGCCGTTTCTTCTTCCTCCATCAAGTCCTCCTCCTCCTC
>BMAV01015187.1:233271-244573 GCA_019973955.1 Trichonephila inaurata madagascariensis
GGGGGGGGCGCCGCACAGTTTGAGAAACGCTGATGTTAGCTCTTATTTAGATTTTAAAAAGTATCCCCTGATGACTGGTGTATGAACTTTTGGGAGAGATTTTGATATAAAACGAGTATTAACAACGTTGTTGATGGAAAGAGTGTGTGGCGGTGTGATATCTATATGAACTAGTACCAACATCACGCGTTGACGATCGTTTTGGCGTGATTGGTTACGTACTTGCGTTCGGAACGGAAGGTACCCAGAACGAACCTTTCCTCCTTCATTGGTGACCCTGGCCGTGCAAAGGAACCGCACCCTTCACGCGCCGCAGTCGTGGCGCCATCTATCCACCGCACTAGCAACTAAGCCGTCAAACATTGACGCAATTCTCAAAAAGTCGTCTCACACAAATGACTCAACCCACCAAGTGACGCAACTGCTTACATATTCGCCACGAATATGGTATCGTTGTTCGCCTATTCGCCGAATCACTGGCGGGGGAGTATGTGGCGGTGTGATATCTATATGAACTAGTACCAACATCACGCGTTGACGATCGTTTTGGCGTGATTGGTTACGTACTTGCGTTCGGAACGGAAGGTACCCAGAACGAACCTTTCCTCCTTCAAGTGTAAGCAAACTCTAAGTAAGTAAAATAAGACACTAACTCACCTAGCATCCTGATGACGACCCTCCTTGATTGTGTCTTGGACCGTTCCCTCTCGGCCCTGCACTGCGCGCTTTCCGACGTTGACCTGTGCAGGTTCCGCGAGTGGTGCAGGGCGAGGGCGATTCGCACGTATAGGGCAGTGATCACGGACACGGGGATGACGAAGAACACCAAGGTGGACAGCACCATCAGCAACTCCCACTGCCTTTCGGGCTTGTTGAAAGGGAAGCCGCACCACTTGGACTGCGGCAGGGGCTCGTCTGTCAAGGGCGAGGTCAGCTGGTTCACCTGCGTGAAGAAGGCGTAAGGAAGGGCGCATAGGGCGGAAAAGAGCCAGATGGCAGCGATGTTGCGGACGGCGTAGGACAACCTGGATCTCGTCTGCTGGTGCAAGGGGTGGCAGATTGCGACGTACCTCTCCGAACTGAATGTGACAATGGTGAGAATGGACGCGTAGGCGGTGGCTTCTGGCACCATGCCACGAAGCCAGCAACCCACGGTGCCCAGCTGCCAGGGGTATTGGTGCCACAAGGTGTACAGCTCGGGAGGCATGGCTGAAAGGAGAATAAAAGTAAACGTTATTATCAATATTTAATAAAGTTAAAAATAAAAATTAAGTATTTTTCATTTTAACTTTAAGGATGGGTTTTTATTTCAGATATATATTCGGCTATTATAAATGTCCCAACATTGTATAAAACTTGGATATTTATCAGAGCATTGCTTGTACTAAGTGTGAATCACATGGAATGAATTGGAAAATGTACTTAATTTTAACTTTGACTCCATGAAAGTTTGTGTGTTGAAATTATTCATGTGTACTTATATAGCCAACGATGATCATTTGTTAATAAAGTTTAATCTTTTAATTCAGATATACAAAGTTAATGGTTACAACAGAAACTTTAAGATTTAATTAAAAGCTAGATAATCAACGTTAAATTAATCCAGTACTGCAGGAATAAATAATAAATTCAAAAATGACTTTTCTCTAAACAGAAAAAAAAAGAGCAAAGTGTCAAGTTGAAAAACCTGTGTGCCAATTAAACAGTGTCAATTTACTTAAATTTCTGTTTACAAATCTTGGGTATCTTAGATCATTGTTTTAATTATGAAGTACTTAAACGTGTGAATGGAATAAAATACTTTAAAATGAGATTTGGAACATTTGGACTATGGGAAGCAAGAACTTATTCGTTTGTTTCTTACCGTTTTTGAAACTTAAGTTATAAAATAACAGTTAACCAACAATTTAAACTCTTTTTCAAATATCATTGTTTCTGTGATACATTTTTTAGTCTCTGTTTTACACAGAAGATATCTGTATGACAAATATGCAACTGTGTGAACTTTCATACAGTATTAAAATTTTAAATATAATACCTCTTTGTCTATGGAAAATCCTTCTAATATGTAGCCCAGATGGCTTATACTTCTTTTTTTGAATCATTGGTACTGGCTTTAGCGTTGCTAAGTTCAAAAGACAAAATGTTGCAATTCACGAAACTTATCAATAAATTCTATAAACTCGAAATAAATAAGGAATTGAGGCATTGGACAATTCAGTATTATTCAGCATTTATTTATTATTAAATACTTTCAGAAGTAGCATTCGTGGCATTATAAAATAATGCATTTTTATTACCTTAGTTAAGGTAAAATTTGAGGATTATATAAGAGTGAATAAAAATTAAATGTAAAGCTATGGAGACAGCAACAAACTTAAGATTGTTATTTGAATTATATATTAATGATATATTTATGTTTCTCATTGGAATGAATAAGAATAAAAACATGAAAGTACAAGTTCCTTACATTATTATGTAGTAGACTAATTTGAATATTAAAAATTTTAATATCCCCCCTCCCTCCATTTTTCTTTTCCTTTCTAACTATAATGAATAACATGAAAATCATCACTTATATTAACATCCAAGAAAGGAGAGTATTTCTAATTTTCAGTTTCAAAAAAAAAAAAAAAAAAAAATCTAATCCATTACGTAACTATATAACCAAATTGTGGACTTTTTCTTCTTGTTTTCAATTATTTAAAAAGTAATTATACTTTTTTTTGGATTATATTCCATTTAGCCTCTTTTTATGATTCGTTAATTATTTTTTAATGATCTCATCGATATTCAATAATTTTAATCATTATCGATGTAGAAAATGACGAGAGTTGCTCATTTCAAACTTAGAAGGAGCTTGCTTCGAAGTATTGAAGTTCAAAAGAGATGTAGGGCCATATTCAAAAATCAACAATCTTGGCATCTGACTGTTGAAATTGCTAATTTTGCAGAAAGTAAATGAACTTATGAAAAGATACTAACACAACATGGTTTTTACAATTTATATTAGAAGAGTAGTCTCTGTAGAGGCTTAGTCTTCAATCATTGTCATTTATATCATTAAAGTTTTTAAAAATTTTTTTAAATAAAAACATAAGAAACAAATTAAATTTATAATAAAAAATTATGTTATTTCTTTCATAATTTGATTGGAATATTGCTTAATATTTTAATCAAAGCACTAGCTTATTTTTCACATAAGTTTTAATAATAAATAAGAAAATGACTGGATTTTCCTTTTTATTATCTCCAAACATATGTAATCAATTTTTCACCTCATATCAATAATATAAATCTCAAAAAATACTTTATATGGCTTGCAGTATCACATCAATGTGGTACATATACGCTGAGAAAATTGCATAAGTGTCTAAAAGATAATTAAAAAGTGTGAAAAATCTTAGCTTAAAAATTATAAAGCATTATATAATATTATTCTACATACATTTAAGTTTTTGAAGACAGGAATTTTTAGCAGCATTAAATTAAAATTTTGCTTGTTACTTGTAACAAAAAATAATACAATCTTATTTGTAAAAATATTTTTTAACGAGACATTATTTTTAATATTCTTCTTTTGATAAGAATATGCACTTTGGAAGCTTGTTTAATTTTCTTTAGGTGCTTAAACTAACATTGTTGAATAATAGACAGTAAATCTTATTTGATATAATAAATTATTATTTTTACGATCTCAATTTGACTGAAAAACCCTAAATACCTTTCTCAGTAAGTACAATTTATGTAAAAATTTGCATATTCGTAAAGCTAAAACACATAGTGACTACCTCTTAGCCATTTTAGTTTGCTTTTCAAATCCACTGTGACCGTACTCGGCTTCTAAAAAATATTCTTTTTACTTATTTTTTGCTCAGTGATAAAAATTTGAGAATGTTTGTTTATTTTTTGTGAAGTTTGCTTGCTGCATTATTCATGAGCTATTTTACAACTCTAGTTTATGCTAAAAAAAAAAGGAAAGAAGTGCACATCAAAAGACTTTTTTTCGTGGCTTAAATTGGATAGTGATGGTTTTGATGATTTGTTTTGCATAATAAAAGTGTTTTACTGAATACTTTATTAGTAGAAAAATGACGGAAACATCAACTTTCTCGAATTTTGACAAATCATAAATAAAGAGTTTTATGTTGCGGTGTGGTTGCTGTACTTAGCGTTTGAGGTATTAAAATGACAGGAAACAATTTGATTATACCATACATAGTTTTGTGAAAGCCAGTAGTATTTTTTTATTAAAAAAATTTCCTTTAAAAACGAATTAAATTTCATTTAATGAGTAGAGCTCATCCGGCGTTTTTCTTCCTTCTAACTCGTTTTGAATTTGAAGGAAAGAGTTTTGAATGTTTTTCTTTCATGAAACACATGTATGCAAAATAAATTTTCTTGTAAATGGAACATTGTCAAATACGATTATAATGTTGAAATGAACATTGTTGCTAGATGTATTTTTTGAATTGTAATACAAGAAAAGTGCATCTGGTAATCGTAACAGTTTATAATCATTTCGCTATTATGGAAATTCAAGACATTATTGAAGATGAATTGCAAACTTGGCAAATCTGAGAAACCTCGCGGAAACGCATTTTTGGAAAAAAGCTGAATTGATGTCTTCCATTTGGGCCAAAAAATATTCCATCGAAAAAGCTACGGGAAATATGCAATGTATCATATCACAACCAGGTGACAGCTTGGCGTTTTAGATGACCAAGAAAATAGAACCATACATTGCCATAAATTTTGGGATTTCCGTAACTATGTTTTGGAATAGAATCCTTTTAGGCATGAGAGAGAATTTTGGGTAAAATTTTTACCAGTAAACTTACGCATGGAATACAAATTTTGGTCGAATTTTGTTTTAAAAGTAATCGATTCTATATTGAAGGTAAAAATAATTGACGAAGTATTACGAATTTTTCCGTATTTGATAACAAAGAGTTTTACTTCATTATTATCGTTTGGGTTTCAAGAACAACAAATATTTAAATAAAATTCATTAATTTATTTCAAAAATAATTAAGTCTCAACAAATATCATCTAAAAAAAAATAAGATTTTTTTCTTGACTTGATTCGTTCACTTTTGGACAAATTGAGGATTTTTTACTAAACTCGTTTGAGTTGAAGTCTCTATAGTTATATGATAGTAAAAAAATATTAGTGATGTTCTGAATATGCGATTATATTTATTTGAATTTTTTATTTAGTTATTATCTTATGCGCATTTCTATAACCTTTTCACAAAGTTAATGAAAAAAGTCATGTCCCTCTTTCGTACAATGTTTTAGCTACGTTTAATACATACATCATTCTAACGCATTTAATTCTAGTCATTCAATAATATTTCAAAAATATTTTAAATTTTTAACAATGTTCTAAAATCTTGTTCGTAAAAATTCTGAAATTTAAGAGACGGTATGCAATGAAATGAATGCATAATTGAAATACTCTAATAGTAACTTGACGCTTAAAAGCAAATATTTTAAATAATGCAGAATATCTATTCTGAATTATTATTAGACGTATTATTTATCTACGGCATTACTCTTTTATTCAGAAAAGCGCTAACACACATATTACTGAATTTATAAGTTAAAAATGTAAGAGATTTAATTTTTTTTTGTATTCTAGAACGTATTAAATTTAATAAAATGGCACTTTTACATTAATATTTTTAACTAATTCATTTGTGATTTGGCAATTTATTTTTTACTTCTTTTAATTCGCTTGAAAGTTTTTGATGAATTCAATGAAAAGAAGAATTATTATAAAATAACAAATTTGACTAATTTTCAATTTTAGAGAAATTTTCATTTTATTTTTATACATTGTCAAGGGAAAAATATGTACACTTATTTTTAAAACCAACATTTTTTTCAAAACGAAAGATAATTCAAAAATCAAATCCTAACACATTTATACTAATTGGAACTTAGTAAATTAAAATACGTGTGCATATTTTTCATTTTGGCAATTTTTTTACACTCATAAAAAATAGTTTAATTTCGCTCAAGTATAATAGTTTAATTTCGCTCATATATTGAGTTAATGACATTTATTACTAAAGTTTTACTCATTAGAAAACAACTGTGCTTTTTAAATCAATTCATAAAATTGTTATTCAGTTTTTGGCACTTATGTCGGATATATTGAATAAAAAGTAAATGCTGTAAATTTTGCTATTTATTTATTTTATAACAGAAATCTATATTTTGTTGTATTATCAGAAAAGGAGGAAACAGCTATTTTTACAATTCTGTTTCCAGCGGAAATGAAAAAAAATGCATAACTGAAAGCAATAAGATTCAGTATTAAACTTATTTCTGAAATTAATAGTTTTTTAAATGAAAAGTTATTTCACACACACAAAAATCTAATCATAACTTTTAATAATTAATTGAAACATTGAACTAAAACTGATGCATTTTTTATTTTTAACAAATAAATAACTGATTTCCATAGTTATAGAAATTATGAATTATTGCAATTTATTATTAATGACTAAACTATCTGAAAATAATTAAGGATTTTTAAAAAACCTTTCTAGAATAATGACATTATTCAGTTTTTAGTATTCACATGTTGGATATATTGATTCAAAAGTCAAAAGTCAAACAATAATCGATATCGTAGTTATTATTTTCTCAGCAATAAATTTTAGTTTTTTTTTGTAGACAATAAAAAATTAAGTTGCTGTTTTTTTATTAAATTTTGATGTTAAATTTCTTATTTCTTTAATGTTATATAAACTAGATTATAGATGCTATATAAACTAGATTGTAGATGCTATATAAACAAAATTCATTCAATTAAAAAAAGTCCTTTTATACTATAGTTCTTATTATGAAAAAATATTTATATAAATTTTCTTATTATATAATCAGATAAAATAATTATTAAAGAGATGAGTTATAAAGATAACATTATAAAATATTTTATTTCCACTTAAAATAAATTAGAATTTTTCAAATTAGTTCCATTTTTTTAATAAGGAAATCCTACAAAAGACGATTTTCAATATTTTTTTTATATATATTCTTTATATTTTTTTATATTCCGGTGATATATAATATTTGAAAATCTATTGTAGATTCTTGCATAAATTTGTGTATAATTATATTATATATTGTTCTATTCTATGAATTGAGATTCTAAGACACGTTATGATTTGGATTATATATTACCACGAATAATACGAAAAATCTAGTAGTGCAAGGGAGATGGAAAAAAAAAAAAGGCAATTGCATGCATTAGCTAATAAGATTAAATGCATTGGAAAAAATCAGTATCGTATGAAACGGTAAAATTTTTCAGATGGAGATTAACTCGAACCAAATTAGTTTAATTTAAGTTACATGTTTTCTTATTTTTGTTATTTACCCAATTAATCATGGCAAGTTCTATCAGTAATGTTTAACAACATTATCTATGTATGTATGTGTTCTATCAGTAATGTTAAACGACAACAAAACACAACAACATTCTTAAGGATAAGGGATTAATACTTCACCAGAGATCAAGTACCCGATGACCATTCTACTGCAAAAAATTACATGTTTACATAAAAGTAAAGTCATTAGATTATGCTTGTATATCAGCGTTTCTCAAACTGTGGGGCGCGCCCTCCTAGGGAGCCGTGATAATTCTTCAAGGGGGGCGCGAGCCTATTGAAAAGTCAAAAACAAAAGATAATTTTAAATAAAATTATTAATTTACTGAAAGTTAACAAACAAAATACACATTCTGAAGTAATAAAAAACAAAATACGCGTTTACGCGGTGTGATAATACACTTATGAAATTAGTACCGCACAATGTCTTTGATAATTAATTTAACAATACTAAGTTAAGAACAAGTTTAATAATTACCAGTGACCCCATGGACTTGTCATATATAAAGTTATACACAACAATTAATACTTATCTGCGGATTAAAAGTAAAGATTTGCTTCCTAATAACAACGTTTTTCACGAAGTGCGCGTATAGGATGTATTGGGGGTGGGGGAGGAAGAAAAGGAATAAATAAATAAATCCTCTCTCTGAAATAAGTAAATCCTTCACAAGCACTGTCATGGTCCTTTTGTTGCATTCTAAAGCCTTCGGAATAATTTTATGGATAGCAGTGCACAGAAAAGGTCGCATTTCGGAGAGACGTATATATACGTCCAGGGCAATTAATGTTTGGGCTGACAAGACTTTGAAATACGCCGGTGGGACAAGAGGTTAAAGTCGTAGTGTAGCTTTGCGTCAATTTATAGTACTCGTATTATTGAATTCAATACATTGTTATTGTATGAAGGGGGAGCGTGATGAAAATTATATGATTGAATATTGGGTCACAACTATTGAAAGTTTGAGAAGCACTGTTGTACATTTTTAAAATATTTATTTTTCTCTTATTGCAAAAAATAGTTGTTGAACATTAGCATAATGGTTTCAACATTATTAACATTAACAACATTGACATTCAACTAGCTCTGGGGTACTCAACCTTTTTTCCCGCCGGGCCGCATACATATGGCAGATATTTCATGCGGGCCACAGCATGAGGATTAATGGAAAAAACACCATAAGACAAGGCAATATTGGACACTTAAAATGTGAAAAATAGATTAGAATATTAAAACTTATTTTGGGCTTGTAATACTATATTAATCTCTATCAAACACACATAAAAAAAACTTCTTTTTTATGCATTTTTTACTGAGTTATGGGGTAGTTTCGGCACCCTTTCATTCATGTCTACACAAACAAAGCATATAAGCAAAATTACCAGGTCGTTTGACAATTTGATTTTTTTGTCTTTTGACAATGCTTCTCTTATTTTTATTTCAAACATTAATTTATCAAATGCAGAATGGCAGCAAAGAGGAGTTTTGTTTCAATTCCAGACTGAATTCAGTATCATTTGTTCATAATTAAAAATCAGTTTCCTCATAAAATGTGATCACTACTCTAGTTCATCCCTATTTCACTGTTATTTGTTGTTACTAACCGTTAGAGTTTCAAATAGAAAAAAAAAATCTGTTTGTTGATGTCGTACTCATACGACATCGATATCAAAATTGGTCGATATGATTGCTTGATTGAGAGGATTTCCCGCTAAATTTTTAATACATTGTCTTGAAGTAATTGAATTTTTTAGGTCAAAGGGCCATGAGAGGGTCATTCAGAAATTCCCGGAGGGCCACATGTGGCCCGCGGGTCGCAGGTTGAGTATCGCTAAGCTAGCTTATCTTCTTCAAAGCACTACAGCCAATTCCCGGCCAAGGCTGTCTCAGTTAATTTAAACCATTTTATTTATTCCTATTGATTATAGCTTATAGTTTTGCTATTTCTCAATTCGTTAGTTATAATGATTGAATAATTGATTTAATTTAAATATAGAGTTTGATGTATTTAAAAAGTTTTTAAAAAGAAGCTATTCGGAAAAAAAATTTAGCTTGAGATCATTCATCAAAATAATTGCTTGTATTGTTATAATTTATCACATATTGTTTAATATATTTTTAATTTTTAAATTACTCATTATAATAATTTAAAATAGGTACTTATGTATTACACCATCGAGCAATTTTTTTCTATTCAAAAGACATCACCAAAATCCGGATTTACAATCATTAGTAGAAAATGGTTTTCCCTCGTGCATACTAAAACAATACTAATGGTACCAGTACTTGGCGACACTTTTCTATTTGGCAAAATGGGTTGATGGTATAACATGTAAGTACACCAAAATATTATGAAAAGATAAAAAAACAAAAACAAAAACAAGTAATATAAAAAAAAATTAAGTAAATTCCTACTTCGATCAACAAAGTAAAATTTTATTTTTTAGCTACTTTTTATTAAATAGTTACAATTAATATAAATATGTACATACATAGGACAGAATCACAGCATTAAATGGTAATTAATTTTTATTCATTATCATTAAAGTATCGTATTCTCATCCAAAACAATCGTGTATATAAAATTTCAGTTCAACTGAATGCTTTAAAACGTGAGAAAAAAATCCTTTTCATGTTTTGACACAAGTCTACAAAAGGGTCGCTAAGTCGCCAAAAATAATGCCGACGTGGCTGTACTTGTAATTCTTTAAATAATTAGATTTAATTAATTAATTTTTATTAATTATAATTAAATTACTGTATTGTCATCCAAAATAATCATGTATATAAAATTTCAGCTTAATTGAGCGCTTTAAAATGTATTAACGATTGAAAATTCCACCAAGATAAATAAATAAATATATAGATAGTGTGAGCTAATAGTGTGTGTGTATGTAGGAATTGAAAGAATATGTAGAAAATGGCTAAAATTTTAGTTGGTTGATAGTATGTAGATATATATAAGAATGTACACTCAAAATGCGTTCAAAATTAGTTGTAGTTTAACAATGAAGCTATACAAGTGTCAAAGAGTAAAAAGCGTTTTTTTTTTTTTTTTTTTGCCAAATAAAAGAAACCGAAACAATCCATGATGTATGAAGGAATTCTCCTACAAAATGATGACGCATTTGCTTTCAATAAAAGAAGATTATACATACATAATAAATAAGGTTAATATTCCCTTGGAGTCGGAATTGTTTGCTTAGCAAAAATACCAATACTGGTATATTTCTGCTGTTAATATCTGATATGATACATGAGGGACACTTAACCAACAAAACCGTCATAAATATTTACAGTAGAGAAGATTACAGCTCAATATTTCTCAACATTTTATTCCACATATGTTACTATAAATATTTCTTATAAAAACGTTCGATATAAAAAGTCAACAAACGATGTGAAAGGGATAGATAAAATGTTGATATTTGTTTAAGTTTCTTAGAAAAGATTTCTTTACTTTTATTTGAAAAAATATCAAAGTTCAAATCAATATCAAACGCATTTCTATAACCTTTTCACGGTGTTTGTTGATGTGTCATACTTTCCACATGGATGGAAAATGTGTAATGAACTGTGCCATTTTCTAACGTATTTTGTTTTAGTTATACAATAAAATTATGAATAATATTCTACATTCAAAAGAGCTAATTCATTATGTTTTATAAAAATTTTGAAATCAGTGAGAAAATGAAACAAAAACATTTTCTCTCTCACACACTGATTTTAAAAAGCAAATCTTTTAAGTACTCTAACAAAATTATATTTCAGAATATTTATTCCGAATTTTTAAGTAAAGCACACATTTCTAAGCTATCTACAGCATTCGAAACATGATTAGACATGTATTACCACAAGTCTATGAATGTCAATAATCTATAAAGTATCATTTATTTTA
>BMAV01015187.1:244673-280793 GCA_019973955.1 Trichonephila inaurata madagascariensis
CCCCCCCCCCCCCCCCCCCCCCCCCCCCCCGCCCCCCCCCCCCGCAGACAGTGACTCAAATTATTTGAATAACAGTGGATTAATTAATGGACAAGGACGAACAGATGACTATACACGAAGATAAATTGACGAAAATACACAAAGGAACATTATAGCAGATTATTTACAATAGCTCAAAACGCACTCGTTATAAACAAGTCTTACAACTTTCCAGAAACGGTTCTCTTGAGCAATTCGACTAATAGGAGCTCAGACAGGTAAAGTCTTGAAGTGGCGCATATCCGGAGGACAGAACCCACGACCTATGGATCCGAAGCCGAGTAACATAGCCACTAGACAAAAGTGATCACCCTGTCCGGAGTTTGTCACTGGATTATGTAGATACCGCTACAATACTCCCGCACCAGCGAGTCGGTGGATAGGCGAACGAACGAGATATTTGTTATGGCTAGGGTGTGCATTATTGCTGTTAATTGGTAGTGCTGCTTCAAGTGAGCCTGACGACTTTGGTTGCTGCGTCAAGTGGGTCCGACGACTTTTGATTGCTCTTTTTTTGCGGATAAATGCCACCATGACAGATCAGATGGTTGTGTTTTTGTTTAATTCAGCAATGGTCACCAACGAAGTGGCGCATATCCGGAGGACAGAACCCTTGAACAATGGATCTGAAGCCGAGTTACATAACCACTAGACAAAAGTGGTCATCTCTGTCCGGAGGCTGTTACTGACTTATGTAGATACCGCTACAGTCTCTCTTTCTTATCGTAATCAATGCGCACGAGTGAACCCTCTTCTGAACTGACTCGACCTTCGTTTCGAAGGTCCTTTATACAGCCTCAAGGGAGTTTCCAGAAGGAAGAATCTTGGAGCCATCTCGATGCTTCCTTGGGGATACCGCATCTTTCACCAAATTTATTGCCGAGGGTGATAAAGTCTCCTATATGGTGAACCTGATCACATCTTCTTTGGTTGCCACAATCTTATTTTTCAAGTTCGCATTGTGAAGCTAACCTTGCCTGTAAAACACAATTTTCTTACTGCAGGGAAAATAATATACGTGGCGTGTTACATAAAGGATTCTTTATCATAGCAAAAAAATTTATTTGAAGCTATTTGACGCGTTAAATAAAACAAAGATGGTTTTGTAATTTAACATCTTGATGATATTTTTCTTTTTACAAGAAAAGTTTCACTTTTATTTTTATGATTTGGATAAACAAAAATGTGTTTTTGTGAATTTTATTCAAAATAAAATAAATAAAAGTAAAAACACCAATAAATTTTTTTCAAAAGAATAAAAAATTGAAATGCAAATACACAATTGAATGCAATGAATCAGCAGTTTTTATGAGAAGTAATTATTTAACTACAACTTACACACAAAGTACATTTATTTTTAAAATTAATTTTTTCTTAAGTGAAAAGATAATTCAAAAATCGAATCGCGACATCTATTAATTAATTGACACAACATATTTTTCATTTTAGAATTTTATTTTCAATAAACAAAAACTCATATCATTAGCTTTAAAAACAATGAATTAATTACATTTATTATTAATGACATAAATATTTAAAAACGATTACGTGTTTTTCTACGAATATCTAAAACCATTATTATTCAGATTTTAGTATTTTTTTCTGAAAATATTGATAAAAAATGTACAGTCAGATAACAATCAATAACGTAATTATTATTTGCTGGATAATAAATTTTAGTTTTCTATAGATAATGAAATTAAAATAATGGAATTCTTTTGCTACCAGGAATCCAAATTTTTTGTCAATCGAATCAAATCAAATAAGAGAAATCGATGTAATGCCTGCATAATGTGGAATAGAAGTATTAATATTTAAATTTTCAATGTACACTTAATTATGATTCGGCAATGAAATTTTTTATTTCTTTCATGTTACGTAATTAGATTATTCAAAATATTGAACATAAAAAGTAATCTGAGATCTGAGTGTAGTAAATGTAGGAATAATGTAAAAGATTCAATAAATAAAAATATTATTTATAAGAACTTCCAATTTTTCTTATCTTATCATCAAATAGGAAATATTATTAATTATAAATACCTGTTAAAATTTGAAGGAGGAAGTACATTAATAAATAGGTCTAAATATTACCTTTTAAATATTGCTGTTTTGTCTTTCCCAAAGGGAAGGAAGGAAAGTTTCCAGAGCCTGAGGCAGGTTGGACTTCTAGATGTACGACTGACATTGGCCGTAGCCTTGAGCACCACATAGGTAACAGTGCGATTTTTTTAGCTCAGTTCCACCCCAATTCAGAGAGAGAATACCTTGGGAGGGCAGGGACCTCCCACCTCTCATCCTTTTCCATCAACCTCACAAGAGAACTTGAGGCTCGACGGCTGTTTAGAGTACCTTCATGCCGTAAAAACACAATCCATTTACAAACATCCACGTCTTCTCCAGGATTCTAAATCAGGTCTTTCGGCACATCAGTCAGCGTCGCTAACCACTATACCTGATGGGCAACTGCCTTTTAAATTGTTGGTTATCTTACAACGTGTCAACGTGTTTTTTTTTTTTTTTGTATGAATGCAAACTGATTAATTCTTGTCAATATGATTTTGAACAGATTTGAAATGGAAATAAGAATGCTAAACACTTTTTAGACACATTAAGAAGGCTACCAATGAACTGAATTCATTACGGTGTGACGGCTCTATCCGGGTCCTTCCATTAACAAAGTCCTCTTGGGAAATCTTTGATCTTTGAAATCTATTTTATTCACAATGAACCCTCTAAAGAAGAAACCATGATTATTTAAATTAGGTATGCTATATATAGTCTAGGTTTTCAAGCTAGATAGAGAGAAAGTGAGGATAGAGGATAGATTGCTATATTGATCAGGTATTATTCAAATTTATAGTGTATTTCAGATGTTTGATAATTGAAAGAATTATAGTGATTGGTCACTAGAGTTTAAATAGGGCTCAGATAATTAGGAAAGTAGATTCGATCCTGAAATAAGGGGGTCGTTATTTAAAGTCTTCTCATACTTTGCGTACCTTGTTATTTATCTACATATTGTTTCGATTGGACTCATCTCTTATTTAAGATTACCTGAGTTTGTGGTTAATTGTGTGATCAATAAATAGATCGTTTTTGGATATGGCTAGTCTTCCTTCCCTTCCTCCCTCATCCCTAAGCTCAGACTAAAGGTCCTCACAACGGTAACAAGATAAATGCAATCACATGTTTTCTATTGAATTCAAAACTGACAATAGTTTTGTTCTTGTTGTCCTACTTGTAAAATTTAGACAAAACTTTAAATTTGATAATTGGGTAAAAATATTCATATGTTGAGTTTTCAATAAGTTTTTCCAAGATTAAAAAGAAAAACTCTTACATTATTTATAGTACTTTTAAATCAAGAACATTTTATTTATCTCTATTCTTTATTATCGTTGACAAATATGTAATACTTGTAAGAGGAAAGTTTCTGTAAAAAGCAAAAGTTGGTAACAACGAAGCGCCCGAACTCATTGGCTGGAAATACGTTGTGGTTATCATATGACTATGACGTCAAATTAATTTAGTCCTTGGTCAGTTAATCACTTTTCAACTTTGTTTGCGTTTTACAATGAACACCGGCTTTTATAAATAATAAACTTGATTTTAAGAGTATATTACATCAATCAAATTTTTCTTTAATGCCTTATTTGATCACACAAAGTATTTTCTTTTTGATAACCTAACTTCTTGGTGGCTGAAACTCTCTCTATATTCCTTATAAAATTCTACACAGAACATTGAAATATACTGCGATTCAAAGTAATAAAGTGGAATGCCATCAATTTCGTTATCTAATCAGAATTTTATTTTGTTTTTAATTCGAATTAAAATAGGAGTATAGTAATCAAGAAAATTTGTCTTTTTGACTATTTTAAAAGTTTCTTTAGATAATTAGCACATGAAATTCTGTTTATTGCTTGAAACTTTACCAGTTATTTACTTTTAGGGGAATTGAAACCGATTTAAAATATGTTCCAAAAGAATGTTTTATACATCGAATATTTCCACATTGTTTGAAACTTGTAAACATCGGGGAACATGAAATAGTCTGCACAACATAATCTGAAATGTAAATTCGAACCCCGATTTTACTAAAAATTGGCATACAGAGTGTTATTGAGTTTCAGTTAGCTAAAAGTACTGAGCTGCAATTTTCTTTTTTTACATGGTGTGGAAACACTTGGAATGAGTTAATTACTGATTAGGTATCGTGCTTGTCATTTATTCATTATATTTACAAAACCTGTGGAGAACAATTTTTGAGCAACATTTGTTAAAAAAAATGTTGTAAAATATTCAACTAATATAGTTTCATAACATTTCAAATCTCTTTGCACTTCATTTGCACTTCATTTATTCTCATAACTTCATTTTAAATATTGGAATTGAGATAATTATTTGATGAATGCCGTTCTTCTTAAGGAAAGCAACTACCTATTCATACACCTCTTTTTAACTACTTTCTTAAAACTTTCTCTGTATCGCTTATTTGTTGAAAGAACGAATATTTTTTTTATTACATTCTTGATCGAACAGAAAGTAAAAAATCCTTTTTTTACAGTCGTTAGGGGAAAAACAAGATTTCTTAAAAAATTTTTGCATCTCTCATCGCTATTGGAAGAAAGGGATAATATTAATGTTAATAGCTTATAAGGAAACTAAATCATGATGTTAATGAATTAATTAACTTAATTATTATATTTTATCAACTTTTTTAAAAAATCCCCCTCATTAACGCTGTTGGTTATTTTAGCATAGAGAATTCCTTATGATAAAATACAATTTTCAAATTTCGTTAAATTAGGCTTGAGAGATTGAATTAGAAGAATTTAAAATAGGGATATTTCTTAACGTTGTAAGAATGTCTTAAACACACACACACATTTGACAGTAAAAAAAAAATTCTACTCAAAACTTTTCAAATTTTTGGAGCCACACGATTTGTACCTTTTGACCTATAACGGAAGCAAAAATAATTTTGAAAAAAATTACATTGTTATGAAAGACATAAATTGTTAATTAAGCACAATTAATAAACAAATATATGATTGTAAAATATTAAATTTTTCACACATTTGGATTACTCGTGTCATGAAATCCTTAAATTTAACATTTCAAAATTTTCCGTTCAATAGCTTAAGAAATATTGATCAAAGTTTTTTTTCCAATGGGATTTCATTTTAGCAACTTTGTCTGCAGACACGGAAAGTCACCAAATGTGAGAGCCAGTTCCTGGTGGCACCATCTAGTGGCGGTCTCGTTACCAAATTTGGCATACTGCATCCGACGAGAGCTTGAATTAATTTTTTAATTCAAGCTCTCGTCGGATGCAGCCGTAATTTTGCCAAGAGCCAAATTGATACTCAAGGGACCTTATATATGTTCCATAATCATATGACATGTGTGCTTACGATTTTCGCATCCAGAAAATCTATCGATTCCAGCTGGGGTCGAACCCGTAACCTTAGGCTTAGGAAAGGGATACGCTACCTTTATGTGACCGGAGCCGACTTGAAGGTCAAAGTTAACCATCGGAAATCGCAGGATCTTAAGGGGTCGTATAGTATTAAATTCTTTTATATATTGATCCAAATACCAGTCAATGATAAGAAATGCGATTCACAGTATGAATCATTTCTTCTGAAGTAGGCTATAACAGATAGTACATGATTATAGTAAGAATGTTCTGTTTGAATAACTGTATTCCAAAATGAAAAAACAAAAACAACAACTACTTTTTGTTGGAATTTGTTTATACCGAACTCACTTTATTTTTATTTAATATTTTTATAAGCATTCGAAATTCATTAAGCACTATCTAATTAGTGTTAATTGAACTAAGATTTTGAGTCAAGTTTCTGATTTTATTGATTGTACTTTGTAAAATTCGATTTCACTATACAGTTTATAAAATTCAGCTATCATTTTATAGAATAGTCTATTTTTTGTAAATTTTTTTAAAGTTAAAATGAATTATTTCATGCAGTTCCATAAATTTAATTTTCACGGCGTCACATCTTTAAATTGCCAATTTTAACAGAAAGCCAGGGTTCTAAGAATTTTAAGTGATTTTCCTCAGATGTAGTCATTTTTTTCTTTTCTCTCTACATCGAAAATGGTCAGTTTAAATTTGTTTGTTCCTGTTTCATTTTGTGTATCTTTTCTAAATTTTACACACGAACAGCAGTTCTAATATATATCTATGAGATATAGTAACAAATCTACTTTAAGTCTATTTCTTTAAAAGTGGGATAGATATAAAAGGAAAAGCTTAAGATTTTCGACACGTTTCAAAAGCCAGAAAATTTTTGAAACAGACTAAGTGTTTTCTTCTATTTTCTTCTACTTATTGTATTATCATACATCTAATGCTTTATGTATTTCAGCATTACTTCTCAATCTCAAAAGAGAGAAAAGTAATGAAAGTAAAGCTTTTTTGCAACTGAACCAACTGAATTATTTTTGTACGTGCTAGAAGATTATTCACTAAGGTAGCAAACAACGGTCTACTTTGAAAATAAAATTGAGGCAATTTTTATAATCTCCATAAATTCGGGATTAAATATATGATAATACAAAGGTTCACTACTTTTGAGAAAGGAAAATCCAATTTACCACCTAGGCATCATATAGTTGAAAAGAGGGATATTTTTTTGCAACGACAGGTAATCAAAATGACATTATAAAGAAGATTAGATATCGTGAAATCCCTAAAATAGCCTCTCTTTTTAAAATGGAAAGTCTCTTAAATTTAGGAAAGGATTATAATCATATCCCAAGTATATCTTTTCAGTAACTGCAATGGATTGAAAAATCGAATCTACTTTGGAACTTAATCTTATTCAGTGCATGGGTTTTAAATGAAAATAAGTAAACAAAAATAAAATATCAAAATGAATAGATGGTACATCAGAAAAGGAGATACTTTAGAAGGAGAGATACTGGAAGGACAGTGGAGTAACGTATACCCTCTCAACCTACGCATAGCGGGGGTGGGATTCTAGGGAGCTCAAAGTCGATGTTATGTTATGGTTTTGCAATCATTTGTAAGATTCTGCTTGAGCTCTCAAACCTGACTGCAAGGGGACCCTAATATTCTCCGTTATGTCACTGAGGAAGGATCTGATAATTGAAATAACAGTAGTGTTATGGTATATTAATGTTAATGTTACAAAAAAAATCTCGAATGAATGAAAATTTTGAAATGAAAAGAATTTAATTTAAAAGGAGGCCTGAAAAGTTGACTTCAAAGCAGTGCCGGTTTATCCATTGGGCGCTTGGGGCGGGTGCACATGGACCCGGGTAAGCTGGACTTAACCAGATTTTCTGGTCACAAATTTCGATCGGCCAGTGCCAAGGGGGAATGTAGATCTTCTGCGCCCAGGGCCCGAAATGAGCTTAAATTGGCAATGCTTGGAAGTTAAACTTTATTAGAAGCTTATGTAGTAATTAAGTGAAATAAGTATCATTGTAAAATAATAAAATTTATGAAATAGAATTATATCATTCGGAATCATTATGGTTAGGACGTGTAGACTAAGTTTAAATTTAGAGTGGCACTTATCTAACGGTGAGATTTCATGATAAGCAATTCAGGGTGTTTGCTTCTTATCATTTTTGGATTGGGGGGGGGGGGGTAATATATTTGTTTTAAAACTAAATAAAGAATTTTCAAATGATTTTATTTTGTACGATTTCCGAATTATTAGCTCATATTATAATATAACATTAAATTATAATATGAGCTAATAATTCGGGTTCTATCCTCGAGCTGGGCAAGGTAGACTCAGCCTTCCATCCCTTCAGTGGGTCGATAAATTAGTACCAAGTTTGCTTGCGGACTAAACACTGGAGGTTTTGCTTTAGTCTGAACACCTGATTGGGACATCTGCTCATGCATCTCAGAACCCAAGGTCACGTAAATTGAGATAGGCAAAGTAGGCCTTGGCCCTCATAGGCTGTTGCGCCACTGAGTTTATTTTAGTGTCATACAAGGAAATGAAATAAATTGCAAATTGAAAGGTAGCCCCTGAGAGAATAATTTGGAGAAAAAACTATTTCTTTCCATTTAACTAAGAATTATTATGTACGGAATAAATTTTTTAATTTCAAAAAGATCGGAAATTGTTGCATTGTATCTAAAATATGGATGTGAAAACATTTGAAATATTCCAGATTCAGTTTTAATATTTTAAAAATTGTTTTAAAAAAACCTCAATTTTAAATTGAATAGCACCACAAAATCCCATTCGTAGGTGTTGTTGAGTATGCATTTTGATTGAAAACTTGACTGATTATGCATCTATTTTATCCTAAGGTTTACATACGTTAGTAGTTATACATTTGAGCAGTTTCTAGTGATACACTTGGCGATGAAAAATATTTCAACGTTGAATAAAGACTTAATATGAAGCTATATGCGACAAATATTTATTTCTTTTTTTAGAGGGATTTCTTAATTTTTTCTTAGAATTTTCAAACGGAATATATTGACATCATCTTCATTTATATATTCGACTGTTTTTTTTTATCTGTTAAATAATTAAATTTTAAAAGTAAAACGATTGGGAATAGACATATTACACCCGTGCATTATTTTAAAGAATGAATATCCACTACTCTTAATATATAACATGCAAATTGAATTAAAAAAAATATTATGTGTATTTACAGGAAAATATCTTGTACAAATCAAATATTTTCCATTAAAATCAATTATATATTAAGAAGTATACACTACACTATTCCCTTTTTATATCTAACATATACTTCGTACAAATCAAATATTTTCCATTAAAATCAATTATATATTAAGAAGTATACACTACACTATTCCCTTTTTATATCTAACATATACTTCGTACAAATCAAATATTTTCCATTAAAATAAATTATATATTAAGAAGTATACACTACACTATTCCCTTTTTATATCTAACATATACTTCGTACAAATCAAATATTTTCCATTAAAATCAATTATATATTAAGAAGTATACACTACACTATTCCCTTTTTATATCTAACATATACTTCGTACAAATCAAATATTTTCCATTAAAATTAATTATATATTAAGAAGTATACACTACACTATTCCCTTTTTATATCTAACATACTTCATACAAATCGTCGGCCTAATTATCAGACTGCGTAACTCCACCGGTGTTACTGATTTGATATAGGAGTGCAACGCGCCAAACGCTTTTTGGCGCGATTCCTTAATTCTTTTGTTTTGTCTACGCCATGCGTCAGTCCGCGCTTCACTTTTAATTTATTCCTCGATTAGTCTAATCACTACTTTTTATTTTATTTCATAATACAACTAAATTTCGAAGGGAGAGGAGGTGGCAAGATTATAACATAAAATAAATACAACAGAAATAAATATTAATGTATTACACTTACAGATATAAATTATTTACACTATTTTAAGCGTTCATTACACAAAATTTGTAACAATGTGTTACTTTTGCTGAGCAGAGATCCCGCGGAAAAAAACGAAACAAAAAACTAACACTAATATACGTTATCCCCCATGGCAACCACATTATCGCACGATAAAAATACCAAAGTAAACCATATTGTAATATTATCGCCTATCTTGGCGAACATAAACAACAACTTTGCGCCTAGCCCTACTGTATCAAATTAGCATTTCAGATGGAGTTACGCAGTCTGATAATTAGACCGACGAAATGTATTATGTATCCATAGGAACACAGACCATACGTATTTGCTCTTTTCGTGGATCTTAGTTGTACGTTGAAATTTTAGTTTGTGTTTATAAACTAAAATATTAGAAACGAAATACTATACTTGCCCAGATAATATATGCACATAAGTTTTAATAATACACGTTCGTGTCCTCTTTTCTACAGCGTCGATAAAGAAGTTTCCAAACCAAATAATAGGAAAATGACTTGGTTTGCTTTAGTTTAAAGGTTAATTAACTCTTTATGTGGCTTCAAACATTAAAAGTAAAGCAAAAGATAATGTGCCATTATTGGCATAGCGTCTCATTAATAAATAACTGTTTAAAGATCTTTTAAAATTAAAATATTAACCTCTTTTAAGAGAGATATACTCTTTCATTAAGCTTCTAAAAAAATCTAATTTAAAAGCTGCCACTTATGATTTTTTTTAACTTCTGAAATGTGACTCTAAGTAATTAGTGTCGGAAATAATTAAATTAGTAAGTTGCTCGTTAATTTACCCAAAATAAACATTTTTTATCTTTTTTTCTGAAGGTAAAAATGACTTTTTCCCTCCCGGTTCCGTTTGTTCGTTTTTGGAAAGAAAACTTCTAATTGGTGTCTTAAATTAACCAACGAAAGAGTTAAAAAATATCTATGAATTAATGAATAGGTTTAAATAAAAAATAATACATCTCTTTTTGAAAAAAGAATATATATATATATATATATATATATATATATATATATATATTATGCCCTTTAACGAATACAGTCATGGATGCCGAAAGACTTTATGTGCTTTTGAAAATGAATTGTTTTCGTTATTGACAGCTAAAACACTAAATCGAAATAAAGTCTCTATTTACGTCATATAAGCGTGTCAATAAATTCTTTATTCGGAAATCCATAGTTAGATGGAATTGTTAGAGTTTTATAACCCTCAGGGATTACAATTCTTTCAAGAACTTTTTCTGAGAAATAAAACTAGGATATATTTTTTCTGTTGAGAAAGTATAATCGATAAAAAAAAGGGATTCAAATTTTTGACGATAGTTTCGAAACATGGAATGGGATATAGAATTGAACTGGCAGATATTTTTGGATTTAACTTAATTCCATTTGAATTCTGTTATACAGTATTATATTAAGCCAGAAATATTAAAAACATTACTTTGTTGCATTAATACATCAACCTCCAAATGTTAAAGTACAGCCAATTTTTGTATCATATTTTAGAACAAACAAATACAAAGGCATGCAATTTAGAAGAATTATAATTTAAAGAGTTATTTATTGGATTGTTACCGAGCATTAACAATAAGCGTGATTCGCAAACAGAAAATAATATTTTTTGTCAAAATTCTGCTGTTCGATGAGAAAAATCACACATTTTTGTTGAAAAAAACTAAATAAATGGATTCTAATATCTATCCCTTTATTTATAAGGCATCGATTCATCCAATTCCCGTACTGTCAATAAAGTTTTTGGACACTGGAATGGGAAGCCACACCAAAATACGTTGTAGCAACCTTTATTCCAGTTCATTAAAAAAAAAATTAAGGCTGCTACTTATTTTTTGAGATAGTCACAAAATTGTTGTATCTCATCAAGGTCTGCAGATAAAACTGATTGTTGTTAAAAAAGGCACCATCTCTCTTTCAATGAAGTTCATGATCTAAGTTCATCTTAGTCTTAAATAGACAGCAATTAATTTTAAATGAATTACCCAGGTTCGAATGAATCCAGTTCAGAACATGAAAAAAAAACTATGGTTTATTTAAATGACTTAAAAAGCTACAATCAGATTGTAATTACATTTATGACTTGTCTGGGAGATAGGAAGGGGAGGGGGAGGAAATCAAATATCCCTTAACGTTGCGTGTTACATCTTTGTAAGAAAACAATTCTAAAAAAAAAAGCCATGATTATGATTTTTTTCTTTTCACGCATGCCTTTTTATATTCGGACTCTATATCTGTTAACACTAGAAAGACTGAAACTTAGTACATACCTATATTGAACAAAAGCATTCAAAATGACTGAATTGCAAAAGAATGATTAATGTGTAAAGAAATTTGTTTGAAATTAACTTTTAATATTTTTGATACTAATTACAGTCATATAACAAGTTATTAGTAAATATGAACAGTAAAAAAAAATTTACTTCACTTGGAAGAAAATATATTCTAAAAAGTTCTATGAAATTATGCATTATATACGTAACTGTTTTTCTAATTAAAATTAAAAAGCAGTCAAAATGACTTCCTTGGGCAATCTAGTGTCAAATTTCTATGCCATTTGGTCCCTTTGCATTCTTTTCTCTAAATTATTGGTCAGTCAGCTTGCGTCATGTGTCCTGTATCCTTACACTACTAGTTTTTAATGTTGTTTTTTATGTTTTTGGTATTTGTGGAGTGTTATAGTTTTTTGCTATTTGGGATAAGTGTAAAAAATGCCGAATAGACTGGTAACAAAGGCTGCTCCTCTTCAGTGTTTTGTTCTCTCCAGACTTTAAGCCTTATTTATCGATTAAAATGCATTCAGAATCATTAGTACCAACATACCATGGGATATGAGAAGCTAAAACGTTGTCCTGATGTTTCTCAGTGGGCAGAATATCTACCTCTAAATGCAGATAAGTGTGGCTGCTTAGAGAGATTCCAGCTCAAACTCTGATTCCATCTTCATTATAACAGTGTCTTTCACCAATGTTAGATTAGCAGTACTTTCTTCTTTCACCAAATGACCTGAATAACTACTGTCTAAAGTAAATTGGGACTCGAACGAGTCTGGACCACATTAGAGACACATTAAGATGTCTGGCGACATCCATTTACGATATTCCCTTTTCCTCCTTTTCCTCCATTTGATCGCCCACCAATTTGACGAATCGAAAAAACAACATTTTCTAGCAATATATTACTACCAACAATTGAAAATCAATAAACATTGAAGAATTGCTCACGATTTACACAAAGAGAATACTCACAATTTTTTCCTATACATTCCTAAATATTAATCAGTAGTTGTAGATACGATTGTTTCAATAGGCTTATTAAAATTATTTACGGTCTTCATATAAATTATATTTTTTATTTAATTTTCAACCGCTTAATGGTGAGTGCTAAAAAACTGGCAGTACCTCAACCTTTGGAGACGAGTATAGAGTGGCAATATATATAATTAATGCAATATAAATCCAAATAGTAAATTTTTCATAAGATTTTATAAATAATGAATTCAAGAGATATTCGTAATATGCAAAACATTGGTTCTGTTATCGTATTTGAAGAACCAAAAATAGATATTTCTTTCAGCCGAGAAACATATGTAACGCTGTTGATTATTAACGAGTAGATAAATGTATTTTTATATAAATAACAAGAAACTCTTTATATTGTTGCGATCACCTCAAAAAAATTCAATTATCGTCTGCTTCCCTACATTTTCATATAAAAAGTATAATTGTTAAGGCAATTTTTTTAAACAGATTTTGCATACGAAAGAAAAATTGCATAAAAGTCAATACGAATATATTTGTTACCTAGTTGATATATCACCCATTTTAATTAATTTACAAAGATGAATGAAAAAAAATACCTAAAAAATATCAAATTTGTTAGTCAGTAAGTTAATACAGTAACTATACAATTAATAATCAGTTTAAATAGTAAAAGCCATGAATTTTTGGAACTTTTTTAAGGTAATAGTAATACTTATATATGGATCTGTAAATCTATGATAAAAGGTAGTTTAAGAGAAAATGTTTTAACTTTTTCCATTAGCCGTTCGAGAGCGATAATAATCCTTTAACTTGTTTTGAATGGAACTTTTATACTAAAAGAAAAAGAAGAAGGGAAAAAATTCACAAAAATCCTTTGAAATTAGGTTTGATTTGAGAGCCTAAAATGATTCAGCTAATTTTTTCTCTAGGGTATGAAAAATAGATCGAAGATCATGTGCCGTATACAAAGCTCTTCCCGCTTATTTAAAAAAAAAGGCACAAAAAGTATGACTAGCTCAGATTTTGTACAAGATAACAAATGAATAAAAAAATGTTCTAACTTTCTATAGGGTTGTTTGATGTGAAAAACAAGTCTTTGGCATTTTACTTTATAGCAATTTGATTGGAAAATATTCCACCTTTTTAACATTTTCATCATCATAGTAACATGTTTGAAAAGTACAGAAGCTTCATTTTTCAGTTCGGCGTTTACACGGGTTTTGAATTTTAGGCAAATTTTTGAAGTAAAAACGTAAGCTGATTGGGTTATATTTAGAAATACGCGGTATGTAAAAATTCGAATGAAGTTTCCGTCAGTTTAAGGTATCCGACTACGTTCGGAACCGTGATTTTAAAAAAGCGCATAAATTAATAATTTTCATGATATTTAGTGTCACTTAGATTAGACTACATGTATAAAATTGTTTAATGACATTTTGACAAAAAATTATTAAAATACAATATTTTGGCAAAAAATTAACTTAGAATAATTGTTTTTCAAAATGTTCTCCTTGTGTGAAAAATGCTTCTATTATAATAATATTTTGCCTGTATATAGCCCAGGCCTCTTTACAGAGGCTCAACTATGATTTTTGAAAAATTCACATTACTTTCAGAGTTACAACCCATTGAAATAATTATCGGCGTTTTTTTCTTAAAATTGCCCCCCTCTGTTGTCGTAAAATATGGATAAACCCACTTCTAAGTAATATATTTCAAAAATTTTAGTTGAGCCTCTGTGGAAAGGTCTGAGCCATATATAGGCAAAATATTATTATAATAGAAGTATTTTTCTCAAAAGGAGAACATTTTTTTTTAAAAAAAATTATTCTAAGTTAATTTTTTGCCAAAATATTGTATTTAAATAATTTTTTTGACAAAATGTCATTAAAACAATTGTATATATGTATTCTAATCTAAGTGACACTAAATATCACGAAAATTATCCATTTACGCACTTTTGCAAAATCACGGTTCCGAACGTAGTCGGATACCTTAAAACATGAATTCGAATAATTCGATGTTTAACCCAGAAGAATTCGTTAGGATTTCTGGTGCACGAGACCTGTCGCGTGGGAACCTTTCTCTTGCATTTGTGACGTTTGCAAATATTTAAGGGAGGATAATACCTTTGAACGTTCAAAAAATCGGTTTTTCAAAAACATTTAAAAAATCAATATAGAATGTTAAGAGCGTTTCAAAGCAAAACCTTATAAATATCTGACAATAATTACGCTCTCAGCAATAAAGAATGTAAACGTCAAAATGAATCAACATGAGGTCTATTGGCGACTCATCTCGTAGTTTTAAATTCCGGTCAAGTGATGAGGTTGACATCTGATTTGACACATTACTCTACAGGCTATGTTCGAATTTGGAGTATACTATTAATATTTTATATGATACAGGGCCTTGTAATGTTATTATCGTTCATTAAATAAGGGAGAGATGATCTAAATCTTCCTATATGCTGTTTTTTCATAATTTATTTACTAAAGTGCAAAATCACAAAATTTTTTTTCCCAACAGATGTAGCATTATCGTATGAATGTAGGTTAATCTTTATTTATCGAACTATCTTTACCCAAACTATTAAAAAAAGTATTTGGGTAGAAAGGCTCAAAACTGAAAAGTATCTCAATTTTACAGCTTAGAATTATTGACGAAAAATATCAGGATCATCCAAAACAACAATTAATAGAGGTCTAAAATGAAACAGCAGTGATATTTGATGATGGAATAGCTAATGGCTTAGATATTATGAAACATCCGGGTTTTAAAAAAGTATTTTTCTGTTATTACTGATTTTCAGGCGTGAATATATAAAGGGAGTGGAAGTTGTGTCTATATCTCTCACAAAATAGGCTCGTAAGACACTGAGAATGAGAAAAAAAATGTGCATGAATACGAAATGGAAAAAAAAGCCACAATATATGAAATGGATATATTTTAAATGTAAAAAAAAATTATTTTAGAGCAAAAAAAAAAAATTAAAATTTAATTTTTAAACTTGATTTTCTCAGTTTCTAAACTTCCCACAAGATTGAAAAAAGTATCGGTTGCAGAGCTATGACATTTTATATGTATAATGTGCTTGTATATTTGTATTCTGTATGCCTCAATTTTTGAGATGGGATTAATAGAATTTATTTTGTAATATGATGAGAATAGACAAAAAATAGTGATTTTAAATTGTTTTAATTTTAAAAAATACTAAAATATGAGATAAATTTAAAATTGGAGGCTTACAGAATGCAAGAATTCTTTAGCTTTAATTTTATATAAAAATGTAGGATCTACCATGTCTTTCAAAAGCTATCTTACGGTTATTTAGTTTTTATCATTTTTGTACTCATACTTTATGCTATTTAAAAAAATACAATAATTTCATGGCAAAACCTTTTCCGTAATTTTAAACTTTGTACTTTACTACACAAACTGTAAGATACAAAAAAGAGAAGAGTTTACACTTGTTTATCAGGAATCGAAAAGGTACGTCAAAATATGCGATTTCAAAACTCCACAAGGTACTATCACCCCCTCCCCTTAAGTTCTAAGTGTGACCTCACCAAAAATTTACCTTTCTTCTCTTCGGTCAATTTTGTAACCAAAAATTATAATTTAAATAATTTTACATCCACTATTTGTTTAATTTATTTTCCTTACCATACGAATTATATTTAATCCTCCTTTATCCACACATTTTTTTGTTATGCATCCTCATTCATACATGTTTGCATTAAAAAAGAAAAAACACTTTTCCTATGTATTCACTAGAAAACATTTACAATAACTAAATCAACTATCTATAAAAGTGCTGAAGAAAACTCTTTTTTGCACGTACAATATGCAACAAATAAATTCTTATAAGAGGGAATGAACAAAGTTTGAAAATTACTGTGTCGGCCTATCCCCTTGTTTTCTAAAGCCAGCTAATCAAAAACTGAGAGTACATCTATTTCTAAGTTTGAGCAAAACATTAAATATTTCTATAGAGAGAAAAATACTCGCGTATTAGGATTTTCCTGGTTAAAATGTATTGCAAGTAATCGTTATTAAATAAATAAATTTTATATTAGTATGTATTCGTTATAAATATTTTATAATTATTTAAAACTAGCTTGGGGCTGTGATTTCATGATTCATAATTTAATTTACAATCATTAATGTGCTAAATTAACTTTGCCATTCATAATTATTAACTGTAACATTTATTTCATTAAAGGTAACAGAAATAATTGATTTCCCAATTTGCTAAATCATTACGTAGAGAAATTTAGTAAAATTAATTATATTTCTCTTCAAAAGGAATTATCTTGCATATCGCAAGAGTTTAATGACCAATAATTACGATGCGAATTGTATCAAAACGTTCATTAATTTTATTTAAGTGCGTAATAAAATATTTCATAAATGAATTACTTATTATATGTGATGAAAATCTCTTTAAAATTTTTATGAGAATTAGATTATTTACTACCGATATGAATTCTGAATTATTTAGATCCTTAGTAAAAATAATTTTATGCTTACTGCTACAATTCGGCCTTTAATTTTCATGCTTTGAATATGTTTTACTATCATTGAATCCGACAATACTTTTTATTTATTGTTCTTTGTTTCGTGCATGGTATCAGCATTTTAGAATGTATCTTTAAGTATGTTATCTTTTTTAAAAATAGATTTAGAACTTCTACATTTCACAGAATTTCGCTCAGTTTTGTAAACAGAAAGGATAAAGATTGGTTTGCTACAAAATTGGTTGAAACCCACTCTTATGTAAGTTTAAAATTTGTTCTCAGTCAGCAATGTTTATAATACAGCAACATTCATCTTTTTAAGTTAATAAAATCTGAATGATATATTCTTTTAGTTTTCAAGTCCTTTCAGTCTCTCAAGTAAAATTAATTATATAAAGTAAAACAAATTATATAAATATGCATATGCATAAGAGTATTGAAAGGAATTTATTGTGGAAAAGGAGCAGGAGAAGTAAATAGTTCAAAACATGGATTTTTAAATTAAAACACTTGATTATATATTGAATAATTAATAGTAATTGCAGTTAAGGTAAAAAAAAAAAGAATGTTTACTTTTAAAGGAATGAATTTTCAATAGATTTTCTTCCCTTAGATTTCTGGTTGTTGAATGAAAAAAATTACATTTTAAGAGCAGAAAAAATTGTTAAAAACGAACAAATGCATCTTTATATTGTAAGATTTACATAGAGAAAATATAAAATGGCAAATTTAAATATAATATGCTCTATATATTTCATATTTAAAAAAGGAAAAAATTTAGTTACTGAAAAAAGTATAAGTTTTTACTTATGACTATATGTAAAGAGGAAAATTTTTCTCTAAATTATTTCACATTCTGCTAATTTAAATGTTTATAACATTTTAATAAAATAAAGTTTTGATTTTTAATATCTAAGAATAAGTTGTATAAATTAACTTTAATTTCATAGCAAAATATTTTGCTTTAAACGTTAGAAAATAATTAAAAGGGGAATTTTATTTTAAAAAAGTAATAATAAGGACGTAAACTGTTAATTTAAATAATACTATACGTGAAAGAATTGCATTTGAATATACAAAATTTCATCGCGCATTGCACAAAATATTTTAAAAGTATTACTTATGATCGGTACTATTTATGTTATATTACATTACATTTACATTTCTTCCAATATTGTCATTATAAGTTTCATTAGCATACTAACCATTATTTATTCTTCTTCTTTACTTTTTTTTCTGCTGCATTTTTCATGATGTTTTATTGGTTTATATATACGCACGCATATTAATAAGATATACTCCCACGTATCGTAATAATAACTTATATTTAAATTTATCATTTTCAATGCATTTGTTTATGCAATACTTTAACTATAAATCTTATTCGTGTAACGTAAGCTATATTTCCTATACTGGAATATAGATGTAGCCACGGCATGGACAAACTTGTAACAGTAGCGTGAACTCGCAACCCACTGCTTTTACCCGACAGAGAGAGCTCGAATCCCAATGAGACAGAATCATCCACCTCGCAGTCCAATCCTGGACTATATTTGAATTAAAATTAACTTTACTTTGTTCCTCTAAATGTTTAATTGTATTTGTCTTGTATAGCCATCCTTTGTAACTCTGATATTTGATGTTATTAATAATATTATTTTACCCCCAAGATTTGTTTATTACTTTTAGGCTTAACCCATTAATAACACAAAGCACCGTTACATTAGTTCATTAAAATTAAATTTATTTTTAGCGAATATTTTTCTGTTATTTATTCTCTTTTTAAACACAACAAGTAAGGGTGAAAACGTTAAGCTCAAATATGGAAATAGTTTCTATTTATATGCTCATTTAAAAATCAAAATATTTACGTTCGCTCGTTTTACATAGATCCACAGCATACACATTCAAATCTGGATTGAATTTATTTTATTAGTTCATCACATTGAGAAGCAAGACAAATTCAGGTCTATAAATAAAGGTTTAATTAAGTAAATTTAAAACACATTTCCCAATTAACATTTACAGACATATTAAATCCCTAAAATGATTTATTATTCATTATATACAGCATTAATACTGGATGAATACAAATTAACTTAAGAGAAATTTTTTTATCTCAATTGTATTAATATGTAAGATAACAACGATATTGTTCATGTTTGCTGAAATACTCTGTATTATTCTCATTTGAGGTAATCTTTTATGATCAAATATAACTTAAGTAATTTTCCGACCCGAGTTTATTTTCTATTAAAGGGATATACAGAGCAAACATTATGTTCCCATTACAGTCAATTTGAAGCTCTCATTAATTCTTAATTGAAGTTAATGCCGAACTCCAGTTAACAGATAAAGGGACGTTATCCAAACGGAGTAAGGCTGTTAAAGCCATTGTTCAGAGTGACATGATTAAAATGTCTTGGATGATTAGTATGTTGCTTTATATTCCAAAGTGTATAAAATGATAAAATTATTTCTGTGTGCTTATATTAAATTCAAAATACACCATGAAACTTAACTAAAATGCTGAACTGAGATGTATTTAATCATTTGATTTAAAATTTAGGAACAAAGAAAAATTTAGAATGGAAAAGTTTTCTATGTGATACTAAGGATAATACTTTTCTTTATAATGAATTTTTTCGGAATTATTTATGTTTCATTTCGAATTTCATTTTGACTTATTCATTGAAATTTCTCTTTCATGTGATTATTTTTGCTCCTTTTATGACTTTCGAGAAAAACAAATGTGTTTTCTTCCAAAACAACTTTTTTTCACCGAAATTAAAAAAAAATATTTTCTTCGCAAAATATTAAGATTTTATATCGAGATTTTCTAAATAATTTCTTAACATTTAATACTAGGGTAACTTCACAAGATATACTTCCATCAAAACACAAACAAAAATTTTATCCATTAATTCGTGACGGGAAATTGTAAATCTTCGAAACGAGTTAAAATATTTTAAGGCCAAGAACACTTATATGTGTCGATACAATAAAAGTATTCGTGGAAATGAGAAATTATAAAAAAATAATAATTATGTGACGTTAAAAAAACGGTGTTTTTCATATGTAACAAGTTGTATTTATTCAGAAAGGACTATTTATCTTTCTAGTTAAGTATTGCTATAAAAAAATATCCTCCAGTGATATATGCATACAAATTTCAGAAAATACATGAAAGTTTTGTTAAAGAAATTGCCAAAAAAATCAGGTTGAAGAATACAGGTTAAATAATATTTTTCAATAATTTAAACACCATTCGAAATGACTTATTTAGTTAAATTCAAGGCTTTGTTTTGTCCAAAATATGATTTTTTAAGGAAAAAAATTTCCTTAAAAAAAAAAAAAAAAAAAAATTAGGATTATGAATTCTCGATTCTAAGCATCTCTTACTAGAATTTAAAACATTGTAGTACATTTGATGAAATCACATCAGTCATTGGCCTTAAGACCTTTAGTTCAAGACCCAGTTTCAAAGATGATATGGATGACAGAGGGAAGATGAGCATCAAATTCAATGAAGAATTAAATAATTTCGCCTGGCTGTAATACTGGCTTTAATCCTGTGATCACGGCGGAAAATTACGTTGTTAAAAAAACTATTCAGCAGATGTATATAAAGAAAAACTAAATAAAACTTAAAAAATATTCCAATTAGAATTCAATTAAAAAAAGAAAACTTGATACACACTTGACATTAAGAAGTTATTCTAGTAGTTTTATTCTCCAGGACTATAAGGTTGCTAAGAGTAATTACTGGTATGCAATTGTTTATTTTGTAGGTGTAAAACAAATAAAAATCATAAAAAATTACATAACAATATGTATAGAGAACGGTATTATTTCCGTAGAATTATTTGCTTTTATGAGGCATTTGTTTTCATTGTTCAAATACGTTTCATTATTGCACAAAATTATACTTAACGAATAACATAAAACATGGAAGAAAACACAGTAGTACATAATTACATAACACAGTGACATAACGGAGAATATTAGGGCCCCAAGCCCAAATACGTACTTAGCGTCAGTCAAGTTTTGGGCCCCTTAGAGTTCCTGGGCAACCCCCGTAATGCAGGGGTTGCAGGGATGAACATTACGCCACTGACATGACAAAATAAACTGAAATAATAACAGAATACAGCCCGAGAATGTTTTGTCATTGGCAGCAATTGATTTGAGAGATTTTTTTAAGAAGTTCCCATTTACATAATTGCGTTTATCATACGTTCTATTTTGACTTTCTGTACGAAAATGCAAATAAGGTAATAATTAAATACGACGATCACCAATTTTAGAATGGAGGAAAATGTTTGCCTTTGTCGAAAAAGGGTTAAAGCCATCAAAATCTGCAGCGCGCAAAATTGGTTCTTCGCTTTCTTCAGTTTCTTATTCAATAAGAATCTCTAACTTAATCTAATTCCACATCTCTTTTATGAAATATTTCTTAATCCGTCTTCTTAATTAGGACAAATATGATGTTTACGACGCTTCAGTGCTGTTATAATATAAATTTACCATTTTCTCGAAACAAGCTTCATTTCAATTACGTATTACTTCAAGAAATCTTCAAAATAGGAAAGAAAGCGAGATATACTAATTAATTTTCCAATTTGTTTTCACTAAATCGTTCCAGAAATCTTAGTTTCTAATCTTAATTGCTTGATTTTAAATTGCATTAGCCTCCGGAAACATTCTGATTAATCGTTGCCAGCACTAATCTGTTTGAAATAAAATTAGATAATATTCCACGATAAATTGCAAGAAGAAAGGCTTAAGAATTCTTCAACGCAGAACTTTAGAACACTGCAGAATTGGAATAAATCATACGTTTTTTTATTAAACCCCAACAAGAAATGTTCAAGCTTTACTATTTCAGCAATAAACTTTTTTATTTTTAAATTTATATCCCGTCTGTTCTCAAAGAATGAAGATGGTAAATGTCCAGAATAAATCTGGACATTTTTTACTTTAAACGATTTTATTTGTCACCATTTTTTCTTGGCCCAGTCTTCCATCATTCTAGTTTACAAAGTGAAAAGAAGTGTACCAGGGCGTTCTATTCGTCAGACCATGCGCTCGATCAATGCAGAGGCTGAATAACCTTTTTAGGGCGGCGTCAGAGGGGCGCCCTTTCGTTCTCAAGCCTCCAACGATGCGGATGCATTAGTACAGAATTAGGGCTACCATCACGTGGACTTTGGTAGCTAGCTTAGTGAATGACGAAGGATCATTAAGAATGGTGTGTGGGGGGTGCTGAATGGTTGCTTGCTCATTAATTTCATTCATCTACGCAAGGTAATCGTATTGGATTTCGATTGCCATTGATTTGGGAAGAGAATCACGTAGGGATTGAAAGACACTTTGAGTTCTTGTTCCGTTAATTTGAAAGCGGAAATAGATTTCCGTTCGGTACAACGAAACGTCGTTATCAGAAAAGGGCTCCATTTCTAAGCGGATACGACTTTAGATTCGTAAATCAAGAGATTTATAGAGAGATATAGTTTACCATTTTAACTGGTTAAAGACAATGTTTTTTTTTTTAAAATTGTACAACTTTAAGTTATGCAGTATTAAATCTTAAACGAATGCAAAATATGTATCTATGCAGTAAGTAATTTTAGATTTTTTTGAGCTTATATATTTCATTTAATGTTAATAGATTTTGATACATAAAATCATATGAATGCCGATTGATTTTCTAATTCTTTGATGGTTTGTAGATGATGTTTGTATATATTGGTCTGTTTGATGGATGGTTTCATATATAATTAATAGAGAACACCATAGACGATGTTGCGCCATCTACGATAAGTAAATTACTTTTAGGAATAATTTTGTTTAAAGTGAATGGCAACTCACTGGAGTTTGTTCACAAATCGAAAAAAGATGCAACGATCCAATTGAAACGAAAGAGAGATGTTGTGAAATTGTTTTTTTGTAGCAATCAGCTGTTATAAGCATAAATCATGCTTCCCAAACTTTTTATTTTCGTGGACCGGTCAATGTTAAGTAATTTTAACGTGGACCACTGGGGGAGGGGGGGGGCACGTTGATTGTTTATATTTTAGATTGTTTTAATTTAATAATTTTAATTTAATTGTATTCAAACATCCCTACAAAATAAAACAAAGTTACACCAAAAAATGGATATAAAGTGATTTAACATGGAATAGAAAGGGATTTCCATGGAAAGTACACACAAACCCGAGAAAAATACACAACAGTAAATAAAATAGAAATAGTTTAATTACCCGGTTCTATTTAATCTACAAACCGGTACCAGTTCATGGCCTGGGGATTGGGGATCACTGGTGTAAATGAACATTTGATACTTTGAAAAAATGAACTTCTTGCTGAAAATTTACGAGAGTCTCTCATTCAATTAGCAATAATCTTAATTCGAAGAAACCGACAAGCGAATTAATCCTTTTTAAGTAACAGGAATAATATTTGAGCAATTGGAAAGTGTTGCTGAAGTATTTTTCAAAAATAAATATAAATAAATAAATAAATAAGCAAAATAACAAAATACCCGTAAAATGGTTTTCAATAATATTTATTGATTATTCCTTTATTAGAAGGAAGTTTACAAAGGAACTAGCAAAATATTTTTTTAAGAATATTTCACGTATGATTAAATCCCTCATCTTGAACAAAGAGAAATGATAAAAGATTTGAAACCTACATGAGAAGAAATGTGACAATAAGCAGAGAATAGTTTTCACATGTATGAAAAGGACTTGAGTTTTAGTAGATAATAATGTTTAAAATATCTTTTGAGCAATGAGCGGGAAAACAAGAGAGCATGAATCTTTTTTCTGAAAAATAGATCAATCCTAATCTTAAAAATTCTGATTTTGATTACCATTTTTGGTTTAATAGTAACATTTTTCTTTCTAGTGGACCTGGGGATTGGTAATTATCAATGCAGACCTAGTACATTTCCCGGGAGCTGTTGTCACATTTTAGTGTGGCACCATAAAGGTGGATAACAATTGTGCGACATTGTATTTTTGATGCCCAGATTCCTCTCCAGAGGGAGGCACCTGAGCTTTGATACAACGCGAAATGAAACAAGGAATTTAATTTTGCCGAGAGACCTGAGACAAACAGGTTCTCTAGTGATCTTTAGCATGCCACATAATCATACGACGTGGACGTTGTCGATTTTTTGCATCATAAAAACCCAAAGACTTGAGTCGAAATCGACCCCGCAAACTTGAGCGTATAAGGAAAGCCCCAAAGCAATTGAGCCACCCAGCCGGCGTTTACTAATAATTGCAAATATTTTTTTTATATGCCATAGTTTTATACTTTTCTATAAAGGAAAAGTTTCTTTTATTTAGGAGTCAGTAATCAAGATTGAAAGCAAAATTACATATTTTTCAAACTGGTATAGACTTCTACTCCTTTTAATGTAGTAAAATTTTAATTTCAATGTCAGGCGCTCAAAAAATGGAAATCCATTCACATTAGAAAATTAATAAAGGGAAAAATAATTAAAGAAAGGGAAATTTAAGGGAATGAAAATAGAAAAAAAAACTTAAGTATAGTTTTTGTTCTAAAATATGTAAAATTTAAAACAGAAAATATGATTATAAATAATTCCCAGATGTATTAAAGTAGAACAATTGTGAATAAAACATTGATATATAACGAAACATTCTTTAAGAAATTGTTTTTCTTATGTGAAGTAAAAATTCAATTTCAATTTAAAATTTTCTAAGAGGAATTTTTTTTTGTTAGATTACTCGATAAATTATATTCCAACTAGCATAATCTATATGCATCTACGCACTCAGTTATTCAAAAGTTAAAGAAATTATACTTATATATGAACCAAATTATCCTAATCATAAATAAGTACTCCTTGACACATGAAAATGTTAAAATTAAGTCTTAAATTCCACTTTCATTGGAATAAATATGTATCTTTTAAATATCATTATACTGTATAAATCCTATTGACATCTTAAAAATGTATTAAAATTTTACTAAATTTATGGCAACGTAAACACATATAATTTACATACAATCTGAAATTGAATAAAAATAACTTTTTTAAAATGAAACCTTTTACAGAAAGAGAATGAGCTCTATTTCTGATTTTTAAATTGAATTTTCCCTAAAAACTCCTTCAATAAGATTGATATTATAAATCAATTTCTTTTTTTACTGCTTTTTAGTTCTCTTAAAAATTTCAGCTTTAAATCTTGTAATGAAAAATTACAAATAACAGACATAAAACTTATAGATAAGATTTAAGGGACTCGATATAAAACACTTCGCATGTCTGATCCCTCGCTTTTAGTATCGTTCTTACGATATATCGCCGCACGATACATACTTGCACAATGAAATGGCCCGGAACATTATCTTTGATCCGACGAAATCGAGCGTGAGATGTAACTAAGAACGAGAGAGATTTTAAAAATAGAACGAAAAAACAACGATCCCCCGTAACTTGATTTAGTTGTATTTATTCCGGGTCACTTGGAAAAAATATATATAAAGGTGAATACTGCACAAAGAAGGAGGGAAGTTCTGAACTTTCTTACGAATATTTTAAATCTTTCTTTTATTATTTTGTATAGTAAATCGCTTCTGTTAAATCATATCTGAAATGTATTGATGGTATTGAAGCTAGTTTTTTTCTTTTCAGGTCTTTTGTTCAATATTCTAAAATAAAGTCTGAGTTTAGAAGTATTCCAAAAGATGGAAATAAGCGTATACTGCAAAATAAACTTCTCAGACAAATTACAATTTAGAAGAAACGTATAACCTCTCATAAAATCTAATTTTTGAACCTAATACAGTGTTTTTAGTAACAAATTAGATTGTATTATGAACTGCAAGCAATTCGTTTAATATTTCTCACCTTTATCATTGATAATTGACATTTTCAGAAAACGCTAATGCGTAAGCTCCCTACGAGGAAAGCTAAGAATATTTTTAATACTTGTTACAGATTTGGAATATTCGATTAGTAAATATACAATATTAGAAGGAGATGCTTCTAATTCAGAATTACTGGAGAATGAAAATAAAAGTATTATCTAATACATATCTGAAAAATATTTAATTTTATAGTTTTTGAATATTTTCAGAAAAAAATTTACTAGGGCAATTTGAATGCAAAATGAAATTGTCAGTGCTCCTTTGAAGGACTGGAACTATTTGCAAGAATTACAAACTTCAAAAGCTGAACCACAAACAAGAAATGTTTTTATAGTTAATCAAATCTTATTATTATTATTTTTTCTTTATTAATATCTTTCCATTTTCAGTGTTGCAGTAAGACACGCTTACAATTTTTATGGCATCAAAAAAAGGTTTCTCTTTGATTCTTTTTTGACATAGTCGTAATTTCTCACGTTTGTTTTTTGATTAAATTGGTTCAGATTTAGAATCTATAAGTTAAATAATTATATAATATTCATAAGGCTAAAAAATGAATATTGTCTTCATACATATATATTAACTATTAATCACCCGCTGCCTTGGGGAATTTATGATGTTGTAAGAAAAAGTATTGTTTTTAGGTTATTAATATCTATGTCCTAGCATTAAACTTTCGTTTGTATTTTAAAACATTATTATTCCTTTTGATTTAAGAACATGATTTGAATTTCTAAAACGTGAATATATTTATCTATTGGCCCCTTTCTATTTGGATCAAAACCTGTTTTTTGTGGATCTTTGATTAACGAAAGAAGCATGCCTGTCAAATTTCAAGTTTGCATGTCTAATAGTTACAGAGATCTCGTGATGAGTGAGTGAATCGCTTTTCTTCGATATATATAGACAGAGAGAGAGAGAGGAGAGAGTCAAGGAAGAGGGAGAGAAGACGGAGAAAGAAAGTGTGTATGAGAGAGAGAGGAGAGAGATAGAGAGAAAAGAGAAGAGAAAGAGAGGGAAAAGAGATAGAGAGAAAAGAGAAAAGAGAGAGAGAGAGGGGAGAGAGATGGAGAGAAATGAGAAAGAGGGGAGAGAGATAGAGAAAAGAGAGAGGGAGAGGGAGAAGAGAGAGGAAAGAGAAAAGAGAGAGGGAGAGAGAGAAGAGAGAGGAAAGAGGGGAAAGAGGAAGAGAAAAGAGTGAGTAAAGAGAGACACAGTAGAGGGCAAATAGAGAGAAAGAGAGAGAGAGAGACAAAGAGCGAGAGACTAACGCAGTAGTCTCTTCACTCGAGTTTGTGGCCCGTAAAAAGGAAACATTTTTCGTCACAAATTGATATAAACAGCATTTGATTGCCGCTTGATTTAAATAGTTCACACAACAGACCAAGATATTGAAACTATAATTTAGCACCGTTGTTAACTTTCAAACAAATCGTGAAAAAGCACTTGGGTATCCCTAATGTTGATTTAAAATAATGATTTAGTAGAAAATTTTAAAGGATATTTTAAGGTCATTTTTTTATATCAAATTGTTTTTCAGCAACAGAAGTTAGAATGTAAGTCAAATGCTACGCTCATGACATTTTCTTTACTCAAAATTGTTGACATAACGCACTCTCAGAGCACTGCTGTCACATATTGTTGTAAAACACGCAATTTTCTCATTTGTTCACATATTGAGGGAATATTAATAAATTACCAAAAAACGAATCATACTAAATTTGTTTCGACCTTTTTCCTCGTGATAAAAGAATATATGAATTTAAAAAAGTCTGAATACTCGAATTTTTATTTATAATTTTTGATTTACTTTTAACATTTATTTTTTAACATCTTATATTGACGAATTTTGCACACAATGCATGTAAATTTCATTATTTTCAATAAAAATGTATTTTTATTAATTATTAATTAATTTCTTTAATTAACATATCCTTCAAAAGTAATAGAAAAAATATCGAAAATGATTTATTTTATTAGCTTTAATCATATTATATATTACTTAATACATAATTTAAAAAAAATCTGTAAACAACAAGAATATTTTTTTGAAAAAAAATGAATTGAAAAAATGTTTTTAGAATTTATTGCCATTTGAAATGTCATCATCAAGTTCAAAGTTATTTAGGTGTTATTAATTCAGTTTTCAATTTTATATGCATCATTTAAAAAGTACATTAATGTATACGTAATTTTATTTCGTGTGGATACTTCAGAACTTATCAAATCTTGTCATTGTTATCAGCATAAAATATAATTGATAACCTTTTATTATAGATTGCAGAAAATTCAAATAAATAAATAAATGCATTATTATTTTATTATTCTTTAATATTAAGACTCTGGATGAGCGAGTGCTTATTAACGTCTTACTTCTAGGTACGATCCAAAAATTTGGAGACTGCAGCCATTCCTAACGACGAAAGCAAGTACCTAAATCCCTTGAAATGGATTCTCCTAACCCTTTTCTATCTACCCAAGTTGGTTTAGTCTATGTCATGTGACCGAAACGCAGCTGTTATCTCCCGAAGTATCATGACGTAAGAAAGATGGCTTCTCTTGAACAGCGCTGCAACATTAAATTCTGATTCATAATTAAGTAACTAGGATGATACACCAGAGCTGGCACCCCCTCACAAACTACCACAATATGCCAACGGGAGGACTCCGAGCCATGGCAGGTTTAACGTGCGCAGCCTCTCTTCACGGCAGGTCTTCAGTGGTACTAAGGTTCGAATTCATAATACGCCGGCCA
The DNA here is from genome assembly GCA_019973955.1 of Trichonephila inaurata madagascariensis. Classification (NCBI taxonomy): domain Eukaryota; kingdom Metazoa; phylum Arthropoda; class Arachnida; order Araneae; family Nephilidae; genus Trichonephila; species Trichonephila inaurata. The sequence goes on from BMAV01015187.1 coordinate 273,610, forward strand.
CTGCCTCGGTATTAGGTAACCACTGTGTTATCACTACCAATAAATTATAAATTACTGGACTACAAAATCTCCCATTTTTGCCAATATTGTAAATTTATCTTATTGTCTTTCTAGAGAACTTCTTTATAAAATCATAATGTTGATGATTGTAAAAAAGTTTATTTATGAAAAGGAACTATTTGAGGATAATGCGATAAAATGTAAAAAAACAAGTAACGTGTGATATTTTAAAAATAAATCAGAAGTTAAAGGGAGATGTTTTCATTAAAAAAAAAAAAAAAATCAGATTTGTTATAGATTATAAAATGTTAGAGTCTAACTTTTAGGGCAATAATTCTTTAAATAAATAAATATAAATAAAATAAAAATAATGACAACCATAACTTAAAAAAAATTAACTTTAATCAAGACAGCTATTTAGGAAATTCTTTGTTTAAAAGTTTTTTACACATTTTAACATTGTTAATTTTACTGCAGCTACTGTTCTGTAGTTAATTATTGTATTTAATATCTCTTAATTGCACTAGCTTTTATGGTGATATATTCACTGAATTTATTTTAACATTATTATTTACCGCTTTCAATAATTTTAGAGAAGCTAGAAACTAATCTACTTCGGATACACCTCGAAGACTGCTACGCATAAAATTGAAACAAACTTTACATTTCGTTCCCAAAATATTTCCTGGAATCTATTATTCCATTAGATTGAAAATAGATTTAGATTCAATTATTCTAAATCTCTTTTCAATTTAACTGTCATTTCCAAATACTTCGAAATACCCCAAGGAAAATTCTTCGATTTCAGTTGATTTCTATATTCAAACACCTCTAGGCCCTAAGAAAATATTCTTCAGAAAATGAAGGCCTGGCTTTGGAATGTTCAGGAAGTACTATCGATCCCAGGGATCGTTTGCGTCACCCCCTTCGTCTTCTTCATTGCACTCGGACAGGAGGGAGGGGTCTACACCTGCTAAGTTCCCTCGTAAAGTACGAGGGGTGGGAGGAATTCCATAGGAGGATTTCTCATCGTTCGGTGAACCCGGTGAGCCGTAGGCTGGAAAGTTGTGTTTCCGGCAATTTTTCTGCTGCATTTAATCGAAAACTTATCAACTGTCTTGTTAGTCAGATATGGAATGTTTCGGATATTGCGGTTGAGTGATTTTTACAGGGGTTTCATCTTTTTTAAAGTCAGTTAACTGTGGAATAGCTTTGTGGTGAATAATAGAGATTTTCCGGTAGGGATGAAGCTATTTGTTTGAGTTGAGACTTAGATGTTTACGTTCTGATAAGGAGATTCGGAATGTTTTCGATTTTATAACCCCATGCGTTGGTGAATTTTTGGAAAATGCATGAAATTTGCATGCTTTTTACCCACATCAGATACAAAGAATTGTGCATTATAACAAATTTAATTCAAAAAAGGCATACATCTACTATACAAATCAAATATAGCTATTCGAAAATGTCAAGAAACCAAATAAAAAAGATTAATTTGAATGAAGGAGTTTAGATTATTTTTTAAAATTCCAGAATTCATTCTAATAAAATAGCTATAAATAGTTATTTTAATTGAATTATTTTAAGTACGTTAGAGTTTAGTTAGGGTTAAGTACGTTAGAGTTAACTCAATTTTTTTTTGATTGTTTAGTACTGAAGGAATGAAAAAGTGTTTTTAATAATAAAATGTAGAGGAAATTATTAGAAATCTATATACATATGATATAGAAAAGGAATGCGACTCACTCACTCATCTCAAGAACTTCCGAACCATTTCATCTACAGCCATGAAATTTCGTAAGCATGTTTCTTTTGGTGTGTAGAAGTACGCTAAGAATGAGTTTTGAAGAAATTGACTGCCAATTAAGGGGAAGGGTTTAAGGAGGTGTAAAACACAAAAAATCCCGTTCTTAAACTGTTAGACCTACATACTTAAAGTTTAGCAAGTATGTTTCTTTTGTTCAATAGAGTCTCTAAGAACGGTTTATTTCCGAAAATCGACTCCTGAGGGGATTCTAAGGGTTAGGAGAGCGTTTTAGATAAAAAAAAATCTCGTTTTTGAACCATTTGACACGCGAATTTGAAATCTGGTAAGCATGCCACTTTTGATGAGTAGAGGTCTGATAAGAACGGATATTGTGGAAATTGACTTCTAACAGGGGCTGGAAGGCTTTAAAAATAACCTTCAGTTTTAGAAATTCAAACCCTGTCCTTTTTAAATGGAGAAGTAGGGCTATAAGAATATTTTTCTATACATTTGAAAATTTAAAGGTGAAAATTTGATATCAACTTTAAAATCAATATATATATATATATAGTCATATAACACCATGAAATAAATGCCGAAGCGGCGAGTAACGGTTAGTATTATATATTGTAAGAATGTTAGAGAAAAATAGTTATCTTTAAAAAAAGTCTTTTTATATCCAGTAGGTAAAAAACAAATGGTAAAATAAAAAAGAATACGATTTTAATACAATTAACACCGTTCAAATTAGGAAAAACTAAAATAAATTGTTTCTAAAATAATTAGATTTTTGTGGCATGAATTTCAACAGTACCTATTTTATTAATGAATAACAAATTTTAAAAATTATTTATATAAATGATAATATATTGAAATAAAAACAATAAAAATTTTTTGAATATGACATTTCCCTTTATTACAGCGAAAGTTTCGTAGTTTAAATACAGATTTAATTCGTTCCATAATTCATAAATCGAAGTCATGGTGTTTTCTCAAATGAAATGAACTAACATAATATTAACCATCAGAGATTTTTTTGATCCAATTCCCAAAAATTCATTTCATGCTTAGCAAAGGAACGGATGTGTTTGGAAATTTTCAAATTGCTTTCTTTGAAGTGCTCTTGTGAAGCCTGTGCTAAATTTTTTCTAGGGTACATGCTACAGTAATCTGTGTAAAGAGCCTTCATCTTTTCGGAAGTTATAGTCTGTCGCAATCCACCTGCGAGCTCTACTTTTGTGTCAATTCATAGAAATGGAAAGTTCTCTGTATTTTTGTGTAACTTTGAAACAAATTTTAACTCTTTTAACAGGAGCTATAGTTTTACAGGGAGAGTCTTTATGCAGTTCATTCATACGTTCATTTCAGGGTGCTATCAAGTTTATTACTTTCATGTATTGCTCTTGTTTGTCCATTTTCTTAATTATAATTCATCATTGCATATATGCTTCTACGGTGAGATAAGCAAGTGCAACGCACAAGATTCGGAAATCTGTGAGGAGTGTTACATGCGACATCACCGAAATAGTCCCGTATATCAGGAGAAAAAATCGACCTGATGTGAGACAGTACCTTATGTTAGGGCTCTCGTGTCAGGTATATTTTGCCTTGGCGTGTTTCAAGGGACTATTATTTTGAAAGTTTCTCTATTTAAAATTTGAGGACAAGGTTGTCATGTCAAAAAATACTTATGGATTGTTAATATAATGTCTAAATGCAATCTGTGTGAAACTTTAAAATATTAATTACCATTGTTCCAAAATTATTCAAATTACCATCAACCACATGCTTCTTATTTTAATGTAGGTCAAACTGTGTTAGAGTTAAACTGATTTACTAGTACAGTTAAAGAAAGAAGACATAGTTAAAAAACCATTATAAATCTATTCATTCGGTAGAACTATGGAAAGAATTTTGATTTAATAAAACTGAAAAGTTTTCAAATAAATATTAATTCAATAATAATGGGAAATTAATGACAAAAAGAGACTACAAAAAAGATAAAGTCAAATATTTCCCAGAAAAAAAATTAAAGTTAATTTTTTATATCTTATTAACAGTTTGAAAAATATATGGAAATCATAAAAATGCTCAAATAAAATGTATTGCTTTATAAAACAGTGTTTCAGTATTAATATAATAGTAACAGAACATTAACTTTAACTTATTTTGTAAATAAAATTTTTGTATTATTATTATTATTATTTTTAAATGCTTATTTTTAGTTACAAATTCGAATAATATTTCACAGTAAAATGTATATTTTAAAACTTGCTCAATGTTATTTATTATTGGATACTTATTGCAACATTTTATTATTGTATTCTATTCTCTGTGTATTTTTTGAAATTTTTGTATAAATATCTTTTTATCATTTCATTCAAAATTATATACACACTCTTTTAAGTAAAGCATATATAAGAATGATGACAAATATTTTTCAAACCAAATTGGAACAAGTTATAATGACAAATTAAGATAATGTATAAAATATTTCAACAAATACAATAATTAGCTTAAGTAGCAAGTTGAGTGAATACAATTAAAAGACATTTAGAGGCAAAAGTTCAAAAATTGAAGCTTATTAACTCTTCGTGACAAAGAAATGTTAATTCTCAATTAAATGAAACGTATTTTTCTCCAAATTATACCTCTTTTCGTTTCTTTGTTTGGTTTATCACCCGAAATAGCGTTTGTAGAGAGAACGAGAGAAAACTTTGATGACTCAATCAATCAACTACAAACACAGACGTAGCTGTAATTATTTTTATCTTCCAAAGAAAGATAAATTAAACGTGAATCTCTTGGGGGATGTTTAGGGGAAAGTTTAAGTTTATTCAAAAGTGTCGTTATTTGTTTTTACTTTTACGGGAGAGAGTCCTTTCTCCTTTCCCGGTAATTTATTGATTCAAGAAAGTTAGAGAAAAGGGCAAAGAACTGATGACGAAAAAAAAAAAAAAAAAAGTGCACCTCCCCTCTGATGGTGCTACTTCTCCCCTTCGGGAGCTTGTTGGCTCCTTACCCCTGTGAGGAAACTCCACTGCATTATTTCTGTGTTGGTAAGAAAAATAGATTGTCAGTGAAGGGAAAAAAATATCCGTCTTCTTTTTTCTCCCCATTCATGTTTGGGAAATCGACCTTTTTTCTTCCTATTTATCTCTTGTATTCTTTCCTCCTTATTCCTTACTTCTTTTTTTCAGGTCCTGTTGGCTTCTTTTTTAAAAATGTCTTTGATCTACGTACTGGCTTTAGTTTCTTTTTCATACTCACAAAATCTTACTCCAGAAGATGTGTAGTGCTATTTTTAATCTCTCCAGGGATTTCTCTTTGTTTCGATGTGGAATCAGTTACATACTGTGTTTGAAGGTTATAGTCGAACGTGAGAGGTATAAAAAGTTCTCGAAATCTCCAGAATGTTCTTTTTTTTTTTTTAAAGAAATACCGGAACTAGAATTTTTGGCATAACTTTTTTGTTTTGCTTTTGGAGGAGTTCATAAAATCTCTATCTAACGTAAAAAATTCTTAGGAATAGAATGTTAGAGGTGATTCATGTATATACAATAATAATTATTATTAAATAAATAAATAAATAAATAAAAGAAAAAAAATGGATGTGTTAAATATCCTACAAAAAAAAGAGGATGCTTATAAATTTCAAAATCGAAAACCAAGGGGAAAAAAAAACTTGAAGAAAAGCATATTACCAAAATGGAAAAACTACAACATTTTCTATAGTTATTACTTCACTGACTGAGAGGACGTAAGTAGGGTTAAGTTTGCTTTATGGAATCTTAAACTTCTATTTCTGGAAAGAGTTTATTCATAATAGTGAAAGAATAATTAGTGAGTATAAAACATGATTGTAAAACACTTAGGGCAAAAACTTTCTTATGTAAACAAACAATAATCTATAAAACAAATTAAACTGATATGAATGAATACTTTATAAATGAAAATAATGGAAAAAATATACACATAATAAGAGCCGACAAAAATTCAAGAACTTACCTAAAAATTCGTATACATGAAGTAAAAAAATATCTTTATGGTTCTGTTTGTTCTGCCTTGAAAAACAGTAAACAAGAAGCTATTTATATTTATGGCACCATAGAAACTAATAGCTAATAAACGCAGAAATTAAAAAAAAATGAATAGAAAAGTTGTGATAATCTATTATTTACATTATTTTCACTATGTTTATAAATGTATGTATAAAGAAATTTTGCACAGCAATCATGTTCTGAATATTATTAATGAATTTTCTTGAAATTATTGTTTTGCGGTATGTTAAAAAACTAGATCATAATTTCTTTTAACGTAATTTAGCATAATATATCTAAAAATTGCTGTGTAGAGATGTAGCTGCTTGTCCAAAAAGGCACATTAATAATATTAAATTAAAAATATTCTCTTTTATCCTAAATAGTACTTGCAAAGAAATTATTTAAAAAAACCAGAAAGTCTGCATTATTTATTTGTCCCAAGAATAGTTTTTATTAATTTCAGATATTTTGGATACAAATTAAAATTGAGAATATAATCTAAGTTATTATTAAAAATAATTTAGTCACCTATGCATCTAAAAATATAATTTGAATTAGTATCAACATATTTTCATTATTTCTTTAAAATTGCCCTAAAGATAAAAAAGCTTAATAGACAATGTAATGTAGGGTAATTAAATTAGCTTATTTGGATTCTTATTACATTTAACCATCATAACAATATACCTTAACAAGCAATGTTTAGTGAATAATGGCCATTACAGCTTTTTAGATCACAATTTATTTGGGAAATTAGTAGTTAAAACTAGATTTCAAATTTATTTTTAGCTATCTAATGGAAACTAATAATTAGGTAAATTAATACATATAATTTTAATTGTAAATATATAAACAATGTGTGTGCAGAAGCTTTGGAATGAAATCGCATGTACGTGTCTAAATTTTTAAAAAATTTGGGTTTATTATTAAATATTCAAAAGTTATCCCCCCAAAATAAATTTACAAAATATTTAAAAGCATTTTCCATTTCCCCAAGCTATTTGTGATTCTAATTCCTCCCAAAATATCTTTCTCCTTATATTCATTTTAATATTAAACAATTTAAAAATGTTATTTCCCATTCTAACTGGGGTAAACCTCGTTCCCATTTAAAATAGCTTTTAAGTGAAACATTCCTACTTAGTAAGAATTTCCTGATTAGTAAAATGAAACGGGAGTGGTAACAAGACTGACTGACATTTCTTTAAAACTGAAAAGAGTTAAAATTACAAATATCAATATTTTGTCCGTCCAAAAAAGAATTAATTGTATTCTAATGTCTAATACCATATCAAATTCGCTGGATTAATTTTCATTAAAATCATTAATTAGAGTAAAATAGACAAGGAATTAGATATAAAGTTTAGATGTAGATAAAAATTTTCAAAATTATT